>BSYO01000002.1:600000-1190141 GCA_033239525.1 Nepenthes gracilis
AATAATAATATCAAATGTATGAAAATAATAACAACAATAAAAAGCTTAATATTACACTCTTATAAATAGGTTAATATTGCACTCTATCTAAGATCTTACAACTTTTCATAATTAAAACTCAAAATAATAATGAGATAAATCTCACTAAAAACCTTCATACCGGGAGGATAAAAGGATTTTGACGAACCTAAATCTCACTAATAATAAATGGGGATCTTCCGAAGTCTAATATCATGAGAAAGATAGAGATTTTTTGGATTCTAATATTAGTATGAACGACTCAAATACTCCAAATTTAAATAACAATAAAATGTTACAGATTTTATATAATTTAAATATTATTGAATTCAACTCATAAATTCTATTGAAGTAACACATATATTTTATTAAATTATAAACTTAAGAGAGATTAACAACAATAAGATATTGTAAAAAATCTTATGAATTTTATTCTATTACTATAAATTAAATGTCTGTTGCGTACCATGAAATAACTAACAGTCACAAATTTGATATGATCTACCAAAACTATGCCAAACAAAGTATAAATCTCACCGGTGTGTATTCTCTCCACTCATAAAGGGTACAAAAATAACCATGCCTAACTCCCCTCCGCTCACAAAATGTTAGAATAACATCCCATATCAAACCCAATATCCATCGTCATTATATCATTTAATACCAAATAATACAATAATTATCTGATTATAAATATCACTCTACACTAAATAAACTATCTTATAGTCATCATGACATGCAAAATCAATATAAAATGACTATTGATCACGCTAAGGTCTCGTAGGTTTTATATTTTTTAAAATAATAATATTTTTAAATAATTTTATTAATCTTGACCGTAAAAATCAATTATATATTCACGCAATTGAGTATAACGTAAACGATTTCACAACATGTAATAATAAAAGTGTCGTTCATCACTGATAATGACTATACTCATGCAATCAAAGTTAACATTAAAAAAGTTATCATCAAGAGAAACGAGAAGATTTATAGATAAACTAAATATCCGACTATTAGCATCCTACGGGCCCATAATGACCTACTAAGCCCTGTGACTTTTAAAATGATGCCGTCAAACACCCAATCTGATTCTAGACTAAAATTAAATCGAGTACTCTAATGTTCAAGCATTCACCCACACGTTGCCATGCACATTGACATTGAGCAATTCTACTCAATTATTATTGATCTCACTATTTTACTAACCTCACTTCCAAAGTTATAAAATAATAAAATATACACCACTTTATTACTATCGAACAAAATTTAAAAAACACAACTTTCATTCAAAATCCATCCCAACGTTTGGCTGCCAGACTAGTATGACTTAGGCGCTAAAACCTTCAAAAAAAAAAAAAAAAAATTGAGCTGCTGTTTTCCTACTTATACAGACCGAAGGTAATTTATATTTATTTTATCAGTAAGAATAATACCAAATCACACGTGAAAATCTAAACCAGAAAGATAATAAAATAATAAAATAAATAAATTAACCTATTGGCTAAGAGAGCAATAGCCGCTGCACTTCATCTCGCGGTTCAAAAAGCATTCAATGGCTATTTACTATGGCTTCAATTCAATTGAAAATGGCATACGAAAATCTTATCGACAAATCACTTAATAACAAAATTTACAGGATAAGCGTGAATTTTTAAACATTAAATTAGCACCAAAGTTTTATCTGTTTTTTTATACATATAGTGATCGTCTTTTTCTTCAACTTACCACAATTGTTCTTCGTTGTTGCAGAGGGAACGAAAATTGTTTCCCACTTATCCTGATGAAAGCTAAACGACTATAACACCTGGTAGTACTATATTTCAACAATTAACAAGTTTCATGGTTTGTCTCATTTGATTTTGAAATATAGAAATCATGCTATATTTTCATCCCGCCAAAAAAAATTTATTGTCATCATCATAGGAAAACTGAGGAGGAGTTGGTTAGAGAAATGGCATAAATTTATTATCATCATCATCATTTTTATGGTGGTATAATTTACTATAAAAAACTCTTCAAACTTTTAGCATTTACTAATTTAAATACCATATCCAAATCATGTTAAATTATAATATACAAACGAAGAGAGTTTTTCTAATTGATAATTAAATGTTAGAAATGATTGGTTAATTTTAAATTATCAATTAGTTATTCAGAGGGTTATACTTTTATTATACGACCTGATCCTTTAAAAAATTAACTTAGATTTAACTGTGCAAAATTAATTTTAAAGGACTTATCTACATAAGTTATTTATATAATTAATGATTTTTACTAACCTCAACCTAAATTATTTACCTTAAAATGCGAAGATACTACAATGCCATTAGAACCAAGCAACTCAGCCAATGTAAGATGCCAAGACCACATGACTGGAGTAGATAGCCATGCCATTACTTGCCCACGAGCAAGAATCACTGGTTGCTCGTTCAGCCAAAGGGTGATATGTCTACCATTCTATCTAATGACTTTTGTCATGTCAAAAAGACTTCTTCACACCTGAAAAAGAGTCGACAAAGTTAAAGCTGATCGGACAACTTTAGTTGCAAATTATGGAGAATGTATATTGATTTTTTGAACTAATCATAGATGGAACACACAACGAACATCATTTTTTGGCTCTCAATATATAAATTCTCAACCAATCAAATTATCAAAGAGATTCAATTCCTTAAAAAATGATCATCTTATTGGGAGAATGCATTTTTTAGAAATGCGCCCTTATGGCTTTACTATTTGAAAACTCTTCCAAGAAGAATATTTAATTATTAGAAAATTAAGCCGTCATATTAGTGGAGTTTAATGTTTTTATTATCTAAGAGCTAAAATTATAGAAAGATTACTCTGTTAATTTTAAGATTGAGAGAGCCTTGGCATCCCAAGGTGCTAAGATATTTCTCCCACAAGCTCCTCAATTCCTAGTGAGCTCCTTTGATGAGTTTGAACTTTCGGTCGCAACCTAAAATAAGATATTTATAGTTTGGATTTTAAGAGTCAACAATTTTCTAATCTTCTAACACATTTCTAATCAATTCATTCAAGTGATTAGCTATTAACATGCCCTCCTTATACCTCTAATCAACTTGTTACCGGTTTTTAAAGTATAGAGTTCTTTAACTTCTCCCACAGTGTCTTTACATTCGTTTCATTCCGAATGTGTTTGTATATATTGTCATCTACAAATTGTTGAATATAACCACAAATTTATTCATATTCAAAAGCCTATTTTTTATCGGATTTTGACTCAAATTTTTGTATAGCAAATATCGGAAGATGCATTATTTTTATAAATAATAAATATTTCATCTCACTTATCTAAATATCGTAATTTATGTTATTCAAATAAACTATTTTATTCTCGATCTCTAAATATAATTTTTTAACTAATAATATCTCAAAATTAAAAAATAATATAACACACTTTTGTATTAAAATAAAATTTAAACAAATAAAATCTCTCAAATAAAAATAAAATAAAATAAAATAATTTTTTTTCTAAATAAAAAAAATCAAATCTCTTCTAATTTAAAAAATTCATAATATCTGTACAGTACTCGTGTGATATCGTCCGAACTATCAAACCGTACGTCAAATGGGTATGAGTTTATATAGGAATGACTCATAATCAAATAAAATTGAGTATGTAAAAACTTATATATTGAAGAAATTTTATTAAAAATAGCAGCCGAACTCACTTATTTTATTATTTATGGTAAACAAAACTCAGGTAGAGACATTTGAATATTGGTCTTGCTTCAAACATCTCAACATCTAGATAAACCTTGGCTCAAATACGAATATTAAAGATAAAATCACTACATTTAAATTGTAGCAATATGTTTGATTATATGTTAATTTGGCCTTCCTAATGGCGAGAAGTTAAATATGGGAGAATGTTGATTCGAATGGGCAATCCCTTCATATATATGAAATGCATGCATTTTCAAGGATTCTATCATTGATATTTTCATTTTATGTAGGACCATATTTAACGTTAAGCTATGTGACAACTTTTAGAATTACTCGTGATGTTACTTATTAAATTATTCTAGAAAAGACATAAGAATCTATGTAAGAATAAATTCTGTTTTGCAGAAATGCCGGTGATATATAGTTTTTTTTTTTTTTTTTTTTCTTTTAGAGGGTGCTTCCGTCAAAATGCGATGGCTGAGTCACCACCCATGAATGAATCAAATCTTTTAAAGGCAAGTTAAAATTGTAGAAATTTGATTCCGCGGCGGACCCAAATAATGTTTATGTGTAATAACGAAAATGGCAAAGGCAAGAAAGCTTGCATGAAAAATAAAAGAAATAGAAGAAGAAAAAAGTCCAAGGCAGTCTCACCGACGGTTATAAGTAATAAATATTCAAAAGATAGAAATAAATATAAATGAAAAGATTAGTGTAATTTATTATATATATATATTTTAATAATAGTAAATCACTTATATAGAATAATCAATGCAAAAAATATATGAAAAGTAATAGTTATAAAGATATAGTGAATATTTATAAAATATTATAATTATATAATTAAAAATATAATATTATAAAATATGATAAATATATGTTATTGTTATATTTGACAGTGACAATATCCGTACGCGAGAGATATGATGGTCCTGTAACAAGTGATGAACCGAAAACATTAAGCGCTTGTGGTTTTCATATTTCCAACCCCATTAGTTTGAGCTGCTTGTTTTATTTCCCTTTTCCAAGGGGCGGTATTCCTTGTTCTTCCGCCCCACCAACTTCTTTTTCTTTTCCCTTTCCATTTAATAATTGCCCATGAATGAATGAATGAATGAAGAGAGAGTCTCGTGACATGAAGTGAGGTGCTTTATTACCTACGCACCATTTAATTAGATTTTTGAAATATTGAAATTAGATACGGGATTTGTAAACCTACTTTTAAACTCTGATTGGAAATAAATTTTATCATAACTATTTGGATTACACAAGAAATCATAAATTTAGACCAAAACAAAAATTAAAAATTGAATTTCAGACCCAATTAAATCATGTAAACAACCGGGCCTCGAGCTTAATATAATGCCAGGGAGTGATGTGCTCTCTTTATTTTTCTCCAACGTTATTTGGAGCATATTTACTACTCTGCTACACCGAAACTTATTTGACAGTGCGCTCTTCTAGAACTGCTATTTGCTAGATTAATACAAAACGCTACATGACCCACTCAACCGTCATTTTGAAACTTAAATTAAATGAGTTCCTTCAATGGAACAAAAATATATATATTCAGTCATTTTCGAGTTTGAATTCTATTTATAAATATTCAATGCATGATAAATGCAAAATGAACAAAGTTCAACGGAATTTTCTGCGAGGGAGACATGTAGGCGCTCGCCTATCATTCTAGGCTTTTGAATTATATGGTTCCACAATAATATGGAATAATATAATATTAAAGGAAAGCTCTTTTCAAATAATAAAATTTTATAGGCGAGGCTGCTGAAAGAAAGTTTCAAACTAGAATTAATGCGCAAGCGGGGGGGAAAAAAACAAAGCAACAGGGATCGGCTTTTTGGATAACCAAATAATTTTTTTTTTTTTTAAAAAAGGAAAAATACTAGGTATATGCGACATTAAATTATAGTTAGGCAAGCCGAGAAATTTCCACGCACGGGTCCCAGCTGCACAGGGGGGCAAAAAGGGGGGAGAAAAATGTCAAAATCAATATTTGATTTACGGACCATCCTAAATAACAATAGGAATACTGGTATAAGCCTAATTTTTCGTTTAGATCGAGAGTCCGTATTTTACACATGCCATCGTGTGCATATTTTATTAGAGAATAATTTTATTTTCTATTTTCAGGTTTTTTCAATTGATGGCCCCTCTCTAGCTGTTTACCGGGCCATTATACCACGATTCATCGAAAATGTTTCCCATCTTAGCCTAGCAAGAGTATAATTTTCGGGATGTGGTATATGTCATTTTAAAAAATATTTATTTATTTATTTAAATTTTAAATCGTATTCTATTTTTTACGTATACTTTATATGTTACTTTTATAATTATGTATAACATTTAACCGATTGTTTATTTTCTCGATCACTTTTGTATTATTTATTATTTAGATTTATCATTACACTGTATTATATTTCTATGTTTATTTGAGGTTTTGTAATCATGACTCATTATATAGTGAAAAAGTTTTGAACTTACAGTCCAATAATTTTTTTTCTTGTTTCTAAAAAAAATTTTACATAAAATATTATATTTTATTATTTATGATTATTATTTTACATTGTAAATTATTATATTATCTCCCTATGAATTGAAATAAAGGGTTCAAAAACAACCTATGTAGTGATTAGTAAATGGTTTTGTGAGCAAAGTTTTGGCATTTGAAATCCAATAAGTGGCATCAGATATATCGAATTATCGTGTTAAATTGTTTGGACTAAAGGAGGGTGGAAATAAAATTATTTGTTTGAATGGCATAAACAATGATATATGAAAAAATAAGATGAAAAACTATCATTTGTTAAAGTAATGCTTTTTAATATTTGTCACTAAAAAACCCGAATTAGAATCTAACAAGAATTGTATTTAAAATATAAGGAAGTTTATGGGTATATTTGATAATCTATTGACAATAATATTTACTATTACATTCACAATTAAAAAACATTCAAAAGTAATATGAGAGAACTAAAAAGTGTTTTATGCATTCAAAACGGATAACAACAAGTTACATTACTTGATAAAATTAATATAAGTAAAGTACTAAGAAGACAATTCTATAGTTGATCATCTAAACAAGTTCAAAGGATGTGCTAATTAATTAAGTGATATTGGAATGAAATCTGACGATAAATTGTTAGATTTATAATTATTGACCACACTATTAGATTCATAGAATGTTATTCGGGTCAACTTTGCCAACATTTCTTCCAATTATGTGATGATCTCACGGATAATCAAGAATATAGTTCTCAATAAAGGGATGACGAAGAGGATGTAAGACTTCATATCCTCACATTCTGAAGTATTGATTTTTGAATCATAAGAAAGAGGTAAGAGGAAAGGTCCCAAAGAGAAAGACATAAGAGGAAAGGTCCTTAACTAAATTTAAAGTATTAAAAATGGGTAATGACATATTGTCCCAGATTGAAAATTGTGGTGACATGTATTTGACCATCGATAATGTTATAAGTATACAAAAATGTTGATAATGTCAAATTTTTGATAAATTATGTAGAAATCATACAAAATGATTGAATATACTAAAAACTATACAATTGCAGAAATCGTATTTGAAATCATATACGTACTAAATTGTATGGAAACATGAAATAAGTCAAAAATCATATTAGAATATAAAAACCATAGATCGGTAATAATATTATTAACAATGGGTTAATACTAAAATTTAGATTCTAATTATTTTTATATGATCAATGATTGTACATTACTATTCATTGCCCATGGGTGGATCGACTAGGTTTGACCTTTGATTTAAAAAAAATATATTAAGCCATGTCTAAATATATCCCGTTAATTTTTTACAATGGTCATTATTTAGTAAAAATTGAAAACTCTCTACAAAATATAAATATACATATTTTTTCATATAGAAAAAAATTAATTTCTTTCATTAAAATCTAAGTAGAGTTTTCATTAATTTTGTTTTAGATATATGACATACAAGGAATAATGAAATAAAATTTATAATATGCATAAATTTAAATGTAGAAATTAGTGACATGTAAAACCATTTATACTATAATTTTAAAAATTTAATAGCATGTAAAAACCTCTGTATAAAAGTTTTAGTACTTAAATAAGATTTATATGAATATAAAGTATGAGCTTTGTAAAATTTTGTGAAAAAGAAATAGAATTATTTACATGTAAAGCAAAATCACATAAAAATAAAAAATTAGCACATATATAAATATTTAAAATAAAAAAAGCTTAAAAAATTAGAATTGGCAATAATAAATAAAGAAATATTTTGGATGTACTTGCATTCACTTAAAATTATCTAAAGATTGATTGATTTCTCCTTAATTTCACATTATTTTTACTTCTGTCTCTATTCATTATCTCTCTCTTTTTATTTTCTTTCCTTTTTATATCTCAAATATCAGCTATAAATGTGTCAAATCAACCATATAATTTATTTACAGAAAGCTGACATAAATGTATTGGTCAGACACATATGTTAATTCTATATTACGCACGAGCAACACTTAATTGTCCATCAGACACATGTTAGGTTTTGGTCACTCCATTGTGGGCAGTTCAACAAGCGAAAAGTTATCAGAGGTTTGCATGCGAGAATTGAAATGTTCGTACATGCAAAGAAGAGTTAGGAAGTAAGATCAAGTTGAATGCTTAAGGAGCGCTCGAGCAAAATTGGAGCACTGATTTAAGATTGATAGAGAATTGTTGGCACTCATTTCGCGTTTGAGCTGTGAAGAGGCGTGGATTCTAGACTTAGTGCGCTCACTCCATGCTCAAGCGTGAGATCTAGAGCCCGATGTGTTTTATTTGCGCTCGCTTGACACTTGAGTGTCGATACGCGGTATAAAATACGGCTCATGCATTTGAGGATTACGATTTTGAAATCTTTCTCCACAATGGGCGCCATACATAGAGAGAAAAAAAGAAAAAAGAGAAGAGAAATAAATTAGACACTCGATTGATATCCGATTTGAATTTTATTCTTTACCAATGTTGGATATACCATTTTGAAGATAATTTTAGAAATATATTTTAGTTTAGTTACTCTTTTTCTTATTATATTTCTCTTATAAGTTGTCAGGTGTGTTGAGAGGGGATTGTATTCAACCATTCTTTGCTCGGGTTTAAAGTGAAGGAATTTTGGATGATGTTATTTTAACCGGTACTATTTATAGTAGATTTGTTTAAAATTTATTTCGTAATTTTTATTTTAATTGAGAAAAATTTTTTATGTTAAAAATTATTAGATATTGTTTATTTCTTATACTCGCAAATTTTGTGGTTGACAGTTGACGGGAGATTTGGGTTTATTCTGCTGTGTCGGGTCGAGTGTGTCTAGGTATCGAATTCCTAACAATACCAACATTTTAGTTCAATCATGCATACTTATACATGGATCAGATGCACGTCAAGTGTCACTTGCTTCAATCCAACATTTACTATTTAAACCAAATCTATAATTAATTTTAAGAATTTATTAATTATATTAAATTTAGAATTATCAAAATATTTTTTGAGATTTATACGTTATAGTTATGCATTGGATTATTGTAAAAAATAATTATATAATAAATATTTAAATAAATTAAATTTTTAGAAAATGAAATTAGTGTCTGATAGATATAAGGGCAAAACATGTACATATTTTCAACAGAAACTTCATGCATGAGGTGCACATGACGTGGCACTCATGTATATTTTAGATAGTGTGTTCGTGGTTAAAGGACGTATAGAATGTGTTTGTGTGTGATTTGAATGGAATAGCCTGCATTTGAGGTGCAACAATTGTAGGGTTCATGTGCTCTTGTAGTTAAGAATGACACCTGATGTGTACTTAATCAACACTGGTGTGCTAGTGTGGATTTATAAATATTTTTAACCTGATTTTATCATTTGCATGGGAAAAATGGAGGAAAGAGAGTGAAAGAGAAAGGAAGAAGAAGACAAAAAAGAAGAAGAAAATATTTTGGAGTCATTTTACTCAAAAAGTTTAAATTTATTTATGATATAAAGTCAGTATATCTAAATCCATTTTTAATCTATTTTTAAAATTTTTTGATTTTACTTCTGATACTTATTGAAATGTCCATACATGTTACCTTTTCACCCATTTTTAAATATTATTATATGCATATGTATTTCATCGAACATCTAAGAATTATATTGCTTTTATTAAATATTTTAAAATTATATATATTTTTATTGAATATTTATATATTTTGAAAGATTATATTCTTATATCTAAATATTATAAAGAAAATCATAAAGTATTTGTGCATTTGACCCTGGATGCTATTTTCATGCATATTTTTAGTAAGACTCTATTTTGTGATATGATCTAAATTTGTACTTTTTCAAATGGTAAAAATATTTTGTATATTTGTTATAAAGTTTTTTATTTGATAAATAAGAATCATTATAAGTGAATTAACTGTTTATATTTGGATATATTTTAATATATTATGTATACTTGAAAAATATACTTATTATCAATATAAAAAAAGGTGACATTTGATCCCGTTTATAGAGTTATATAAACAGTCTGCTTTTAAATTTTAAATAGTAATATATTTGATTAAAGTTGTCAAAATATAATCAATCTGATATTCAAAGTTAGCCTTTTGACTAGTTGATATATGAGTCACCAGTTTTTCGTTCTTATATTTTTACATGATTTAAATTCTTATATTTTAACATACTTTATATTTTTATATTTTGATATATTTTGATCTTCTAAAATTTTTATTAGTTTTTGACATTTTTCTTTGGACTTTGTGATTTATAGTCACATTTTATGTTTGGTATCTGATGTTTTTGTATGGTATACATGCTTTGAATACTACACATTTTGGACTGTTTGTATAGAATTGTAATTTAAAACATATTTAACTACAATTTGAATTTTTGTATGTAATTTTTATAGTTTTTGGTCCTTTAATATGATTTGTTATCATATTTCTATTCTATGTTTATATATACATTATTAAACATTAAGCTTACGCTTTGGAACTACTTTAAAACCCTTTTTAGATTAACAGGTGATGATTCATACAGGATATTAATAGAAGATTAATGAAAAATTTTGTTAGTTATATTTTTAATACTATGGACTACTTAGATTTAATGTATTATATTGGAACATAAATTTTTGAATTCCACAGTTGCGATATTTCCGCTGGTAAGTTAGAATGAAGATGTGTACATTTTTTTATTATTGTTGTATATTTAGATATTATGATTAGATACTTTATATTATAGAGATTTGTAAATTGAGCCAATACTTAATTGATTTTGAGAATAGATGTGGATAGTTTGATTAATCCTATGTCCATTGCATTTTATATTTTAATTGTATCACTTATGGTTTTGATATAAAGTATCTGACTTCATTTTGAATTATTTGATTATAATTATTTATAGATAATTTCTTTTATTATTGTCATTACTATTATCCACTAGTATTAAAATTATGATAAATATCTTGTATACTACATGAAAAAGAGCCTTTATAGGTTAAAATAAATTTTTAGATAATTATATAAAAAATTTGAGTTAGTAATAATAGATTATATTTACTAAAAAAATATTTCAGACTATTGTATCTTTATTCAAAGTTTCTTGAAAGAAGACTTTGTTATCCTCTTATTATATACAGATGACATACTTATTGTGGGGTACAGTGTCTCTTAAATTGATTAGTTAAAAAAATAGCATGAGAAGTTTTTTACTATGAAAGATTTAGAGTTGGCAAAACAAATTCTTAGTATAAATATTTTTTATGATTGTGAAGTAAGAAAATTCTAAATATTTTAGGAAGTCTATATTAAAAAGACGCTTTGATATTTCAACATGGATAGATCCAAACTGATGAACGCTCTATTTGTCAATTATTTTAAATTGAGTACTCGGTAAAGTCTTTCTATAGAGGATGAGAAGGCTGATATAAGATATGTTTCTTATTCTTTAGTTATTGAGAGTTTAATGTATGTAATAGTGTATATGATGTTGGACGTAGATCAAATGATTGAAACTATTAGTCAATTCTTTTTTAATCTTGGAAAGAAAAATTGGTTTACGATAAAATGGATATTAAGATATCTTCGAGTTGCTTTCAAGATGTATTTGTATTTTGGTAATGGTAAGTCATTTTCTATCATGTACTCTAATGTTGACATATCAACCGACATTTACTCTCGAAGTCCAGTTTGGATTACTTGGTTATATTTGCGAGAGGTGTTATGTTATGATAGTTGAGACTATAAAAATATATTATTCTTTCTATCATTGAAGTTAAACTTATTTCGACAATGGAAGTGAGTTAAGAAAATATTATAGATAAAAAAGTTTATCCGAAAATTCAACTTTAAGAAAGAATAGCATGTGTTATGTTGTGATGATCAAAATACTATTCATCTTTCAAGAACTTATTATTTCATTTCAGATCGAAATATATTATTTTTTGTTATTATTCGGGGAAGAATTTAATTCACTTAAAATTATCGACACTCGATAAAATTAAGATCGAAGTCAATGGATTAGAAGTGATAATAAAATTGGTGTAAAGAGAAAAGCTTGAAATATTCCAAAAGATTATTAGGATGGTGAAAATCCCAACGTAATTGTGAGATAAAATTTGTTAGATTTTATATCACTTTCTTATGAGTCATATATCTATTAACTATATCGTCCAGTAGTATCATTGATGTCGCACGAAAATTAGTTCAAGCAGAGAAAATTTCTAAGTGATACATGAAGAGCACCTAAAGAAAACACATGTACTGTTTGCTGAGTGGAGTAGTACCTAACGTGTGTCTAAAAGGCACATGTGCGCCAACAATGCTAGAAATTGTCCATATATAATTTAGAGGCATTTAATGTGATTTTTTTCCAATCCTTAAGCACTAATACAATGAGAAAAGAAAATAAAGAGAGATAAATGGAAGAAAATAAATATTTATGCAAACGTTTGGAATTCAAATCATATTATATTTTTTACTGATATTGAGTATGTTATTATTTTTGTAAAGAATATTTTATCAAATATTTTCTTCTTGTTTGTTATTGTATTTTTTTATTATTTGGATTTATCGTGGTAAGGTATTGTTTCTAATGTTTATTAGATGTTTTGCAATTAAAACTTAACATATAATAGATATTTTTTGTACTCACATTTATCGTAATATTTTTACTTTTAAAAATATTTTCTACGTTAAATATTGTACTTTGTTATTTGTGATAATTATTTTATGTATTATGTCCTTTTCGGTTCAAACAAAACATTCGGGAACAATCTTCATGAAGATTAATTATCAACTTTGTGAATAAAGTTTTGATGCACAAAAACCAATAATCTGTTGATTAGTCATATAGTCGAAGGAATATGATTAATTTCATCAGGTAATTAACGTAATGCAGAAGAAGAAGGGTCCAAATAAATAATTTCTTCCCATGTAATGTAGAGTTTAAATTATAGAATTTGCATAAGATTTTTGTCTACTAGATTAAGTCATTGAAATAAAGGGCACTTTCACATATTTATTACGTGTATAATATTAAAGGAAAAGTGGTGCTCAATATACCCAACCCTAAATTGTAGGAAGTTATCCTTGAATGACAAGGCATGGTTGCGTGTACGTAGAATCTATTTCAACTAGTTAGCTAGGTAATTTATGCATTTTTTGAAGTACAGATAGGTTACATTTGTAGACTATTTATTACCTGAGTGGTACATCACCTTCATTAATTATTAGGAGAGTATTTTTAATGAGGTAATTACTCATATTTTTATCCCTCCGCCTTTTGCCAGTGATATGATTTCTTTTAGCCATATGTGTTGCTCTTTCACCTTACTACAAGAACCGACCAAATACTTAATAAGAGTAACTTTTGATAGTAAAGTAGTTTAGTCCCAAAACAATTGAAATAAAATCGAGTGTCTCTCGAAATGATCGCAAAAGAGAGATTATGACAAAGTTTCTCTAATTTATTGTGCCCTTGCCTTTTATCACGATCTCTGGCATGGTCCATTGACTTGTAATATTTCTCAGATTCACCCACTCTAGAATATGTTATGGTCAAGAATACCAGCGGCTCCCAGGATGTTTAGGTGTTTAACATGTCCTCGAATGAGATTTTAATATATAATTTAAAAATAGTGCATAGTTTTGATTTCCATGTTTGCGCCTTCTTAGTTATTTAATTGTTTTGAGTCAATGTCGTATTTATTTTTCCAGTTAGTCCACAGTCTACATACATCATTGGAAATTTGGAACTATATATTTTTTGAGCCGATTCAACTATGTTTTGCGGGATTTCAAATGCAGAATTCCAGTAGAGTATTTCAACTTCATTTCTCGCCTTAATTTGCCCCGTGTGTTTTAGCATTTAGTTTCACAAAAAGACTTTTTTGTGAAAATAAAATTAGTCTTATTTATTTCACAAAAAGACTTATTTATCAAGAAAATTAGCTTTCAAATTTCTCAGATGTACTGTAAATATTTTAACTTTGAAGATTCAAATGTTGAAAAATGTAGGAGATAATAGCAGTATTATAATGTGTTTATAGCTTGCAACCACCAGCGCTAGGTTTGGAATTTAGGCATCTTCAAGGTCACGTCAAAACATACTTCAGTGATATTCTTGAAATATATTATCATGATATTAATACACCCATTTATTATTATATGAGGCCACTATAATAGATAAATAAATAAAACTTCATATTATTGAGCGTGTCAAAATATAGTTAAGTAATATCTCCTTAATATCGTTTAGTATGACATATTAGTATATTTATTTTTTGGTAAGATTATTATATGCATGTTGAATATATTTTATTGCCTAATCATAGAATTTTATATCGCATTTCACTTATATTTTCCTAATTAAAATTTCCATCATTTAAGATTTTTATAAATTTGCAATCTTTTATGATGAATATCTTAAACTCAATTGGTGAATTGGCCTTGTTTCATGCCAATATTTTATGTCTATTTTAGTTGATTTTGATTTCATATTTTAATATGTTAATTTTTTTTTCAATAATCAGATAGTTTTGTTGCTAATCCTCATACATTTAACTATATCCACAAATATCTATTTTTCCTTCTGAGTTATGTCTCCATGAATGTTTACGTTTTAGTAGATCAAATTTATTATCATGCATTTCTGATTTCATCAACATTTCACGCTAAACAAGGAGAAAAAAATGAAATAGTTGACACAAATCAAGTTCTCTCTCTCTCTCTCTCTCTCGATATATATATATATATATATATATACACGCTTATGAAAGGAGAATCTTCAACATTGGAATAGAACTTTCGTCATTGAAAGTAGAAGTAGAATTGTTCCAAGTCCTAAATCCTAATTTGACAAATATATAAATATATATATATATATATGAAAAAATAGCTCACAGCTACCTATGCTAGATGTAGAGGGCATTAAAGTTTTCAAACACATTATAATAACTCATATAATTTTACAATTATAATTTATACATTAGTAGATTTTTTTTAAATAATTTATACAACATATATGTATTTTCTATAATTTATACTGTATATAATGCATTATATTTATATTTTGTGTGTGTATATATATATATATACTTCACAAATTGTACATATAAATATATATATAATTAAATTTGCAAATTTGTTCACTTATTTCAATATTTTCTCAATTTTTATTTTCTTTTTACGTGAAATGAAATGTATTGTCTCTTTATCGCCCTGATAATTGCAAATACATTCAAACTGATAAATATTTCCCGTGTTAATACGTCAGTGTTAGAGAACAAAAGTTGAGCATAAAATTTCAATGGAATACTACACACCGCAGGACGATTGCAACTTCTTTATCAAAGCCTAACATGTGGCACCTTTTTTAAACCCAAAATGACAAATTATTTTTTATGAGTCAAAAAATCAAATCATTATATGATTCACGCACGTCACCTTAAGGAAAAAAGTATACAAGTATATTAAGCACATCGTATTATATTGTGTAGCATACATAATTATATAGGCCTTTTTAAATTATTTATTTAATATTATAAAATAACATAGTGTTTTGATATTTATAAAAACAAAGATATAATAACGTGTAGTACAATTTTTCAAGGGGTTCACGAATGTGCCCCGATCCCAACTGTTTCGTGCATATATTGAGCTTTTGAATTTAGAGGTTCGGATTCCCTCCCACATTATTCAACACGTTCTAATTGGCCAACTTGAAAGAATTTTCTATGCCTGAATTTTATAAAAACAGCGAAACTGAAAATATTGAATACCAATTATTATGGTATATGCTGTTAATATTATTGAACACAAACACAGAAAATGTCAACCTAAATAGAGACGGGAAAAGAAATGAATAGTATGGGTGGGGTCTAAAGAGTTCCCATAGAGAGAGAAATTTGGTGCCCTTATGTCTAGCTGCGTTGAGTTTGCTTATAATAAAATCTACCCTTGATTTATTTCATACCGCTACATCAAAAGAAATTATACGTTACTAAATTATTCCCAAATATGAAATTTAGTTTACTTTAGTTATTAAATGGCTGATACTTGTATAATTTAATGATTAGCTGCGTAGAGTTCATACATAATAATTGATTAATTTAATATTTGTATTTAATATATATATATATATATATATATATATTAAATTATATAATATTATAAATGGCCTAATATTCTCTGAATCGGGCTTATAGTAAAAATCTTATATGCCCACTTATCTTTTTTTTTAATTAAATTGTATTAAAACATATAATATTTATATAATTCAGAAACTAATTAACATGTAAAGTGATGTGAGTTTTGATAAAGTATATAATTTCTCTATTATTTGGAAGGAGAAAACTCGGTACTTTAATCTAGTTTTTAACATTAATTAATGATGCAATTTGGTCATAAGCTAATTCAGAGTCCGTCGATTAATAAAACTAGGGTTGTAGTATATAAGCATGGGTGGGGTCCATAATATTCACATAGAGACTTTGGCTTTGGAATGGTTACAAAGAGCTGGAAAGGGAGTGGTTTCGTCCGTTTGTGCTTGCCAAGAAGTTATAAATTGCCCCTCCACCGTCGTCTTCCAATGTGACTTGTGACTCACTGCTTCGCCCCCCCTCTCTCTCTCTGTCTCTCCCTCCCTCCCTCCCTCCCCCTCTCCCCCTTCTTCGGTGCCCAGTTCAGGTATCACCCTTAACTAAAATGGGTCTCAATCTGATTCGTCCCTATTGACTTCTAATTGTTCACAATATTCATCTACCGTGTATATATGCAGAGCAGAGGTCTAGTCCACTGAAAGATGACGAACCAAAATGCTGCAGTTTCCGAAGCCCAAACGATGGATATCAAGGTGGCCATGTCAAGTTCGCCACTCTTCTCTTCGGCGGCGGCGTCCTCCGGCCGGTGCATCACTGTTTACAGGAGAAAGCTGTTGAAGAAGCCCGAAACTGCACAAAAGATCAATGCATGGGCTGATTCCATGAGAGCTTCTTCTCCCACTCGCGTCAAATCTACTTCCCCTTCTCGGTCTCATGCCCAGTCCGAAGACCAGAAATCCTGGATGGTGATCTTTAATCTTTTCTATCCATTTTTCAGTAACCGAAAAACAGAGCATGCTTTATTTCGACCTATTAAGTTCTGTAACGAAGATTGGGATCTTCCTGATCCTGATTTTACTAAAGTTTACTGCTAATTTTGAAAGCAGATTCATCATCCATCAGCGCTGGAAATGTTTGAGAAGATAATGAACGAGTCAAAAGGGAAACAGATTGTGATGTTTCTTGATTACGATGGCACTCTGTCGCCTATCGTCGAGGATCCTGATCGAGCCTTCATGTCGGATGAGGTTCACCCCCTTTTTCATTCCTCTCTCGTCCTCCTTTATGTCCCAATCTGTGTACACAACATTGAACTATTTTTTTTTTTTTTGATACCTGAAAATGAATCAGATGAGAGCCGCGGTGAGAGAAGTGGCCAAGCACTTTCCAACAGCAATAGTAAGCGGGAGATGCAGAGACAAGGTACATTTTGCTAAAATTGCCCCCTTTTTTTTGCTTTATCCAAGTGCATAATTAGATGGATGATAAGAGTATTAATTTCTTTAACGTTTTCGACTATTATTTACTGATCAGGTGTACAATTTCGTGAGATTAGCGGAGCTCTATTATGCAGGTAGCCATGGCATGGACATTAAAGGACCCAAAGGGCGCAAATACAATAAGGTAAGGGTGGGGAGAAGAAAACCTGATATCATTTTGCATCCGCGAAAAAACTCAATTCTCAATAAATTTTGTTAACTTACACTATTTGATTATTAAATCACTCAGGGCAATCGAGCTGTTCTGTTCCAACCTGCTAGTGAATTTTTACCAATGATTGACGAGGTGCGTATTTTATTTATGCTTTTTTTTTTTAAAAAAATTATTGTTTAGCAGCAGTCATTTCTTTGGCCTCCATGGTCATCAAAATCAAATTTTGTCGTGCATAACACGATTTTCTGATTTCGAACGTTCCAGGTGTGCAAGATCTTGTCGCAGAAGATTAAAACGACCCCAGGGGCAAGAGTCGAGAATAACAAGTTTTGTTTATCAGTTCATTTTCGTTGTGTTGATGAAAAGGTGAGTACATTAAGTGCATTCCTTCTCTTCCACATTTGCCTTCATACAGTATTTCCTTTTCCTTTCAGTTTTTTTTTTTTTTCCCTTTCTTTTCTCCGGAGATATGTTTATGGTGTTTTTATATAATTTCCCAGAGATGGGCTCAATTAGCCCAGCAGGTGGAGGAGGTGCTTAATGACTATCCAAAACTGAGACTGACTCAAGGGAGAAAGGTATTATTGGAAAGAACAAAAGAAAACGACTCTCACCACTTCTGTATCTCTTCCTTGCTTTCCTTGAAAAAGTTGACTAACATGTTACCCTTTCTGTCCCAAAACAGGTTCTAGAGATCCGTCCCACCGTCAAATGGGACAAGGGAAAAGCCCTTGAATTCTTGTTGGAATCTCTTGGTAAGCTTTCCCTTAGAGCTGTTATGGTCATTATAGTAAACAATTTTTATATTTACCAAATAATTATAATTACAAGTTAAATAGTAAAATAACGAATATTGTATAAATTGAGTTACATAGCTACTTAATCTCTACTATTTATTTATCTAATTTCTATTTTAATCGTTTGGTGAATATGAAATACTTTTTAATAAAAAATTAGTTTTTTTATACTTTTTACCTATGAAAAAATCCTACTTTTCTTTCATCCTACACCATTATTCACTAATTTTTCTTTTCCTTTTCTTTTTTGATTATTTGATCACAGGATTTGCTAATTCCGACAATATTCTACCTGTCTATATTGGAGATGATCGAACAGATGAAGATGCATTTAAAGTTCTGCGAAAAAGATGTCAAGGTTTTGGAATACTTGTTTCCAAATTTCCTAAGGAAACAAATGCTTCTTATACTTTACGAGAGCCATCTGAAGTGAAGCTGTTTCTCCAACGTCTAGTAGAAGGTAAAGGATCGTCACTCCTGGGATACTAATAGTAGGCCACGGAAAGTGGAGAGCTAATAAAATTTCCACCCCCTTGGATATTTATGAGGATGGGAGTCAAATTATGTATTGCTGCTTCTACTTCTTTTCCTCTCTCTTTTCAACTTCTTCCTCCTTATTCTCCAAGATGAAATTTGTAGGAGATGGGGATTTTGGAATTAAATTTCCCCAATAGGATATTGATAATGTAAGATAGAATTGGGTTGAATGACTATTTCTATATAATAAATATGTTATAAAAATATGTATTTTTTTGGTCTCTCATAAGAATATTCTATGAATGAGCACAAATAAAATGCACCCGTTCAAATGTTTCTAAGTCACATTATTAGGCAATAATGAAAATAAAAAATTATTATCTTATCTAAGACAAAAACATAAGAAAATGCCACAAAGTCAAAAAAAAAAAAAAAAAAAAAAATCTTTTACCATCCTAATTATAAAGAAAGGCCAGTTAGCATGTGTTTCACACCTTAACTTAATGGTTTTGAAACTCCAATGTAATGAATTCAGCTAAAATTTAAGCATACAATATTCCCAAACACTTTACAGGATATGAACTTTATAAATTTTATTATATTTGAATATATATATATATATATATATATATATGGTATTCCCAAGCACTTGCAACTATTTTCATTTATCCGATGAGAAAGTGGTTTTGATATGTTTAATTTAAGAAAAAGCTTGGTGTCCTTAGTAGGAGAGTAAAGCAATTCACTCATGGAAATAAATTCTGTAGGTGTGCTATATCTTTAAAATATGCACTCGTCTTAGAAAAATTGACCAGTATTAATCGCCAGTCTAGGCCATGTATGACAAGTATAGGACAAAGGTAATACTAGGACTTGAGCTAGGTCGTTTTATAAGAAAAAAAAAAAATCTGCAGAGCCATTTGACAAAATTAGTTATACTATATATGCTTAGCAATTTTTTTCACAAAATCACCTTTATTGTTGTTGTTGTTTTTTTTTTTTTTTCCTTTTCATATTCCCTGGTCAAAGTTTTTGTCATTTACATAATTTTTTCACTAAATTTTTTAAACCCTTGATCAATTGGGCCTCAAAAAAAACATGTAATATAGAAACGGTTAATTTGTATGCCATAAAAGATAATATTATACTATAATACAATAATCAAAATTAAGAACAAATTTGAATTAGGAATGCATTTGAAGCAATTTAATGAACTTATACTTAAAAAATTAATCATTATTGACAAACTGTGAGATCTCAGGATTCCAAGTGATTTGAAACTCTTCTCTTTTCTTTTTTAAAGTGGCACATAATATCACAATATTGCCGACTCAAAATTCCCATAGTCTTTGTCAGGTCCAAACAGCCATCCTAAAATGATCTGGGATTTTCGACAGCAACAATTACACCTTTTATTTTTCCAAGATTTTTTGATATTTTCTGCATGAAAAGACCCAAATACCCGTGATGTGCCATTCACACGGGTCGCAAAGCACTCGTATATACTTAGATTTAGTCTGTGAAGCTATGAGAATGATTTTTAATTTTTTTTGTTTTAATTTATGGCTATAGTTATGTTTAATTGTTGAAATAAAATAAAATAGGAATAGAATAGTTATTCTCAGGGAATAGAATAGGACGAGAATAAAGTTAAAAATTATTATTCCAATATTCGATTGTTGGAATAAAATTAGTTGGAGATTTGTATTACAATGTTTAGTTTGTAGAATTGTATGAAAAATAAGGTAAAAATTTAATAAAATGACGCTTTTATCCTTAATAAATTCAAAAATATATTATATAATACAACACACGTGTATATGTATATATTTATATATATATTATATACATTATTCTTAATTATTATTTAATATATCATATTATTTTATCAAGTAAAATATATATTTAATAAATATATAATATAATACATATTATAAAAATAATACAGAAAATTATACATATTATAAATACCATAAAATTTTATATAATATAATATAATATATAATTATAATACATATTATTTAATATACATATTTTATTATAATAATAAAATTTCTATACAATACAAAAATTAAAAAAATATTATCATACTCCACTTAAAATGCATACAATTAAAATTAATAAACATATATTTTTATATAACTAAAATTTTTGTAAATTGAAGTATCATCATGCAAAAATTGCATACAATTAAAATTTAAAAAAATATAATAAAAATGCATACAAGTGAAGTAGTAATATTCTTGTATAATTTATCATAAATTCCGAACCTATATATTAAACATGCATCAACTTTGTATCTCATGCAGCATATTAAACAAAATCTAATATTTAAAACATCACAACCATTCATTACAACCCAGGAGTTATAGAAAAAGAAAATGTACAAATTGTTTGACAACCACATGTTTTACAGTACAAATTATTTGATAAATTTCAATCTTTGTTCCGGTTGAACACTAAGTAGGCCCACCATAAGTGTTGGATCACGTATACATTTCATATATACTGCATTCCTTTAACTCGTCGGTAATGAATGAATTTCAGCCAATATAGTATATAATTGCACCATCTTTTACTCTTGCGTGTTAGTTTCTAAGCTTTTGCTCAATATTTCATCGAGCTTGTAAATATTTGTACTCAATGAATCAGTTGCGTGGATAATATAATCAGCTATTTTTGTCATATTTGTACTAGCCTTCATTTTCCTTCCGTTAGACATCCCTGGTTCAGTTGGAGTTGGCACATACGGTACATTTGCACTTGGAGAATCATTAGTGCCGAGTAAGTCTTCAATCCCCACTTCTGAAACATCATTTACGCTCCACTGCTCATTATATGGTTCATTAAGCTGCATCTCCGCAATAATGTCATCGCCAGTTTGTACATCTGCCCCTATTGCACGATTTTTGTCATAGATTATTGACAAATCTTCTAAATATGGAAACGACGTTTTTCTCCAAATAGCAGCTCCATTGTGGCTCTATCTCCAAATACAAAGTATATCACATTCATTGGTAATATGTAATAGATGCTAAATTAACGAGTAATCCTAAGAAACAATTAACAATAAAAAACAAATATCATATCGATATGTATGCATTCCATATGTACGGTTCCGCAATAATCATTTTCTGTGAACTATCCCACCCAAATTCGGAAGTATTTGTACCATTTATCATATGATATACGATACTCTAATCCTTTTTCAGTGTCTTTATACTGAAAACAATATGTGAGGCTGCCTTTAAAGACGAATTTGGTAATTTTTATTGTAAAATCCTCTATAATTCAAGCAAGTAACCCGACTTAAAACCATTATCAGTATTGTGTGTGCTAGTATTGTATAACTCAACCATACTGGCAATAAGAGTTTCGTCTTCATGGATCTCCCATCTTCTTTTGCTATCTTTATTTGATTGTGATATGTTTAACTACCTTATTTATTATAATGGTGAAAGATTGAATCCAAAAGGTTTTAGCCAAAGAAACCATATAAATGATATGAACAATAATTTTGATGATTGTGACAATAAATATATACCATTCCAAGAAGTGAACCCAAAATTGATGATATGGAATAACAAACATATAAATAAAAGTATTCAAATTGATTGTGACAAAATTCAATGATATCTCCTTTCATTGAACATGGCATTTGCCAAATTATTCCTAAATGCACTCCAACTATTAGTAGGATCTAGTTGTGTTATTATATATGTATTTTCATCAACGAAGTCCTCGTTATGCATGTCATTGTATTCATCCTCAATAGGATCATATTCCATCTCGTTTCTTATGAAATTGTGTAGTAGACAATAAATAATAATAACTCGATTATGTATTCTGATAGGATAAAATGATGGACTTCTAAGAATCCCCCACCACATTTTCAGCAATCCAAAACACCTTTCGATAATATTACGAGTAGTGGCATGTTTCATATTGAAAAATTTCTCAACCGTTCTTGGCTGATGGCCATGACGCCATTCATTTAGATGTTATTTCTGTCCCCTAAATGGTGCAAGAAATCCATTATAATTTACATATTCCACATCAACTAAGTAATAAATACCTATACGAAAACATGCGATACCATTACGTAAAATAAGCGTATTGTAAAATATTATGATTGATTCGATTATCTAAGATCTTACCATTTGGAACTTTCAATCCATACCTTCTATTTATCGCATATTGTAAAATTTTAAAATCTGTTACAGATCCTTCCCAACCAGATAGGACATATATAAATTGCATATCATGAGTACATACTCCTAACACGTTTATAACTATATCTCACTTACGAGTTTGATATCTAGGTTTATCTGCAGTAGGTATCCTTATTTTGATGTATGTTCTATCCAAAGAGCCTATACAATTATACAAAAACACATCGAAGTAGAATGACTTATTTGTTATATTTGCCATGCAAATATAACATCAAGCATATAAAATAATTATCATACCGGAAACCACTTCCATCACTCGTCTGTTGCGGTTTCAGAAATGGGTTCCGGCCGTCTAAATAATTATTCTTGTATATGTATTATTGCGGCTAATACATTGTTAAATATTCTATTTATCGCCTCACCCGACCTTTAAAAATTATGTGCAGTCACCCTATTTTTTACATGATGTGTAAGAACATTGCCACTTGCTCATCGATTAGCATGTGTTTTGATGGACGAAGTCCCTCATTAGTCGTTAACATCTAACATAGTTTGAGAAACGCGGGTCTATTCATTCTCAACATGTTTATACAAGTGATATCACTACCATATATGATTTTGTTGATGTATTCTCTTTTTTTTTTTTTTTTATAAAAGTCAAGAATATGAGATCTTGTAATTGTACGTTTAGATTGTCCAATAATTAAAATTACACCTAAGACACATAAATCTACCAAAAAGTACAGCAAACTTCAATCCATTGCACTATAATGACCGCTATCTTCGTTTTGTTCTCGTTGAAAAAATTTGAGTTTAATTGATTCATGAACTACGATAACAAATTACGATATATACAAATATAAGGAATAAAAATTCTCTACATAAGCACATTGCACTATGATAAGAACTGTTAAAATGAAATTTCATTATAAAAAATGAGAGAAGGAAGGAGCCAGGGAATTTCCATCTACCCTGTGACAATATATACACTGTAAAAAATAAGCACATTGCATTGTCACGTTGCACTGTGACATTATATACCCTGTGACATGAAATTAAGAACCAGAATTTCATAGGCCTTATTGCATCAACGAAATAAAAATCTATACTAATGAGACATTTTATTTAAAAAAAAGATGGCTTTTCCCTTGGCAGGGAAGATAGCTTTGAGGATATTGGCCGAATTTGGAATACAACAAATCCTCGTGAATACAAAGGGATTTTTCTTCTTTAAATTTTTCAAAAATAGAAAACCCATAAAGCTTGTTGAGAGTGGACCATGGAGCATAGCAGGACATATTGATCCTAAGAGTATGGCATTGGGGAATGGAGCATACAAAGGGATTCTTCTTCTTTAAATACGTAAAAAATGATGTCGCATTGAAAAAGTAAAACAAAATAGTATATAAAAAATTAATACCAAATACCAACCAATTTATTCCAATCGCGCCAAAGAGAATACCAAACGAATGATGAAAACACAACATACATAACAGATTCATGAAGAACAGTTGCAGAAACGAATTTCACGAAATAACAGTTGAAGCGTATGGTTTCAATAGTACAATCTTTTATTCCACTGAGAATAAACAGGGAATAAAACTTTTATTCCCTCCAACCAAACATTATCTAAGGAAAACCTCTCATTATACAAATCCCACGCCCTTTTTTTTTCGAAAAATTTAACCCATGACTTTTCAATTGATATTTAAAGTACAATCTTTTATTATCCCTTTACAATACTATAATATTTCACTAGGTAACCGAGTAAAGTTATTTATATATCTATATAATTCTTCTTAACTTTTTTTTTAAAAAATAGTTACCGTCTGCACTATTTTTTATTTAATATTTAACTTTCTAATGTTAGTTAAGAAATCATATGACATCATATTAGTACCGAAATCATCAAAGTGGACAGAGGAAACAAGAAATGTGATGTTCCACATCGGATGGGGAGGAGAACGAAGCGTGCCTTATAAGGACGTAGATACCTCTCCCTTATAGACGCATTTTGGGGGCGGTGGAGGCTGTTTGCCAGGAACAAAATCATGCGCCTGTGTGACAAAGCGGACAATATTCACAAGCGGGTGTTCGGAGACGTTATAAATGGTATCAGAGATAGGGCCCGGTTCTGTGTGCTAGCGAGGACGCTGAGCCTCTTTGAGGGGGGTGGAATGTGGAGTCCCACATCAAGTGGAGAGGAAAATGAAACATGCTTTATAAAGGCGTGGATACCTCTTTCTTATGAACTCGTTTTGGGGGCCATGGGCCTGCCAGGAATAAAACTGTGTGGGCTTGGCTCAAAGCAGACAATATTCACATGCGGGTACCTGGGGATGTTACAGTGGTATCAAAGATTGGACTCGATTTGGTGTGTCAACGAGGACGCTGGGCCACCAAGAGGGTGGATTGTGAAGTCCCACAGCGGATGGGGAGGGAAACGAAGTGTGCTTTATAAAGACGTGGATACCTCTCCCTTGTAGACGCGTTTTAGGGGCCGTGGGCCTGCTAGGAATAAAACCTACAGGTTTGGCTCAAAGCAGACAATATCAATATACGGGTGCCTTGGGACGTTATAAAAAATTTATTCATATCACACCTAAAATTACACAAATTTTGCACAAATCACATATCTGCTATTTTAACCATTATTGGTTAACTTGCGGCTTATTAAAAGCCTTGTTGAATCGTATAGCGGTGCTCTTATAAATTTAACAACAATTATATTTGCTAAGTGCAACTGTGTTGATGAAAATCAAGTGACTTTCTAAATAAAATTGGAAAAAAAGATACTTTATCACAAACCCATATTAAGCAGATTAATTTAATAATTAATTAAATTCTAATTAATAGATAAGAAAATTTCAAGTCGGGTGTAATATAAACAGACAGATCATAAAAATTTTGACATCTAAAATAATAATTATCAGACCCAAAAACCCTCCATAGGATCTCATTGGATAACCATCCGAATAATATAATCATGACTTACTCTAAACAGTCATAAGGGAGAGACAAATCATATACATATACATATACATATACATATACATATACATATACATATACATATACATATACATATACACGACCATCAAATATACTAATCTAACCGTCGAATACATATCCAAGGCTATATCGAGCCAGACTGAATATCCGAAATACAATCTAATATACAGCCCTAACCGATCTAATAATAACAGAATAGATATAATACTCACCAAAATATGAGATGTCGTGTCAGATCTCGTCTAATTCTTACAAAATATCCAAACCTTCTACTCTAAAAAGAGATAAAATAGAAAATATAAGTTTAAAACTCAATAAATATCATCATATACATGTATAAAATAACACATATAAATCAGATGGATGACGAAGTCACATAACAAATCGTATAAAATAAATCATAAGGTCCGTATCTCATATGTATAACCCCCGACTATATTTTTGGTTTGTAACCTTCGACCATCTTATATCATTGGCTCTTGACCTAACTATATTTTAGACCTGCAACTCTCGACCTTCTCATATCATTAGATTTTGACTATATTTTAAGCCTGTAATTTTTAGCCCGACTACATTTTAGACTTACAACTCTTGATTATCTCATATCATTGAATCCTAACTACATGTCAGGCCTACAACTCTTGGTTTGACTATATTTTTGGCCTATAATTCTCTACCATTTTATATCATTGGATTTGGGACACATTTTAGACTTGTAACTCCTGATTTGGTTATATTTTAGGCCTATAACTCTCAACCTGGCTATATTTTAGGCTTATAATTCTCGACAATCTCATATCATTAGATTCCAATTACATTTTAGGTTTATAACTTTCGGCCTAACTATATTTTAGGCCTACAACTCTCAACCATCTTATATTATTGGATCTCAACTATATTTTAAGCCTGTAACTCTCGACCTGACTACATTCTAAGCCTGTAACTATTGACCATCTTATATCATTGGATCTGGACTACATTTTATATGTGTAACTCTCGACCATTTTATATTATTAGATTCCAACTATATTTTATATTTATAATTCTCGACTATTTTATATCATTAGATCCAGACTATATTTTATATATGTAACTCTCGACCATATCATATTATTGGATCCCAACTATATTGTAGGCCTATAATTCTCAATCACTTAATATCATTGTCGGATCACTGATTGACCTCCAATGCTTCGAACCACTATGGTCACATACACATATCGACTCACTAGGATCTCAGACCACCACGATTCTATACACATATCGACCCACTAGAACCTCAGACTACTATGATCTCACAAAATAGCATCCTCAACCCTCGGTAGCATATATGTGTACAGATGCATGATCTGATTCATGCCACTTTTCGTATAAATATGCTAATACATGAACATATATAGTTCAAATATTTTTTGAGCTTTCATAAAATAATAAAATCCTCCAAAATTACAAAACATAAGCAAAAATTTTCAAACCGGCCAATAAATCATATATGCCTGTAGAGAATAAATATGTAGGATGTATAAAAATAGTATACATGTCAGTAAAATCTTTAAATAGTAGTCAAAATATATCAGATATTGAAATAAATTAAAGATATTATTTACAAATACTTACCTTGACATCATAATAAATAGATTTGATAAAATAATACTCCAAAATACCCAAACTTTATCTTCTCTCTCATCTTTCCTGCGTGCCCTTTTTCTCCTCTCTTCTTTTTCCTCTTTCGTGCTGCACCTCTTCTTCTCTTCTTCTCTTTTCCTCTTTTCTCTTTTCTTTTCCTTCCCTGCCTCTGCCTCCCGCACACCTACTTCCCCCTTCCTTTATATTATTATTATTATTATTATTATTATTATTATTATTATTATTCCCTTTTTATTTTCTTTTTCCTTATCTTTTATTATTTAACCGGCACTTGGACATCAATACAGGTGCACCTTGGACACTAGCCCACTAGAATCGGTACTCAGGCGCCTTTTGGATGCCCTTCAGGCGTCAATCATACTTTTTTAGATATCCTTCAAAAGCTATAATATATATATTCCTTCTAAATACATTCAATTAATTCAAAATCATAATTAATATTTAAAATAAATTACATAAAGATCCGAGGTATTACATACTTTTTATAGGAAATGTTATTTAAGGCGATGAGTTTTTATAATTACTTGTCCCTGGACTTGGGAGAGAGAGAATTTCCACCGAAATGCATTTAGAGTATACGGGCAATTCTAAGTAACGGCATATATTCAATCTGAGTGTGATCAATTCACTGTCAAAGATGGTTTGTGCTGCTAAGAAAACTCAAAATTCTTCAAAAAGCAAAGGCAGGGCCATATTTTGTTGGCTTCTACTTTTATGATGCCACGATTATAACATTTGTTAAATCAGGCTTACCAGATTATAAAAATGTTTCTGACATTATTTCTTGGCATGCTTATAAGATCAGTTATAAATATTATTTAGTGGTAAGTTCAGATACGTTAGGTTGTTATTCCCTTGATCCGTTCACACGCACCCGCACTCAGCAGGGCAATTGAGTATCGTTAACGAAATGGAAGAGAATAATGTGCAAATCTGACACAACGTGAATCTTAGGAAATAGCGTCACTGAGACTACAGCGTTCACATTAGCACCAATTATTTCACGAGTCTACAAATGGACGAACCCAAAACAGTTGTAAAGGGCATGCACACACATAAATAAATAAATAAATAAATAAATAAATAAATATATATATATATATATTTTGCTACCGTTCCAACATCCTCTAAATACCCATTCATTATTTATTTTATATAGGCCAGTTTATAAAAAGTGAATAAATAAGGCATCACATTATTAAAAAAATTTTCATAATTCATAAAAAAAGTATTCCTAATATATGCTTTTATTTTTAATAAATAAGTAATTATTAAATTTTGAATTATTATTTTTTGTGAGCTCCATATTCACTAATTTGTTATCTAGTAACACGTTTGGTGTTGTACGAGACCTAACTTGTGCTGAAAAAATTACTAACTGGCATACGGTAAACACTTGAAGATCATATGCCTAGAAGATGTGTGCGTGAGGGATATGTACATGTGTACTTTATTTAGAAAGATTTTATTTGATGGGTGTCTAAAGGGCACTCATGCATCATTTGTCTAGTAAGTCCATGTTTAATACGCGTGTAAGTAACTCTCGTGCACTGGTATTATTATAAATTATTTAGACTCTAACACTGATTCTGTTCATTTGAATTTTTAAGTGTCAATACAATGAGAAAAAGAAGATAAAGAGAGAAAACGAAAAAGAGAAATATTTACTCATCATTTGAGTTTCGAATCATATTTTATTTTTTAACAACGTTAAATACGTTGTTCTTATTGTTATAAAGAATATTTTACCGGTCATTTTTTTCTCGTTCGTTATTGTATTTTCTATTACTCAAGTTTATTATTATAATGTATTGTATTCTATGCTTGTTAAAGATTTTTAATGAATGAGACTCATCATATAATAGATATTTTATAAACTCATAGTTTCGTAATTTTTTTTCTCATTTTTAGATAAATTTTTAACGTAAAATATTGTATTCTATTATTTGTAATTATTATTTTTATATTGTGTATCATCATATCATATCTTTACAAATTCAAATAAATAGTTCAAAATTGATCGTTGTCGAAATTAATTTTTGACTTTATGAGCAAAGTTTTGACCCCGAAACGCGACAAGTTATCACCAACGTTTCATTACAATAATTTCCAATATATTGCTCTTGCACCAAATATAAAAGTAGCCTAATTCTTTCACCTTGGATCTCAGTATAGGTAGGCAGGTGACTAGTGCAGTACTTACTCGCATGGTGCCCCAATAATGCATGCCCAAATGAAATTTTTTTCTAATTTTCTTCTCCCCCACCCTTTTTTCTCTGTGGTTTTACGTGGGAGCTCGTACACCATAGAAAAACTAGGCCAGGCCAGCTAGAATATATCTGGGGATGACATTTTCAGTCTATTAAAGGGTTTCAAGAAGTTGTGAGAAGATATTAATCTTAGACTCTAATCATCACAAACCTTTGTTTCACAAAAAGTTCGTTTCGATTGTGTTGCGAAACCAAAATTCTAAAATATGCCAGCGAATAATGGATGACTTGCAATGACATATCTCTTATATTGAGATTGATGGTTCAAACTATTCATCTAACGAACCATATGATAAATACACATAATTTATATATTAATTAGACATAGCCAATGCTTGTTCTAATCTAATATATCAATTATACTCTGTTTTGGTCTTAGGTTGGACCAATGAAACATCCATCCTGATTTTAATGTAGATAGTAGTTATCGTGGTAAATTTAAATTTTAATATAATAAAGTAAAATGAATTATATATTCAAGAAAATTATTTTTACACCTGTCAAATTAGACATAATTAGAATTTGTGATCACATGGAATTTGATAACCACAACTTTATTGGAGAACAATTTCTTTCTTTTAAAAGTTGCAATTGGATCACGTGGACTATATTACCAATGGCTTTATGCTCCCGAGGAGTTGAAATCAACTTTAAAGGTGCTCCAACTGATGTGGAGGCCTCTCCATACACATTATTCAAGAAATTGAAATTAGAAATGGATCGAGTTTATATTGCTAAATAAGATACTTAGAATTTTGCACAAACAAAAATTTTGCATAGGCTCCTCCTGGACCAAGCAAAGTAAATTTTATGGCTTTCATTTTCAACTTCTTTATTATAGTTTGATTGATTAACCTTTGTGCTGCGCAGAGGGGTGAGCCTTCCTCGACCTCATCAATCTGCGGAATTCTAAAATGAGCAGGATATGATCATTAACGTTAAAAAATAACGTCAAAATGCTTTCATTAATTAAACAAATGGAACCCATTTTATAATCACTGCTTCGGTCCTTAGCTTTTTTTTTTTTTTTTTGTTACTGCTTTTGGTGAGATGTATGAGACATGACAGACTTTATCATAAATGGCATGGACATCATTGGTATCTTTGTAAATAACTGAAGCACCAATAATTAGATTGAAATAATAGATCTCATCCGAAAGAACATCAATCATAAGAAGATAGAATTTTGCCTTTTTTAAAAATGAAAATGTTCTGTGCACTGAATATAATATTGTAAAGCCAAGACTAAACATTTCACAGTTTCACAAAAGAGATTGGAGAAACATACAAATATGATAAGTACTTTGTAAATACATTAACCCGACTGACCCACTAAAAAGGGGGGGAAAAAAAAAGGGAAACGTTATCCTGATCGCCATAATAAGTGCCTTTGGCATAGTAATAGGGGCCAACTCAAGCATTATTTATGAGTATCCTGACATCTTATCCTCATTGCCAAGACAACTTCCTCTCAGGTAATAGTGAGTGAGTAACTCAGGATCGGTTGTGGATCAAGTCAAATAAATGGCTGCAGACTTCTACATATCTACTCTAAGACCTAACTATGACCGAGAATAGAAACTGGGAAAGATGTGCCCCTTGCGATGGATATACGAGTACAAATTTCAGAGTGAGTATGCACTGATGTGCCTGATTGGTTTAATTAACCTGCATTTATTGGTGACGACAAAATTCCTAAAAGAATCAGTAACGAAGAGGGGTGCAATTATTGGGGCACAGACAACTAATATTTAAATCAACTCGAACAATATTATAGTAGGTATGCATGGATGCAATTGATCCAAGGAGGAGACATCCAATCTGTCGAGGGCTACAAACAAGCCCCCAAGTCTTACATTAATTCAAATAACAGAGGAAGAGGAGGAGATTGCTGCCGGTGGAGAACTTAGGCCGACGTGATTGGTTGCTTTGATTCACAGGATCCCAATATTAATTTCGAGTTTGATCTTAATTTTCGAAAGGGGGACAGGTAGGTGGCGAAAGGGAAACCCACTACCGTAGGGAAAGTGAAGATCGAGGAGGAGGAAATAAAAGGTTGAGAGAGGAGTTGGCTTCCACTTAAAGAATTGCGTCGATCTGAAAATATATAAAATACAGAAAATTGAAAATTTTATGTGTATATTATTGACAGAGTGACACGTTAATATTATGCTTCCGAGGTCCCAAGCCCATGGCATGGAAATCTCTGCTCCTTTCAGTCGTGTAAAGATGAGACTCCACTCCCTCAAGCACTCAACCCCGCATCATTGGTGACCTTCCTCAAATAACTGATATAAAAAAAACAATCCATGCTCTTTTAGAAGCTCCAATTATTGGAGCAAAAGCTTCCCTTGTAAAGGACAAAAACCAACTAAGTCCCTTTTCTCTCTAATTATTCATCACTTAGGGGCTGAGAAAAAAGGTACCCTATACTCTCTCTCTCTCTCCCCCTCTCCCTTCTGAAGTGGGCCTCCCAACTTATTCACACTATGTCATCTAGCACACGTTGGTTATATGTGGTTTTTATTGGGTGCCCAATACATCAAGTGCGAATGCAATATTTAATATTTTTCTCTTTATAATTTACCATGCCACTAATATATTTATGTATATTAGGATAATTTCTTAAATAATTATATAATAAAAAATTAATGAATCAGCCTAGCGCTTAATTGATATTTGTTTCATACTCATGCACTTTGGACAATAAAATTGCACCTTATGGGCGATCATACATATTTAGAATAGATTGTTAGCAATTAAACAACGATTGATATTATACTAATGCACGCCTGAGGCTTTGAAGTGACACTTGAAACACACCCATTTGGTGTTTGTGTGCTGATTTGGATATTTAACGTGAGCCATGCCTCTTGACGGTCATTCATGCAAGAAAGTGAGAGGAGAGAGAAAAATAGAAGAGAAAAAAGAAGAAGAACAGAAGAGACAATCAATGAGATTTTAAAACTTTTAAGAACCAAATATATTAGATCAAATGTTTAAAATAAGTATTTCTAAACCTGCTTCTTGATCTATTTCATATATTCTTCGATTTTGTTTACATGTTTTATTTTAATATACATACAAGTCACCATTTTACCCCCAGTTTTTTGAATATTATTACATATATGTTACTTTTATCAAATATTTTAAAATTTTATTAGGTTTTATCAAAATTTAAAGATTTGGCAGGTTTTTTACCGAATAAGTGATACTTTAAAATATTATATTCGTATATAGAAACATTTGAAAAAAAAAAAGTCATAAAACTTGTACATTAGATATTTCATTTGATATTCCATATATGTATTCGATGAAGATTTTATTTTAATATTTGATTTAATATTTATATTTTTTCACATAATAAAAAAATTTTAATATTTATTTTTTTCACAAGAGTAAAAAAAATTTAAATATTTGTTATAAAGTCCCATATTTGTTGTTTTTATTGAAAAATATTGTAAAAAATTAAATAAAATTAATATATTTAAATATTCTAATATATTAGATATATTTAAAAACTGTACTTATTTTCAAATGGTAAAAGAAAGTGATCTTTAACTCTGTCTATAAAGTGTAATTATAGATAGCCTACCAATGTATCTAAATAATAGTATGTTGGTCTAAAGTTATCGACAATACATATAACTCTTTCTTAAAATTAGTCTTTTGACCTATATTGTATTTAAGACTTTCAAAGAATTTGCTTTTTGAAATTCGCAAGCTTTGATATGATATTCAAATTTGCCCATATTTGGACATTAGATTCTTTTTTGATCATATAATTTGAATATTAGACACTTTTCATACAATTTGTATTATTTGTTATTATTTAAAATTAGAGACTTTTCGAATCAAATCTATTACAAATTTGCAAATAAAATCATATTTGGACTATACATTTGAAAATTTGTATATATCGGGTTTTCACGTGTGTTTTTAGTTTTTAATTCTTCAATATATATATACATGTTTCTCACCTTTTTCAGATTAGGGACATTTGGATTACTTGCAAAATTTGTACGGAGAAGATTTTGTTTAATTATATTCCATTTTGTATTTGGACATACATTTGGAATCGATATTTTGGATTATAATTTGTATAATTTTAAAATTTAAGTTGAAATTATTGGTCAATTTGTTTATTTTCATTTCTACAAGTTGGACTACCATTATCAGATAGACATTTGAACAAACTTTTATATCTTGATAGTTTGAATGATTATTAGATATTTTTTCTTACAAATAGATTTAATTTGATCATGTTATTGTATGGATATTTTAGAAACCGAACAAAATTAATTCAATCAAATACTATAATTATTATCAAATACTATTATGAGTATAACATTGTTTTGAAATTATTTTGTTAAATCCAACCCAATAATTATGCTATTTAAAATTTAATCATTAGGGAAAAGATTTTAATTGGATTTAATTATTATTTAATTATTACATGTTCGTGCCGAAATCGTGACAGTATAATTTTTAATAAAATGCAAGCTTTAATTATTGAATCAATGCATCACTGGATCCGAATTGTTATACAATTAGGAAGCTTCCTGACCTCTCACGGTGGATCGAGCTCAGGCAATCTGTCTCCGTTAACTTGGATCTTGCGCACTACAAGAAACAAACAAGATGTCAGAAAATTGACGAAACTCACTTTCGGATTTATTCTCCGACACTTAAGTCAGATATCTTTCTGAAATAAGAGAAAGATGGAGGATGCAATGTGCAATAATAAACGCGTAAAGGGAATGAGTGTAATGGCAGAGGTCTTGGCTCCGATAGTTGTACTTGACGGGAAGCGACTTATGAGTGTGCTCGCAGGAAAGCGGCTATGAGAAAGGGGGAAGAGAGAAAGAAATAGTTCTCTCTGAGAATTGATGCCTCCTAGAACGAGAGAGAGTTCTTTATTTTTTCTAGGCAATTGAGAGTAAGGATCATTCTCCCTATTCACTGGCATGGGTGCAAGGGTATTTATGAGGTTGGCATTAATTTTGCGTATCTTGGGCGCCAAGAGTTGGTGACAACTGCCTTGAGAGGATTCGCCGAGTTGTCTGTGCGACAGTGGAAGCCGTCAATGGCAATTGCCGTTTAGGGGCGATTGTACGACTGTGGGTGGTCCTGCCAGTACGTTCACCGACAATGATAGTTGTCCTTTTAGGGGAGGTCAGGTGATCATGGGCCACTTTTTCCGTTGCCACGATAGGAGTCTCCTACATGTGCGCTTTGCTATGATTGCACTGCTAGCTGCTAACCTAGACGGCTCCCAGCGCCGTGATTGGCTGGTTCATGAGGGCTGTCTACTGGGCCTGTTTGACGCCTTTCTTCACCTACTCATCGCGAGTTGGGCTACGCAGTGGCATCCTCTGGGTTTAGCACCACAGAGGACCCTGCTGGGCTTCAGCCCCTGGGCATGTCGATAAACTGGCTCTTCTCTAGGCTGGCCGATTATATAATAGGACCCATCACTAGCCCCCCATGTTGGGTAGCTGGGTCTCACCAGTTCTCGACGTGTTTGATGATGGGACGTTTCCTGCTACGGCTAGCTCATGCATTCCTTTTTGAGGTGTTTTGCAGCTTTCCGTACGAGTGCTCAGTGATTTAGTGCTCTATTTGGAAAGATTTTCTGGAGTTGTCGATTCTTTGTGGACAACACCAACAGACACGATCTTCTATATTAATGGCTTGTCGATCCCCTTTTCTAGCTATAAATGGAGGGACTTTTTACACCTCGCTCCATGAATCGGTCCTTCACCAATCGAGTGGTGTGAGAGTTCGGAGTGGGCATGAAGCCTACGCTGCCATCGGCCAGGATAGGATGGAGATCTGAGAGATTCGAAGAAGCATTTAAAGTCTGCCGTGATTTTCCTACTCGGGCTGTTCTCTTATTGTAACAAGGGTGGTCTGGTCATAGGGTTGCCGCTATCTTCCTCTCATTGCTGGCATTTGGTTGTCCAATGCTGGAGGAACTTCGAAGGGCAAGCTCTCCAACCCACCGACATGCTCTCAATCCCAGGGCAAGCGCCGCCGCGTTCAGTTCGCTCTGGCAAGGTTGCTTTCGAATGCTGTCAGAGGAGGAGCTTCTGAAGCCTACTCAGGATTGGACCGTCGTCATGTTGGGTCTGATTTAGTTCCATCGGCTATGGCTGGTCTTGATGAAAGATCTCTGGGGGTGCCTCCTCATTGAGAGCGGGCAAATGGCTGCTCGCCTTTGCTCGGGAGGACTTTTCATTTCTTCCCTACTCCATCCGGTCTTTGGATAGGATGGTCAGCAAGGAGATAGTCTTCGAAAAGACAACTACATTTTGTTTCCCTATCACGGCTGTATTCTCCAAACCTGCTTGAGTGAATGCCACAGGGTCATTGCTCCATGTATTTTTTCCTTCTTATTACATTTTACGTTCACTTATGTAAGCTTTATACTTTATAAAAGAAATTAATAAATGGAACTACTGAGTACTATTTGTCTCCATCACAAGGATCCAATATTCTTGCATGATTTGAATGATTTAAACGTTTTGATACTGCCTTCGACCGCTCGGGCCTTGCTAGCCTGACAGTTCAACCCTACTGGTGACTCGGTCTTCTAGTGGTTTGACTTGCGGCAACTTATCCTGACGCTCGGTCAGGACGCGGTCTGACGAACCAGCCTCAAGTCCACCAAGGCCATGTGCCGTCAGTCTGTGATCTAGGGAAGTGATGTGCTAGAGTATCAATAGCTAAGCTGTGTTACTGTCGTGTCAATCAGAGTGCCAGAGCTCATTGATTGTGATGAGAAGTGTGATGCCACGTCCTAATGGTGCCGGCGAAAAGACATGCCCATTCATTGCCTTCAAATGACGTCGTTGCCAGGTTGGTGCGTTGTCTATTTAAGCGACAGCCTTCAACCATGTTCTTCATTGCTTAGCTTTTGTGAATGTCTCAACCGTGGTCTCATCATCTTTCCTTCTGACCAACCTCTGCATTCCTAGATGGCTCACCGAGATGTTATCGACATTTCAATATCGTCTACCTCGTCACCGAGAGCATCCTTTTTCCCTATCTCTAGGCCTTTGGCTGGGGAGGGAGATGCAGACGAGCAAATAACGGAGGTCATCAAAGAAGATGACCTGATAAGCACCCCAATTCCTGAGCCCCATGGGGCCCTGGGGGGCCTCCACGTCTTGAGTCTGTCGGGTCTTCCCAACAGGTATGTTCATTTCACTGGGAGGTTGTACGAGTTCCTACATATGTGCTTTGTCGCAGTAGCCTCTCTTTTCTAGTTGATAGCCGCGGAGGGTGCCGTGCTAGATAGAGGAGGTCGTGCACCTGCAAGGAGACAAGAATGCTTGCTGGCTACGCACGCATACATATCGGGTCACTGAAGAGGAGTGTCACATACACACTGCCGTCGGGGAGGCACTATAGAGTCAGGCGTAGGCCAACTATCTAGATTGGGCTCTATCCCAATCTGTGGAGAGATCGTGAGAGGACTCTGAGGCCCATGCCTGGGATTTGGGTCAAATCGCCTCACTCAAGAATAAGTTGAGGATCAAGTTCTATCCTGAGGAGGTGGTCTCACTGCTAGACGAACGTTTTTAGGAAGGTATCCCTTTCAACAGGCGGATAGTCTCATTGGCTGCTCTAGACTTCCCTATCGGCTTCCTAGACTCGTGGAATGTTGAGGCTTCCTACCGGGGAGAACTAATTGCCTATTCAGGGGGAGGGTAGAATGCCTGTGTCGTGGGGGCCCCTCGGCCATGGGATGGCATCTCTACTAAGTAGTAGACATAAGTAGCATTTTGTATACTTTGAGGTCAATAGATGCCTTTCTGATGTACATTTTGAATTTTTAATGAAACATGCTAAATCATTTTGATTATTATTGCATGTTGTGTGTGGTTGACGAGTTTGAGCATTGCTTTCCGCTACTTGGTGATCGTCAAACAAGTCGCTCGGGCTTACCAAGGTCGCACGCCACTAGTTCTGCCATCGTGGTAAAAGGAGTGTTTGGGCCCTGAAACCTATGCCTCAATGTTGATTTGATAACGCAAATTTAACAGGGAGGCATCATCCGCACAAGGAAACGAAGCATCAGGCCATCATTACAGGTAGTGAGGTACAGACATGCCACGGCGCCTCACAGTGGAAGCATGTGTCACTTCCATCACGGGTGCTACTTGTTGATTCTCCCCACACGACGACATTTCGGGCTAGGGCTCTGGTTTATTTAAACCCTATGCCTCTCATCACTTCCCGCACAATTCCTTCTTGATTTAAATCGCCTCGCATTCGTACTCCCTTCCAGGTTCTTCATGGCTGCTGAGGTTGTTGACACGATTTCATCCATTCTCACCACTCACAACGTTGAGTCCTTGTTCGCTCAATATAAGATTCTGAATACCATGGAATATGCAATGCCTGGTGAAGATGGTAGGGCATGCTCCCCGCCGCAAAGGTTCATCTCTATCTGCGAGGCCCATTTGAAGGGAGGCCTTTACTTCCCGATTGCTCCGAAGTTGCATGGGATTTTTGCGGATTTGGATATTTCAGTTACGAGGTTTCATTCCAACGTCGTTTAATTTCTGGTTTCTTTGTGCGTCTTCATCCGCCACCATGACCACAAGTTGGTGAAGGTGATCATCTGGTTCAACCAGGGTGTGGACTGGATCTCAATTTCTCATCGTCCAGAGTCCTAGCTGAGTCGGGAGAACCCTGACTAGATGAAGAAATGGGAAGACCGATATTTTTTCCTAGCGGTCCCTTTCGAGCGGGCCTCTTCCAATAGGTGGGGCAAGGTGCGATCTATTTTTTCTGGCGAAGTGGGAGATTGAGAAAATGACTCGATAAAACAGCTGACGAACGTAGTCAAGGCACATGCCAGCACTTTTCACAAGAGAAGTCGCTGGCTATCAACAGAGGCCTTCACACAAGACAAGTGGTTATCCCCCTCTAAGGGGGTTAACGTAGCCCCCACGCTGCCTCCTGTGCCCAAGAGGAAGCTTGGGATGCTGCACATCCAGGATTTTGCTAAAAAGGCAGGCAAGTGGCAGGAGGCCTCATCCGATTCTTCCTCCAATGACGAACAGGTCCCCTCGGCACGGGTGCTAAGAGCTAGCGAGTCTTCAAAGAGAAAGGCGCCTACCCCACCTTCCTTGTCGGGTCAGGCATCTGGGGCCCTCGAGTCTGCTAAGGGCGAGGAGCCATTTGCGCCTACTGCTTTGGCTATGAGCACCCAAGGAGTCGATACGTGGGATGAGCCGATTCCTACACTGACCCTAGCCCAGTACGAGGTTCCGGTCGTTGCTCCTTCTCCGTGTGAGGACCTTGTACCCAACCTTCCTGCCAATTTCGCTGAGGAGGTCTCCCACAAGGATTGGATTGCCAAGGACCAAGCAAGGGCAGCTGTCGAGGCTGGCGAGGCGGCTAATGTGATCGTTGAGGCGATGATGGTTGGCACAGTTGCCGAAGAGATGGAGGATGAGGTTGCTGTTAGGGCTACTGCGGCCGTCGAAATGCCCTGCCTGAGTCCCCAAAGCTGGAGATCCAGGAGGTGGTTGAGGGGGGTGGAGCCATGAAGGTTGTTGAAGGACCTGATCCAGAGTCCCCATCCAAAGTCCCTGGAGCCTGAGATTCGGGATGCAATTGAGGCCAAAGGTGTTGCAGAGGCTACGGAGGTGCCCTATTCTGAGCGTCCAGTGTGTGAGATTTGAGAGGCCCTCGTGGCGTTCGGCTCTAAGCCCCTGGCATATGATGCCCTAAGGGTCTTAGCCACTTTGCTGAGTTGTCTGCCTTCAGGGAGGCTGTCCTTCGTTGAGGTACCAACCGCACAACTGTTATTTCACCTTCCAATTTCAGTTGTTATTTGGCCGACATGCTTTCCTTTCGCAGGTCCAGGAGAGGCTCTGCCAGTGCATCACCATCATCGGCCGCCTGCCCCAGTCATACACCTATTCGGCGGTGCTCGAAGAGGTGGAAGACCGGGTGAATCAGAGTGAAGAGAGGGCCACCTGCCTCAATTGCGAGCTATCCGAATTCGGGGCGAGGATTACTTTCCGTTGGGATGCACTCTGTGGGGCAGAGCGCAGCCATACTCGTCTCTAGGAGGAGAATCTTCGGGTCAAGGGCGAGCTCAAGGTCTGACTTAGCCCTAACGAGGTTGGCTAGTTGATGGAGGCCTGATACTGGGCAAGTGTCTACCTCTACTAGTAAATAGTGCGCCTGGTGGACCCGAGCTTTCCTGTTGCCTTCATTTAAGCAACGCTAGCACCTAGCTCCGATCAGAGCTGCTTGAAACTGCTGGAGGTGACGTGGCGCCCTCATTTCGTTCGCTAAGTATCCCCATGTTGAGCATGTTCCTTCATCGGGCAGTAGGTAGCTTTTGTATCCTCTTGGGTGGATGTCCCACTTTGTATAGTTTGGATCTTGTAATAAAATTAGCTAGACCACAGTGATCATTGTCCCTTATGCTCATATGTTCATGTTGAGCTTTCCATTTCCTTCTTTCTCTCTCCTCTTTTTTTTTTTATTCACCAATTAGGTGTTATAACCATCATTGCCGAGCTTATTTTGGACGCATTAGTCAGATCAGGCTAAATCCCTCGAGGGGATATCGTAACACTTCGATTCTACGGGGTGGTCTTCTTTCCCGTGAGTGAGACATCGTCGCACATCTATGAGCGAGCCTCACTAGGGCCAGCTGGGTTTCAAGGCTGCAGCCGCTGGGCTCTGGCAGAGTTGTAGGCCGTCGTCCTCACGTGACCAACGACGCTCGATCCTATTAGAGGACGTTGTAACTTTCGCACGTCTGGCCTTCGTCTGCTGACCATGGTCGATTGATGGTGCTCGTCCCCTCAATAGGGAGTTATTGCAGGCGTGCTTGAGGGAGCCCCCTAAGGTTTTGAGTGTGATCACGTATGGGCCGCTTGGTGGTAGAATCAAAATTCTTTGATCATTCATAGGTGGAGTTACGAGTGGACAAAGGTACATTCGACCTAGGGGAAGTCTAGGCCATTCGATCTTATAAAGTGACAAACATTCACATAAACAATCAAGGATAAACAACAATCATTTTATTAATTGAAACATAGTATATTTTATAATCATTCCGGATGATATATGTTAGCCTTACTTGGGAATGGTAGAGCCTTACTGGTAGCATTTTTTGAAGTGAGAGACATTCCATATCTTCGGGACTAGCTTGTCATTCTAGGTGCACAGCTTGTACGTATCGTTTCGAAGGACTACTGAGACGAGGCAAGGTCCTTCCCAATTGGGAGAGTGCTTGTTCTTGTTGGCGATCTGACCCATTACCTCTATATTCTGTAGGAGTAGGTCCCCCATTTCAAACTGACGAGTTTTTACTTTCTTGTTGCAGTACAACGCAACTCGTTACTGGTAGGCCGCTGTTCGTAGGTGCGCTGTGTCTCGAACCTCCTCGACTAGGTTAAGGTGCCCTCTAAGCCTTCGGAAGTTATTGAACGAGTCAAAGCATTCGACTCGATAGTTGGGCAGCCCAACCTTCACTTGAATGACTGCTTCAGTCCCGTAACATAAGTTGAAGGGTGTTTTGCGGGTTGGTTTCCTAGGCGTCATCTTGTACGACCACAACACAGACAACAGCTCGTCTGCCAAAGAGCCGCCAACGTCTTCTAACTTCGTCTTCAGCCTGTGTAGCAACATGCGGTTCATCACTTCCACTTGACTATTGGTTTACGGGTAGGCAACAAAAGTGTCAACTAGTCTTATCCGCAAACTTGCGCAATACTTGGTGAACTGCTTATTGCTAAATTAGGTTTTTTTTATCGATCACTATGATCTTGAGAATCCCAAACCTACATACGATGCTTTGGCGAACAAAATTAATGATATTCTGCTCGATGATTTGCACCAGAGCGAGACAGCCGACCCATTTGGTAAAGTAGTTGATGTCGACTATGAGGAACTTTATTTGCCCGGACACTATGGGTAAAGGGCCGAGTATTCCAGATCTGTATCAAGATGTTGGTACGAGTGTCGTTCAGATGGATCAGATTTTGGGGCTTGAACTCCTTCCGAACACCAAACTCGGTCCACGGCTACTTCCGAGGGCCCCGAGAGAGATTTTTGTCTCCGTTCCTCTTTTTCCCCTTTGCTAGCCCCTCAGGGGATCAGTTTGCACACTCTAACTGCTTTGCTTCGTTGGTTTTCTTAGCCGCTATGTATACTCAGGTGATGGTCTCAACCTCCTGGAAGGCCTAAGGGTTTTGATAGGCTAGGTGTTTAAAAAAATCCCCCCGCTCCAAAGCACGATGAAGGCACTCAACTTCACATCTTCGGTGAGCGTGAATATTTTTTAGGCCTCAGCGGTGAACTAGGCAAGGAAGCGCTTCGAGCTTTCATCTTGCGTCTGTCGGAGGCAGACAAGATGCCACAGTTGCTTTCTTCCCTCCAGTTGGAGAACTATGACAGGAAGCAATCAGCAAGCATCTCGAACGACCAAATCAACTTCGGCTAAAGGTTGTAGAATCAAGTGCGAGCGTCCCCTTTGAAGGTCAGAGAAAAGCACTGATATATGGTAGCTTCACCCAGGCCTTGGAAACTTAACAGAATATAAAAGTGATCCAAGTGATCAATTGGTCGGAACTCCCGTCATAAGGTTTTAGGGCCGACATCTTGAATTTCTGAGGGAGCGAAGGCATCTAGATCTCCATCATGAACGGTGATCTCCTCAGATCCATGGAGTGTCTACCGACTCCCAAAACACGTGTTGCTATATTTTCTCCACCCTCTACTCTATCCGAGGAGAGGACGCAATCCTCTTGTTATTGAAAAACGTCCTCAACTCTGAATGGTTTGGAGAGAGATGTGGGTTCTAATAACCACCAGCCCGTGGCGGCCGTGTACTGTAAGAAGCCTCTTCTTGGGCTGAGGACCTCCTGTCATTATGGGAGTAGTGAAAATTCTGCTGCTCTGGGTTGCCCCCTTGCATCCTATGACTTAGTCAACCCTCCAACCATGTCCGAACCCTACTACTTGAGGCCACGCGAGCCTCAGTGTCGTCGAACTGCGGGGTCTTCTCTGCCAGGTGCCTCTTTCCTCGGTTCCTTCGCTTCAAGGCCGAAGCTTGTATGACGGATGCACGAGTCCCCAACTGCTGTTCGTTCAAACGCGCGTTGATTGTATGGAGCATCTTGAACACATCTCTCATTTGGGCAACGAGCGCGTGCACATCAAGTTCAAGCCGCCCGCCTGCATGGCTATCCACTGAGGGGTCGTCACCTTGAGCGATAGTGTCCTTGGCTAGCATGCTAGCTTGTGCCTTGATGTTAACCATGTTTTCTTTGCAAACGTGGTGGTTAAATTTTTTTAAATCGTTTTCGCGGATTGTGCCAATGATATATCCATGGATTCGGGTTGTACGAATTAGGGAGCCTCCTGATCTTCCACAACAGGTCAAGCTCAAATTGGTCCAGTCTCCATCTTCAATAACCGGGTCTTGCATAATTACAACGAACAAATAAGAAGTTAAAGGATTTACGAGACTTACTCAGTTTATCCTACGACGTTTGGGTTAAAAATCTTTCTGAAAGGAGAAAAATGGAGGATGCACGGGTGAAGAGAATGAATGTGATACCAGAGGTCTTGGCTCTGACAATTACGCTTAATGGGGAGCGGCTTTTGAGTACACTCGCAAGGGAGCGGTTGTGACAAAAGGGAGGGAGAGAGAGAGATAGTTCCCTCTGAGAATTATTGGCTTCGAGAGCGAGAAAGAGCTCTTTGTTCTTTTTGAGCAATTAAGATTAATGATCGTTCTCCCTCTTCATCGGCAGGGGTAAAAGAGTATTTGTAAGGTTAGCATTGATTCTGCGTATCTTGGGCGTCAATAGCTAGTGATAGCTGCCCTGCAAAGATTCGCCAAGCTGTTTGTGCGACAGTGGAAGCCGTCAATGGCAGTTGTTGTTTAGGAGCAATTGTGCAACCGTGGATGGTCCTACTGGTACGTTCACCTGCAACGACAATTGTACATTCAAGGGTGCTCAGGCAATTGTGGGCCACTTTTTGGCATATTTGCCAAGTTGCCTCCACTGCCACGGAAAGTGTCTCTTGCATACGAGCTTTATTATGATCAGGCTACTGACCGCTAAGTTGACAAGCTCCATGCGCCATAATTGACTAGTTCACAGAGACGGTCACTGGGCTAGCTTGATATCTTTCTTTTCCTGCCTATCACGAGCTGGGCTACTCAATGGCATCCTCTAGGTTTCACATCACACGAGACCTTGCTGGGCTTCAGCCCCCTAGACATGCCGACAGACATACTCTAGGCTAACCCATATGATTACAGGATCCATCAGAATCATAAAAGTAGATCATAATTGCATAAATAGATCATAATAAAGGACCGTCGCCTCATAATGAATGTCATAATTACCCTAATTATGATGGTAGCCCCAAGGACGAATAAGGCTTCTCAAATGTGAAATATTTACAAGGTCTATAGATTTCAATCAAAATGCTCATCCCTCCTCCAAGTAATAAAAATCTCCATTTAGTCGCGTCAAGAGCGTTGTCTACCCACGTTAGCCATGTTGCCATACTGTCTAACTTTCCCAATAACTTATTTTCTTGATTGACTAAACCTCGAAGGAATTCATTGCTTTAAAAAAAAAAAAGAAAAGTAATTTGTCCAGAAAACTAGCAAAATAACTACTTGTCCTGGAAGATGAACGAACTAATAATGATAAATAATAATATGTATCTATTGTTTTCTATTGCTATGCATAGTATGTTCCATCTCAGAAGAGCAATCCTACTTTCACCACTGTAAAGTACTTTCAGGAGGAAGAATTTGAGAGAAATAATAATACATGTGGCACAGAGCCTTTAGAGCAACCAAACAGAGTCAAGTAAGATTCACATCTGACAATGGAAAGAGCTGCCCCTTGAAAAACAATAGCATAAACCCCTTAATGGGAAGAACTTTATGTGATGCCCCCACTCCCCAATTCCACAGCATGCATGCTTGCTTGCTTTCCATCCATCATTCTAAGCTGCATCGAACCTTTTACATGTCAAACTGTCCGCTCCCGCCGGTTGGTCCCCTGCTGTTCAGCCTTTTCCCTCTCCTCCTGGGGATCCGCAGAAAGTAGTCATTTTTTTACTGTGAAAAATGGGGTTTATGAAGGACATTATTGGTGCCCCCTGCCCCTACCAATGATTTTCTTAAGGCAACCGTCCCCCATATTAAAACAATGAATGGCCAATTGGTGGAATCATTGCCCTAATAAATAAGAGTACTGCTTTTAGGCCATTCACAGGTGCCTAGGCTGAATTCCCATAGCTGAGGCAGATGACCATGTCAAAGGGTGCAGAGGGATAAGATGTCTGAATAATAGGATTCTACTTTTCACTGCAGGGGCGCTGCATCTTGCCCTACCCTTGCAGTAGAGATGTCTTTAACTATGATACAAGTTTTGCTAGTCTAACCTTATACGTCATAAGCCAAGATCAGAGTAAATTTGGTAAGGTCAAACCAAACCCTAAAAGATGACCCTGCGCAAGGGTGCCTACATCATTAAGTCTGATAATTAAAAGTCACACTCAGCACATCCTCGTCCTAATATTGTAGAGAAGTTACTTTTATATAGGAGCCAAACTTGCCTTTATTTGGGAAAAAAAAATAGATGAGGTTCTTAGGCTAAGTAATGGAAGAATATTGCAATACTTTGTATTGATTGGAGGGTGATAAAAAGAATTGAGTCGTTCAATGAGAGAAAAAGTAACATTGTCTTGCCACTTAAAAGCATCAGAGGGTTCATTCCTGATCAAAGGAAGTGACCACTTTGCCATCAAGATGTCAAGCCCTTGGAATTTGGGACACCAAGCCCATGTGCTGAGTTTGAAGGAAGACGTGTGATCATTACTTTCACATTCGATTTGATGTGATATGTTCCAGAAATAATTTCGGACCAGCCAAATCACTTGTCCACTTATTATTAGGAGCTACTAATCAATTAAGAAGGAAGAGTGCTACAAAGATATTATAGGTAGCTTCAAGAAGTTTGAATTAATTGTGGGCAGCTATGATTTGAGGTTAGAATCCTTGGAAGGAGAAAAAAAATTGCTTTTACAAAACCTGCAATCTTCTTTTCTACAAATAATAAACTATGTAACTAAAGAATTGCTTTTTACAAAACCTGCAATCTTGTTCTCTTTCCTATTAATAAACTAAGGAACTAGCGTGCATAGCACTTTTCCAAAAGCAGTGCCTCGTTCATTGGTTACCAGATTCTCACAAAAATGGGTCTTCCTTTTGTGAGGTAACTTTCGAATCTATAGCTTTGCCATCATGATACACACATATAATAGAGTAGAAGGGATCATCTTCCAGAATTCTGTAAGCAGCATGCATCCAAATACTTTGATAAATCTAGAAGCACTCCCTATCCCCCTTACTTTCCCCCTGCGAATCAACCCATTTGCCATTGACTTTAACACCAATTATCATTTATAAATTCCTAGCAAATAGTAATAACAAGTATCGTGTATGAACTCTTCTAAGCTATACCATTGATTGGATATTCCCATTATATAAATAAGATAGCTTATATACACACACACACACACACATAGATATATGATTCATCTATTATAATGTACAAATCTCACACACTACGGTCATATGCAAATTATTGGAGGAAAAAGGACCCAAAAGTTGGGGAGGTTGGAAACCTACTCTCCAGCACAATCCCCCATGCTCCTCTAAATATAATTGTAATGGGCTAGGAGAGAAAAACCCGTAGCTCGTATCAAAAGCCTGTAAGTACTAGATACCTGGGCCAATTAAGCTATTTGAGACTCGGCTATTAACTCTTTCTTTCAAGCAATAAAACAGACCATGATCCTGACGAGACAAAGTTATGATTTAAAGTCTTCACATCTAGATTATAGGATGTATGCCATGGAGTAAAGTATTGACACGTTGTACTTTGTGTTTTCTTATTTTATTTTAAATATGTCATTATTTTGTAAATGCAGGTTAGTACTTGGAGGTTAAAAGAACAAATAATAGCAATACTTTGGGCGCAAGTTCTGATCATGTCTAAAATTGAGGCCTGACATGATATAGTAGCAACTAAAGAGATTCAGATTGATCATAATTGGATTCAATGATTCTACCCCCCCCCATTTAATTCTTTCCCAGAAACCTCAATACCAATGGCAAGGCAAAATATCTAATCAGCTTGTAATTAGGCTAATGATTTGTGATACAATACCTGATCCTAGCCTAGTAATATCCAGCTCATTTTTCAAACTAGAAATTGCCTGAGAAAATAGTGATGCTGGGAATGGATCCCAGCATGACTTGGCATAACTTAGGAGTACATCACAGTGTTTGAGTTAAAAAAAGGGGGGGAGGGGTTGGGGTTAGCACTATAAAAAAAGAGTAGTACATGCCATCAGATGGAAAAAATCCCTTACAGACCTAGAAAACCCCTCGAATCTAGCAGCACCATTACCATCATGTGTCTCAAACTTGCTGCCTAGTGTTTGGTACTGCAACTCTATGCGATAATGCGTAAACCTTTTGTCATTCAGTCTACGATAAATTTGTTAGTAACAGCGAGCTCATTTGTTCTCCTTTCAATGAGCCTACTGGTACATTAGCAGTATTTTTCATCAGTATCTCCAAAGACACCACAAGTTTCCACTTTCTGCCTTTCATGCTCTTTCCGATCCTATCTGGCATTGTTGCCTCTGTACCATTGATTCAGAACTATCCCAAGAAAAACCAGAGTTCTTGTTGCCCAGGTAGATTTTTTCAAATTTCCCAGAAGCTTTACTGTCTTCCCACGCTTTCGTTGTCATGGGCAAATCATTTTGGATAATAAGTTCTCAGTTTAATATTACAGCATTACAGACGAGCGTCCGTTGGATCAGCATGCTCAGCATCTTAGGTTGGATGTTTAAGATTAAGAAGAAGAAACAGAATGCCAGCTACTATACCAAGCAAGAGGAATCACAATGGAAGAGGAAAACACAAGTAGCAGAAGCCATGGCTTTTCTGTTCCTTTGAGCAGATAGGAAATCAAAGCATTCTCAGGAGGAACCCAGTATATTTGATCCGATCTTGCAGAAACCTCCCCATGCAAGAAAGAGAAGCAGCATTGAGAATTGGAAAGCTGGTGACGGCGGATCAGGAATCAAATGCCTTCCATTGTAGGGGAAGGTAGTAACGTGACCTCAGAATGAAGGAAAGGCCAAGAGAATTCTGAAATGACTTTGCAACAACCATGCATACTAATGGGCCGTCTACAAATCGCATTAACAAACAACCGGTTAAAATACAATAACAGGAGGCAAAGGCAGCAATAGGTAGATATCCACATAAAAGTGTATGACTCAGAGACAGATATATGGTGTCCACGTGTAACATCATTTAAAAATTACAATCATGAAATGACTCGAGAAGAGAAGCCAGTCATATGGGTTATTAGTGGACAGTCTGTAAATCATACTGTGAAAGCGTTAGAATAAGCATTTACCAAGTTGCTACACAATGATATATGTTGTTCCTGAGTTTCTCATGAATATCAATCAAATATATGGATACAGATAATATCTTTTTATCTTATGAACATCAATCAAATATATACATGTTCTACGCAGGGAAAGATAGATGGATACAGATCCTCTAGTCCTTTCCTAGTCAGTCGTTAGGACAATGTCTATAGATGCATGAACCTCACATATATATATGTGTGCGTGCGTGCGCGCACTAGGCTATGGACCTATAAGGTATGTATCCTGAAAATTATTTAAATGATCCTAAATTTAATTAAAATGATGAATTTTTAATGTTAATTGCAGATTCAGGTAAAGTTAATTGTTCAACCGAAGTGAGTTAGGGCAAAGTGGCACCTGACGTGCAACTAACCCACACATAAATGGGTTTCGGACAAAACAATGACACTTAAAGTGCGCATGAGTGGCGATCATGTGTTTAGACCAAATTTGGTGCCTAATACAAGCTTGGTAGGAGCTCATTTGCAATACAAATTTCGCTTCTACACTTGACTGGCGCACGTGCGCCAGTTTGCTGCAAATAGACCATCAGGCAGATTTTGGCTCATTGTTTGCCAAGTTTGATAGAAGAGGGAGAAAGAAAAGAGGAAAAGAGAAAGAAGGAAGAAGAGGTGAATTTGAAGTGAAATCAAGCAAATTTTTGGCGAATTTAAATGAAGGCAAGTACATTTAAACCCACTTATTCCTTCACTACTGATTCTTTTTTAAATCTTTAAGTATTTCTTATTCAAATACTCATGTATATAATATTTTCTTACTCAAATTAATTATACTTTGTATGCATGTAAATATATTCCCATTTAATGAAAATTTACAAAGCTCATATTTTAAATTCATATAAATCATATTTAATACTAAAATTCCTGTATAAATGTTCTCACACGTCACTAAATTTCATAGTTATGTTTCTACATGTCAACAATTTTTACACCATTGTTCCCACATGTCATTAATTTGCAAGAAAATTTGATGAAACTCTACTTTGACTTTGATGAAGTAATTTGATCTTTAACTTGAGAAAATTCATGTATATCTGCATTTTGTGTAGAATTTTTAGTTCTAACCAAATAATGACAATCCTGGAGAATTAACAAAGTATATTCAGACATATCCTAATATATTATTTATAAATTGAAAGTCGAACCTAATATCCATAAATCAAAAAAGTGACGTTTGACTCCGACTATAGGGAATAATATATAATTGATCCACCCACAGGTTGTGAATAATGATATATAGCATTTGATTGAGTGGAAACAATCAAAACCCGATCTTCGATATTTGACCCTTATTAGTGAGCTCATCACCGATCATTGGTTCTTATATGTTTGGGTAATTTTTGTATATTTCATGTTTCCACATGTATTGATCGATTTTCACATGTACAATTTTCAATGTTTATATGATTTTAGCATGTTCTCTATATTTATACAGTTTTTGGCATGTTCGTTGTGATCCTATTTGATGTTATTCTCGTTTACAAATTTCACAAGCTTTATCAAGATTTTAATATTATTAGCATTTCAGATCTTGATCATGAAATTGCCTCCCACACGTAGCATTTGATATATATATTCGCATATAAAATTATACATGTTTTGCTAAATGTTAGGCTCACTTTTGCCACTTGTTTATTAATCTTCTAGTTTAGTGACTTTAGATGAAATTGCAGGAATTTTTGGATCATGGAAAGGCTTCGGGAGAATAGTTTTCATAATGTTTTAGCTATTTTAACTGCAATTTAATTATTCAGATCAATAGTTGTTTGGTTATAATTAATATCTGCACATGGCCATCGGCCGATGAGTATCTTTAATTAATCTCTCTATATATTGAAATTTGATGTTGGATACTCTAATTTTGATTAAAATACTTTTCCTTATTTATAGTCTGAGTTGAATAGTTGGTGACTATCCAGAGCCACTTTCGGCTGTGACCCTTGGATCCTATATTTAGATATTATATTATTATTTGGAATGTTTAATTGTATTTGTTTTATGTTTGCGTACCGGCGTTTGATCTTGGTTTAAGTCGGTTAATTAAACAAATGATTTTAGGTCTTAAAGTAAAGTCTAATTTTAAGTAAGTATGAGTTATACAATAAAGGCATTCAGATTTTGGGACATTAGATCGTGACAAGATTGATATCAAAATGAGTTATAAGAAAACTGTCTTAATTGATTTGAGGAGTTAAGATGGTTAATTGTGTCATGGTAGGTATAAAAATGTCGGTTGGATTAGATGGAGCAAGATCTAGTAGGAAGGATGAGTATCTTGCCATTATGGCAAGGATAGCAGAAGTAATGGATTAGATGGTCAAGAAACGGCCAAATCTGGAGCTGATTTTGATAAATTCGGGAGTGGCTTTGACAACTTGTGATCGCTTTACAAATAAAAAGGGGCCAAAGTTTTTGAAGGATCCAGATCCGACTAAGGTGGAGATTTAAATCCAATGCATTAAGAAATTCTTTAAAATAATTAACTACCCGAAAGAAGATAAAATGAAATTTACCTAACACAAGCTAGACAGAGAGGTAGGCCATCCGTGAGCCATAAAGAAAAAGATCTTAGAATTAGAGAACGAGCAAATTCCGTGGAACACATTTTAGAGGAACAAGAGGACTAGTTTACCCATTTGCAGCAGGGAAGCAAATCCAAGGTGGAGAATGACACCAAATACAATGAATCGACTTGTCATGCTCCACACATGGTGATGAACAAGACGAGAAGAGCAATGAAATTTTTACAAAGGATAAATGACACTCTTTGGAAGTAATTGGTGGCTTTGATATTAAGGACGTATGGGGAAATCCTTAATTGGGGCTTGCTTTATGAGCAATTGTTTAAGAGAGAAGTTTTTTGAAATGAAGAGTGCAAGCCGAGGAGGCTAACGTTCAAGGTTACGTAGATCTCACAAAATATCAAAGTCTTATGACAAGAGGACAAAGGCAGGAGCTGAACTCTAAGGCGCATTGGGCAAGAAGCAACCAAAGCCCGTGAACCCACATTTTGAAAGACTACATGAAGGCAAGCCTTGTTACAAGTAAACGGGAGCATATTTCAATTGTAACCAATCCGACTATATGATCAAAGATTGCCTTCATCCTTTGAGGCAAACAGATAGAAAATCAAGTATTTTAGGAAAAACTTTTGCAGTGACGGCCAAGAATGCGGATGCATTTTCTTTGGTGGTAGAAGGAAAACCTTATAATTTTTAAAACTTCCGCACATGTATTGTTGGACCAAAGGTCTACACATTCTTTTACATTCCCTAAGTTCGTATGTTATTTGCATTCACTCCCAGGATCATAGACTATTATTAGTAGCGTTTATGCCTATGGGTACATCCCTAATAACCAATATTGTATACCCTAGGTATATTGTTCGGATAAACGGGTTTGAATTGATGGTAAATTTAATTTTTCTAGACATACATGATTTTGATGTAATATTAGACATGAATCGATTGGCATGCTATCATAATAATATGGACTGTTTCCTCCAGATGGTGTATTTTACAATTTTGGTTTGTGAACCTTTCTATTTTCAAGGAATAAAACAAAAATAATTAGCCTACATGACTTCGACCCTACATGCATGCCATTTGATAAAATGCAAGTGTCAAAGATACCTAACCAATGTTACCACTGCCAATAACTATAATATGCCGACAAAAGGAATTCCTATAGTAAGAGAATTTAATGATGTATTTTTGGAGGCTTTGCCTGGTTTGTCCCGAATAGAGAAATTGAATTTGAGATAGAGGTAATGACAAGATAGGCACCAGCTTCTAAAGCCCCATATAGAATGGCACAGTCAGAATTGAAGAAACAAGTACAAAGGCTATTTGAAAAGGACCTCATTTGACCAATGTCACCCTGGGGTGCATAAGTTCAGTTTGTGAATAATAAGGATGGGTTTATGAAATTGTGTATAGACTATTAAGAGCTGAATAAGATAACTATCAAAAATAAGTATTCGTTGCCAAGGATAGGCAATTTGCTTGATCAATTGCAAAGGGTCCAAGTGTTTTCAAAGATTAAAATTCAATTGAATTATCATCAGCTGATGATTAAAAAGGAGGATATGGCAAAGACAGCTTTCCTAATAAGGAACAATCATTACAATTTTTTTAATAATGCCTTTTTAGTTAACTAATACTCCTACAACATTTATGAATTTGATAAATCAGGTATTTTAACCCTATCTCGATAAATTTGTCGTGTTATTTATTGCTGATATATTAATATATTCGAAGAGTTATGAAAAGCATGATGTCCATTTGAGGTCGCCTTACAAACACTTAAAGATAGAATTTATGCTAAGTTGAAAAAATGTATATTTTGGCTCCAGAAAATGATTTTTCAAAGTCATGTAGTTTTCAATAGGAGGTATTTCAGTCGATTCAAAAAAGATTGAAGCAGTGTCATGTTAGAGTCGACTAACAACATCAATATAACTACGAAATTTTCTTGAAATGACTAATTATTAAAGTTTTGTGGAGAATATTTTGAGGATTATAATGCTACTGACCCTAATGCAAAAGAGGTGGAGTTCCATTGGGACAAGGACTGCGAAAGGAGTTTTCAGGAGTTGAACAATCATTTGATGACTGCCTTGATCTTAGCCATTCCAGATGGATTTGAATGATATGTTGTTTAGTGCAATGGGCCTAAGAATGGGCTAGGATGCATACTAATGCATCATGGAAAGATAATTGCTAATGGATTGAGATAGTTAAAGACTCATTAAAGGAATTACCCTACACACTACTTAGAATTAGCGGCAATCACCTTTGCAATGAAAATTTGGATAAACTATCTATACGGAGAAAGATTTTTAGTGTATTCGGAAGATAAAAGCTTGAAGCATCTATTCTCTTAAAAAAAGCTAAACATGAGGCAAAAGAGATCAATAGATCTATAAAATGACTATGATTGTAAACTTCAATATCAACCAAAGAAGGCCAACGTAGTAGTAGATGGCTTGAGTCGTAAGGTAACCAATGTGATGGCTCATTTGAAGACTAAAGAAATGGAGATACTTGATAACATAAAGAAATACGACATCAAAAGACATTCTTGAGGTACGCGTGTGACCTTGTCATATTTTTAAGTACAACCAGAGATAATCGAAAAAATTAAAGGAATATAAATAAATAATCTATTCTTGGTAGACAAAGCCGGAGATTTGAGTAGGGAGTTAAGAGATGAATTTAACATTTAGACTAACGAAGTGTTAAGGTTTCAGGATTAAATATGTGTATCCAATTATGAAAATTAATAAAAGAAATTTTGAATAAGACCCATTGATCCAAGTACATTACCCACCCAAGAATTGATAAAATATACCAAGATTTATAAAAGATCTTTTGGTGGAGAAACATAAAAAGAAAAATTACAACTTTTGTAGGACAGTGTATATTTTACTAACAAATAAAGGCCAAGCATAAGAAGCTGCTTGATTTTTTGCAACCCATGTCAATCCCTAGTTGGAAGTGGAAGCATATAACGATAGACTTTATAATGAATTTGTCAAAAAAGTCAAGAAATCATGATGATGTGTGATCGTTGTTCAACTAACCAAGTCAACTCATTTTATTGCTATGAGAATGACAATTTCACAGGATTGTTTGGTGAGGTTCTGCATAAACAAAATTGTCACACTTCATGATCCTAACCTCAAGTGTGTTAGATTGTAATCCAAGGTTTGCATCTAAATTTTGGGAGAATTTACATCGGGAGCTGAGCACCAATTTGAAGTTTAGCATGCCTTATCTTCTCTAAACAGACGGACAATCAAAATAAATGATTCAAATTATAGAAGACATATTAAGAGCATCAGCCTTAGAGATGAAAGGAAATTTGGATGACTACTTACCACTAGCCAAGTTTGCCTACAGCAATTGTTATCAAGTAAGCATTGGTATGGCCCCTTTCAAAACGTTATACGAAAGGAAATGCCACTCCCAATCCATTGGAAGGAAATTAGAAATAGGAGATTTTTGGGACCAGAGATAATGCACGAAACCTCAGATAAAATCCATATAATTTGAGATTGTCTTCAAGTTGCTCAGAGCTAATACAAAAGTTATGTAGATCGTACAAAGTCCAAGTTGAGCTTTGAGGTCAAATATCATGCATTATTGAAGATATCACCAACGAAATGAGTCTTTTGATTTGGGCTAAAAGGAAAATTAAAGTTAAGGTTTAATGGACTATTTAGAATTTTGGAGAGATTCGGAAAAGTAGCTTATAAATTAGCCTTGCCCCCAGGCCTAGGTGTGGTCCATAATGTTTTTCACATATTAATGCTCCGTAAATACATCTACGATTTTTCACACATTATTGAGTATGAACTATTGAGGATTTATGAAATTTTAACATATATCAAAGAACAAGTTCAAATTTTCAAAAGACCGCGCCTGACTAGTACATATGCGCCAATTTATTATAAATAGACCTTCTGACCAATTTTGGCTCATTTTATGCTATGTTTTGAGAGAAGAAAGAGAAAGAGAAGAGGAAAAGAGAGAGAGAAGAAGATAGAGAAGGAGAAAGTAAATTTTAGGAGAAAGCTAAAATTCATATGATATTTTATGCATATGATATTTTCTTACTCAAATTCATTATACTTTTTATGCATTTAAAGCTACTCTCATTTTATGAAATTTTATAAAGTTCATATATTAAATTTATACAAGTCATATTTAAAGACTGACATTTCTATATAAATGTTTTTACATGTCACTAAATTTCACACTTACACTATGCATGTCAACAATTTTTACACCATTGTTCTTACATATCATTTATTTTAAAAAAAATTTGGTAAAAACTTTACTTTGACTTTGATAAAGTAATTTGTTCTCCAATTTGAGAAAATGTATGTATAGTTGCATTTTATGTAGAGTTTTCAATTCTTACCAAATAAGGACCATATAAAAAATTAACAAAATATATTTAAACATATCCTAATATATTATTTATAAATTGAAGGTCAAACATAACATTCATAAGTCAGAATAGTAGCATTTGACCCCAACTATAGAGAATAATATGTACTTGGTTTACCCACGAGATGTGAATAATAACGTATAGCCTTTGGCTACATATAAACAATCATAAGCCGATCTTTGTTATTCAACTTATATTAGTATGGTCATCACCAATCATCGATTTTTATATATTTGGATGATTTATGTATATTTCATGTTTCCACAAGTATTGATCGATTTTCGCATCGTACAATTTTTAGTGCTTATATGAATTTTAGCATGTCCTATATATTTCTATGGTTTTTGGCATGTTTGATGTGATGAAATTTGATGTTCTTATTCTCGTTTACAAATTTTGCATACTTTATCAAGAATTTGATATTATCAACATTTCAAATTTTGATCATGACATCATCTCTTGCATGTTTCATTCAATATATACATTCACATATAAAATTATTCATACTTTGCTAAATGTTAAGCTCATTCTTACCACTTGTTTTCTAACCTTTTATATTAGTGGGCTTAGATGAAATTGCCAGGATTTTCGAATCCGGGAAAGGCTTCGAGAGAATAGTCTTTAGAATGTTTTAGCTATTTTAATTGTAATTTAATTATTCGGATTAACAGTTGTTTGGGTTTCAGTTAAATATATATATGGCCACTGGCCAATGAGTATATTTAAATTTAATCTTGGTACATGTTAAAGTTTAATGTTGGATACTCTAATTTTTATTAAGATACTTATCTTTACTTATGGTTTTGAGTCAAATGGTTGGCAAGTTTTCGAATTCACTTTTAAGCATGACTTTTGAATCCTGTGGTTGGATATTATATTATTATTTGAATTGTTTAATAGCATTTATTTTGGGTTCACATCCTGGCGTTTGGTTTGAGCTTAAGTTGGTTAATTAAACAAATAATTTTGGGTCTTAAAGTAGAGTCTACTCAAGTAATTAGGGTTATACAATTAAGACATTTGAGTTTTGGGGCATTGAGTCTTGACGAGATCCTTTGATTTTTAGCTCACATCCTTTCATATTCCTCCCGCCATAGAATATAAAATATAACCTCTACCATAAATTAAAATAAACAATCTACTAATTACCCTTAACTTGATAGGTTAATCTGCTTAATACTCAAGAACATGAAGAACCACAATCTCCATTGTGGGAATTCTAACAAGCTAATCATTGATGGGAGCACTTTGTAACTAGATACAATGATTCATACATTCAATGGAAATCCACTACATAGGTCCAATAAGCAAAACCCAAGTCAAAAGGACAAAACCCAAGCTCCTTGTGTGTAAGCAGACACGCAAACACTTACAAGCAGAGGGATGAAAAACAGAAATACAGCCTGTAACATTATACATAATCACCTCTGTATGAGAATTGAAGTTCCAATCCCATATACTATGTGATTGTAGCATGAGCAAGTATGCTGCCTTATTATTCTGTTAGTCAGAAGTGTCACTTAAAATAAATGAAGAACCATATAAAGGATGAACTGGAAATTGCTAATTCAAAAGAAGATAAAAGTCTAAAAGTTTCATAATAAGCACCGTGGACATCATGAGCAAAGAGTTAGAAGACATGAAAGAAGAGATGTATAACATAAACGTCAAACATTGTCATTTGAGCTCTCCAATACAACAACATCAACTAAAATGATAAGAGTAAGGTCAACATACATTTAAAGAGCAAAAATAGCTAGAATTCTCCATTTCCTAAGAAAATATAATGTTGGATCAAAATCTCTCTAGGATCCTTATAATCCACTGGATGTTTATTTTTTTCCAACTGCCATAGTTTCTTGAAATTCTAATTCTAAATCAAAAGCACTACAAGCAATCCGCCTATTGTAGATGTGTTTTTGTCCGACTCCTGTAAGTTCTTCACATTCTGATTGTCAAGCAGAAAAATGAGAAACAATCATGTTAGTGTGGATGTGTATAATTCACCAACCAAAGCATAATGGGGAATGACATATTTCATATAGAAGTTCTTCTCAGATATTTTGCAAACAGTTGTCAACCGGGGTTGCCTCACTAGTAAATTATTTGCTTTGAGAAAATCCACAACCTTTAGGCGGGGTTTAATTCTATTCTCAACACTATAGGTAACCAGTGATGGGTGCTTAATTAAGAAGGATATATCAACCTTCCCTTCACAGAGAAGAATGTCCACAACCTCCAATATTTTTCTATCAGATACAGCGAAAACCTGTGGCGAACTCCTGAAAGCTTTCAAAATATCTTCCTCTGAAAAGCCTAACCTACGAAAGAGCTTCAACTTCAATTTCCATTTGTTGATGGACATAGAGCTCACTACCCGAACAGCGTGAATAAACATCTTAGAACTTCGTTCAATTCCCATTTCATCAACCCTCTTCACAAATTCCTTCATAATCTCTGGACTATGCAGGAAAAACCTCGGAAAATTACAAACAACCGGTGAAATTTGGGACGGACTAATTCCACATCCAATCATATGTTCTACATTAGGCACCAGAGTTTCATCTAAATCACGTTTCAAGAACCAATTACAAGCTTTCAACGCCTTGAGAACACATGAATCTGATCCTAAAACACTCTTTAAGACTCGAACTGATCGGCCAAGCCGACTGGCAGACCTCCTGGTCAAAAGGCATGGATCTGCGGATAGTAAGTCCGCGATATCATAGGATGAAAAACCCAGGTCATGAAACATTTGAATCTTAGGCTTGATGGTTCTATCAAGGCAAGACAATAGAACATGGGGAACCCTTTCAATCAGCTTCTCCAAATGAGGCATCGAAAAGCCGCTCTGCTTAAGGTATTCGAGTATCAAATCGGATTTTCTATAGCTCTTCAAATGGGGCAGCAGGGATGAAGCCTTTGAAGCCGTTTCGGGTGAAAAATTGTGTCGTTTGATCAAGTACTCCGCGATAGGTTTAGGAGATTTTCGTGGAAAAGTGGAGAAGAAGTAGACAGGGACAGAGAGGAGGGAATGGCAATGGCACTGGTGGCGTTTATGCCACGAAGAGGCTACCGATGTTATGCATATATAGAGTGTCATTTCGAGTAGGGGTTGAGGTAGTTCTGACGAGAATCAACATGCCAATTCAGGGAGAAAAAAAGGGCCAGAAATGCTTGCCTTGCATGCGTGAAGATAAAATCAATTTCTATGCCGTCGTTTGCCAATCTCTCGAGGCTTCAACTGCTTTTCTGAACGCCTGAATTCTTCAGTTTCTGAATGGTGCCATCACCCCGCGCTCTACTGCGGAAGGTGGTTTTAGGGTTTTTGAGGTTCAGGGGAAATACTTCGACAAGAAAAAAATTTCATTTGCAAGACAAGACGTCAGGAACCAGGAGCAAACGAATGGGCTCCATTGAGGCCGAGGGCCGGCCTACAGTCTCAGCTTGGTCAAGAGCCATAAACATCAAATTCAGCGTCCAACCCGTCTTCGGAACATGCCTCAAGGTCCTTGGCCTCCTAACGAGTTTTCAAAATTTTATCTAGCATAAGTCATGCAAGCTCAACCGCCCTTAATAAATTTAGATTGTCTGTTGCTCCCAATATAACATTCACACTGTTGCGTCCGGGTCCGACCGCCGTACAATGCTAATGCGTGCTGACGTCAAGTGGACGGAACCAGTAGCAACATAAAAGAGAGTGGATTGTGGGCGAGTGAAAGATATGAGAGAAACGAGGATGGACACCCAAGTTTTTACGTGGAAACCTTCTTCTGAAACGAGGGAAAACCACGAGGCTGGAAGCCTGAAAAGATTCTTCACTATTTTGTTGGTGAATACAAGAGTACAATGTTTCGAAGTACAGAGTAGATGCTTTGTTCTTCTCTTTTGGCTTTTTCCCTTGCTCAGGAGAGACTCAAAATCCCCTTTTTAGTCTGCCTTAGGTGCGTATTTATAGGCGCAAAAAGGCATCCGTTGGAAGTTTTCACCTACTGGCGGCTGGCCACCTACTCCCACGCCATGTCAGGCATGCTGGAGTGTCAGGCACGCTGGCGTGTTTGGTGAGTTAAGCATCGACGCGCCCGTTGGCTCTTTGCGGTAGGAATGTCAGCCTTGAGGTGACAGGGCGTGTCCTGGGGATTGCTGCTGACAGCGTTGGCGTGTAGCGGGATTTACGCACTCCTTGGTAATCGTGAAATGGCTGAGTTGGCACTCCCAGACAACAGAGGCAGTCCTCGTCCTTTACTGGCTTACTTTGTAGTTTGATTGAGTCCGCGTACTATTGGCTCCGAGCATTACGCGTACTATTGAGTCCGCGTAGTTTAAAGAAAGTTCTCGGTCGTTCTGCATTACACAAGGTCTCGGGCACTCGATAGGTTGGGCCTCTCGGGCCAAAAACGCTCGTCCGATCTCCACACTAATTTTAGGACCCCTGGGTAACGGATCCCAACACTAGCCCCCCATGCCAAAAGGTTCGAAGTCCTCGACCGTTTGGTATGTCTCTCTAATTTCACCATTCTTCAAAATGGATCGTCTGTAGAAGTCCGTCCGTGAGGTTATCGTCCGTGGAGTGATTGCGCTTCTAAGTGCGGATTTGGTTTCAAGCTTAGCCCGGGACAATTAATGTTCTCGGAATCGTAGCTAACCAAAGGCCTGATGCTGTTGTGTCCAGGGGTTTTCACATGTCCGAGGACATGCGGCGCCGTCGTTTTGGCTCTGCAGAGAATTAAATGCGGGATTGACGCGTTGTCAGGCGTCTCGGGAATACAGGGCGTCACATCTGCGGGGACCAACGGCCGTACGACGCGTGGCCAGGGCAATGATGGCGCCTTTTAAGTTTTCAAATTCATAAATTCATTCTCCTTCCTTACAGGAACCACTTCTATCCTTCTGCGCTCCGCCTTTCTTCCTCATTCGACGTTTCCCTTTGTTTCTCCCTGAGTTTTCGCTCCCTACTTTCCATGGCTCCTGGAGTCGCCGATATTGCTTCATCGTTGTCGCCGGAGAGGTTAGACGAGATCCGGCAGCAGTATGCCATTCCCAGTTCCACGGTGATGACTGTCCCAAAGCCCACTGAAAGCGCTCGTGATCCTCCTAGTGGCTTTATCACCGTCTACGAAGTCCACCTTAAGGGTGGGCTTCGATTCCCAGTGCCGAGGAGCTCCACACGACATGGCGGCGCTTCAGTGCCGGATGCGAGGCTTGACCAAACGCCGTTAGGTATTTGGTTTCTCTTTGTGTCTTTCTTCGATGTCATGGGAAGCGTCTAAGTGCGCAAGTTGTCAAGATCATGTTTAGGTTTACGCACAATCTTGAGTGGGTCACCATGACCCCCCGCCCAGAGTTTGCTGTCATGTGTGGGGGGAATCCTGACTCCACCAAAAGGTGGAAAGACAAATGTTTCTTTCTGGCTACCCCCAAGGACTGGCGCGTTCCTAATGGATGGGGGAATGTAGCCAGCCATTACTGTTCTGATCCCTCAAAAGAGGAGAGGGATGCCGTCCGAGAGCTCCTAGAGTTGATTACGGCCAACTTGGGGAGTTTCCATGAAAATAAGCGGAACGCTTGGTTGTTACCCGAGAACCTTGCCAAGGCCGAGTGGTTACTTCCTCCTGACGGCACTGCTGCTTCTGCGTCCTCGGGGAAGAAAGGAAAGAAATTGAAGAAGAAAGCCCAGCCCCCGAGGACAAAATCGAAGCCTTCGATGTCAAAGCCCCCGGCCAAGAGCTCTAGGCCCAAGGCGGCTATTGTTGAGCAGTCCTCGTCCGATGAGGGCGAAGAACCTATCGCTCCCCTCTTCAAGAGGCCGAGGACGCAAGCTGCCGCCTCCAGCGTTGTCTCCACGATTGTCTCCACGATTATAAGGGACATTGTGGAGGTTTCGGACGTCCAATCTCCTGTCGATGAGCCAATACCTGACGTTCCCGCCGAGTTCACTGGCGAGGTCTCGGGCTTTACTGACAATTCTCCCGAGGCCATCAACGCGGAGAGCTCCCAGGTTGAAGGAGAAGCAGGTGAAGCGCAGCCTCCTGTTGACGAGGTGGTTGAAGTGGAAGCAGCTATTGATCCGTCCTCGGGTGCCCCTGCTGAGCTCCCGGCCATCGCAGTCCAAGCTCCCGAGGCCCTTGCTGAGGAAGCTGAGGGCGCCCGGGATCTTGGCGTCGCTGGGGAGGGGACGGCTTTTATTGATGTTGAGTCCCCGGGCGCAGTTCCCTGTGCTGGCGCCCCTTTATCTGAGATGGAGGTTCAAGTTCCTGTGGCGCCGGTCTGTGAGGCCCAAGCGCCCGAGTCCAGCGGGGAGGCCGTTGCAAGTGGCGACTCCCTCGTTTCCCAGGTACTTTCATTTTTCTCTAAGTGTCCAGGTTTTCTGCTTTTTCATTCCTGTTCTCATGGTTTTCGCCCTTTTGATGCAGCTTCAAGATATCACTGGAAAGATTGCCTCCAAGATGGAGGTCCTGAGGACTGCCAACGAGGCAGCCCAAAGGTCGGTAGAGGAGCTTGCTGAGGCTAAAAGTAAGATAGCCATGTTGGAGGAAACCGTAAAGCTCCAGCGGGACCAGCATCAGGTGCTTCAAGATAGGCTCTATCACTTGGAGGAGAAGTTGAGGTCTTCCATACCGTCCGCGGAGATTAAGGCTGCACTGGATGGCAAGTACTGGGATGGCGTTAACATGTGTCGTCGAGTGATGCGCGTGATTCAACCGCGGTTCCCGACTGCTCTTCTCGACCCACGTAATGCCAATGCCTTAACGATAGACGACTTATACGGGGTTGCCGAGAGGCCCTTTCCCAGTCCTTCTCAGCCAGGGCCGCCTCGTGAGCCGCCTTCTCCGGGGCCTTCTGGACCACTTGACTTGGCGGGGGCCTCAGGGTCCCAGGAACTCCAGTCTCAGCAGCCTCCCCAACTGGAAGAGCTTTGAAGCTTGACTGACCTTTTAGATTAGACCCCCTCTTTTTTTTTTTTTTTTTTTTGTTTCCATCTCCTTTTTGTACATGTATTTCGTGACGAAATAAGACATAGAAGTTTTTGGCAATGCCTGTCCGTGCATCTTTCTTGCTTTTTGTTACGCCTTGTCCCCCAGTGATGTTTGCGTGAAACCAAGCCTTTGAATTTCGACCTGTTACGCCTCTCGGACGGAACTGAATTGCTTTGATTCCTACCTCTTGGGCCGCTCGGTCGAAACCGAGCTTTTATTTCGACCTCTTGGGTCACTCGGACGGAACCGAGTTTTTATTTCGACCTCTTGGGTCGCTCGGACGGAACCGAGTTTTTATTTCGACCTCTTGGGCCGCTCGGACGGAACCGAGTTTTTATTTCGACCTCTTGGGCCGCTCGGACGGAACCGAGTTTTTATTTCGACCTCTTGGGCCGCTCGGACGGAACCGAGTTTTTATTTTGACCTCTTGGGCCGCTCGGACGGAACCGAGTTTTTATTTCGACCTCTTGGGCCGCTCGGACGGAACCGAGTTTTTATTTCGACCTCTTGGGCCGCTCGGACGGAACCGAGTTTCTTTGATCAGAGAATTGCTTTGAAATGCACCAAACTTCTAAACTTTTATAATGCACTTGCAACGTTTTTTCCCGACTTCATTTACAGCGCTCTTTTCAAGTGGTAGAGTCCTTTCGCAGTTCAGTATCGTCGCGTGTGGGCGCTTTTGGGCCGCCTTGACTCTTACTGATAGTACTTTCTGAGGTGCATGGCGTTCCATGTCCGGGGAACCAGCCTACCCTCTTGGCTGCGTAGCTTGTAGGCCCCAAGCCAAGGATCGCCGAGACCGGGAAGGGTCCTTCCCAATTCGGAGAAAGTTTGTTCCGGCCGGCATTCTTTCCGGTCGCCTCAATGCTTCTCAGCACCAAATCTCCAACCTCAAACTGCCGTGCTTTTACCTTCCTGTTGTAGTAACGGGCCACCCGCTGCTGATATGTTGCTATGCTTAGTCGCGCTTGATCGCGGGCTTCCTCGATCAAATCAAGGTGTTCACGGAGTCTTTGGCTGTTGAGGTCTGGATTGAAGTGTTCCACTCGGAGACTTGGGAGGCCCACTTCCACTGGTATGACCGCTTCAACCCCGTAACAAAGGCTAAAGGGTGTCTCCTTCGTCGATTTCCTTGGAGTAGTCCTATAAGACCAGAGGATAGAGGGCAGCTCATCCACCCAGGAGCCCCCAGAGTCTATCAGTTTTGTCTTGAGCCCGTGCAGGATAGTTCGATTTGTGACTTCCACCTGGCCGTTGGCCTGAGGGTAGGCAACGGACGTGTGGACCAGGTTGATCCTGAGACGAGCGCAGTACCTGGAAAACCGCTTCCCGGTGAACTGTGTCCCGTTATCGGTGATGACGCACTCAGGGACCCCGTACCTGCAGACGATGGACTGCCTAAGGAACTCAGTTGTGTTTTGCTCCGTTATTCGTGCGAGGGGCGTTGCCTCCACCCATTTCATAAAGTAGTCGATTCCTACAATGAGGAATTTCTCTCGGCCGGCCGCGATGGGGAGTGGTCCGAGGATATCAAGCCCCCCTTTGTGCAAAGGGCCACGGAGGCGCAACGCCGGAGCTCCGTGTGTGGTCAAGTTCAAGTTGCCGTGGACTTGGCAATTCTCGCACTTGCGTACGAAGTCCACGGCGTCATATTTCATAGTAGGCCAGTAATATCCTTGCCTCATTATTTTGAACGCCAGGTTATTACCTCCAATATGGGATCCGCAGACTCCAAGATGCACCTCCTGGAGGGCGTATTCTGCCTCCACGGGGGTCAGGCATCTCAAGTAAGGGGTCGAAAACCCCCGGCGATATAGACGGTCGTCCACTATGGCGTACCAGCCCGCAGTTTTCTTGATCTTCCTGGCCTCAGCAGGATCCTCGGGCAGAATTCCATCAGTGAGGTATCTTAAGTACGTGGTCATCCAGGTATCACCGTCAGACACTGGCATAACTCTGGTCTCGGGCTCATCTATCGTTGGTCGCTCCAGTGTTTCTCTCATTCCTCGGGCATACTTGCTGCGGGGTCCCCCCACGCCAGCTTCTTTGCTTTTGCCAAGGAGTCTGCTTTTTCGTTCTCCTCCCTCAGAATGTGCACGAATTCTATTCGCTCAAAGTCTGAGGTCATTCCTTTTACCTTCATAAGGTACTTGGAAAGTTGAGGGTGGTTCGCTTCAAAGTTCCCGAGGACCTGATTGATGACCAGCTCAGAGTCACTGTAGACCACCAAGTCCCTAGCTGAGCATTCTTTTGCCAACCGAAGTCCTGCAATCAATGCCTCGTACTCTGCGACATTATTGGTTGCTGGGAACCCCAAAGTTATCGAATATTTTATTTCTGACCCCACGGGAGTCCTCAGCACGACCCCTGCCCCGCAACCATCCTTCATGGCGGAGCCATCCACGTGAAGCGTCCATGCTGGTGGTGATCCCGTTCTCCCGGTTCCCGCGCTTGCGGCATCATCGTTGTCAAGTGCGCTTGCCTCAACGACAAAATCCGCAAGGGCACGGCCCTTCATGGCGGCCTTGGCCTTGGCACCAATTCGATGTCGATTCGCCAAGTTCAATGGCCCACTTTATCGGTCGCCCAAAACCTCGGCCACGGAGAATAGTCCTCGGTGGCCGGGTCGGTCGGGACTACAATTCTATGCGCACTCGGAAGTAGGGCCTTAGCTTCTGGCAGTATACCAGTGCAAGAGCGATCTTCTCTGTGTGCGGATATCGAGTCTCTGAGTCCGCCAGGATCTTGCTAACGTAGTACACCGGCTGCTGATTCCCCTGTTGTTCTCTCACCAAGACCGAGCTCAGGGCACGGGTCGGTTATCGATAGGTACAAATAAAGCTCCTCTCCCGGTTGAGGGAAGCCAGTGGTGGAGGGTTAGCAAGATACGCCTTGAGGCCCCCAGGCGCCTCCTCGCATGATCATTGCTCCAACGAAAGCCTTGGGTCTTTGGCCCTCTCGAGTGCCTCCCGAAGAAAGGCAAATGCCTCTCGGCCGATTTTCGCGTAAAGCGGGATAGGCGGCCACCCCCCGTGAGCCTCGAACGTCTTTTACTGACCCGCGGAGACCGCATGTTCAAGATTGCCTGGATCTTCTCGGGGTTCGCCTCAATCCCGCGTTGTGACACTATGTAGCCCAGAACTTCCCGGACGTCACCCCAAATGTGCATTTGCTGGGGTTCAGCTTCATTCCGTGGGTTCTTAATACTCGGAAGGTTTCGGCCAAGTCCTCGACGTGGCCTCCACTAATGGTGCTTTTTACGAGCAAGTCGTCCACGTAGACTTCCACGTTCCTGCCGATCTGTTCCTCGAACATCTTGTTGACCAGTCGTTGGTATGTTGCCCCCGCGTTTTTGAGACCGAAAAGCATCACCTTGTAACAGTACGTTCCTTCGTCGGTCATGAACGATGTATGCTCTTCGTCCTCGGGACACATTTTTATTTGATTGTACCCCGAGTAGGCGTCCATAAAGCTGAGCAGCTCGTAGCCGGACGTCGAGTCCACCAACTGGTCGATTCTGGGGAGGGGAAAGCTATCCTTCGGACAGGCCTTGTTAAGGTCTGTGAAGTCGACGCACATCCTCCACTTTCCACTGCTTTTCTTCACCATGACCACGTTGGCTAGCCAGTCCGGGTACTGTACCTCTCGGATAAATCCCGCGTCCAAGAGCTTTTTCACCTCCTCTCGGACGGCCACCAGCTTTTCCATTGAGTAATTTCTCCGCTTCTGTCTGATAGGCTTGTGGTGAGGATCCACGCCAAGCCTGTGCACTATCGTCTCGGGAGAGATGCCTGGCATGTCCGCGGGGGACCAAGCAAACACGTCTGAGTTTTCCTTCAAAAATTTTGTGAGCCGATCTCGGATGGAATCTTCAAGAGAGCTCCCTATTTGGACACACTTCTCTGGGTCCTCGGGGTCCAACTGAACTCGCTGGGTAGGTTCACCAGGCTGTGCCTGTTGCAGCGTTGCCTCGTCCCTGAGGTCGAGGTCTTCCATTGGTCTCGGAAGGGGAGTCTGCGTGACCTGCGATAGGTAGCACATCCTTCCAGTGGCCTGTTCGCCGAGTACTTCCCCTATACCGCACGGAGTTGGAAATTTCATCTTTAAATGCGGGATGGAAGTCACCGCTTCAAAGGTGGCAAGACAAGGGCGTCCGAGAATCGCATTGTAAACGGACGGGAGGTCCACCACAAGAAAGGTGAGGACCTTTAAGGCCGTCTTCGGGTATGTTCCCAGTGTGACTTCTAGTTGCACGATACCCTGGACTGGGACCGGCTCATTATCAAGTCCATACAACGGCCCCTCTGGGGCTTTCATTTGATGCCTCTTTAATCCAGGCTTAAGGTACGCATCAAGATAAAGCAAATTTCGGAAACTTCCATTATCGACAAAGACTCGTTTCATACGGTAGTCATTGGCTCCGTCTGAAACGAGGGCTGTTACAACCAATGGATCACAATGGGGGGAAGTTACATGGGCCATATCCTCTTTGCTAAAGCAGATTACATCGTCTCTAATACTCGTCCTCGGCCTTTTGGAGGCGCTGGGTTCCAGGCTGCTCTCCCTAGCCGGCCGAGTTGACACCATGTTCACGACCCCCGCTGCAACTCGGTTCCTCGGGGGTTCCACTTCAGACTCGACTGCTACTCCAGAGGATTGTCCGGGTCTTTGTAGGAAACGGCTGAGGTGCCCCCTCTTGATTAGCTCTTCAATTTCCCTCTGCAAAGACTTGCAGTCCTCAGTTGCATGACCCTCGCAACGGTGGAAGTCGCAGTACTTTGACTGGTCCCCTCCACTTGGATTTCTCAGTGGCTTGGGCCACTTTACAAACTTCTCCGCTTGGATCTGCATTAGTACATTCGTGCGCGTGTCGTTCGGCGGGGGTGGGTCGCTGCGGCGCGTCTCTCTGCGGACGGCCGGCTCAAACTTCTGTGCTTCGCCACAAACGGGGATTACCGAAGTCCCCGGCTTTTCTCTTTATCTCCAATGGCCTCGGACGGTAGCTCTCGTCTTTCTCTCGGACGCTTTGCTTCATTGGCCTCCTCACCGCTATGTAGGCCCTTGCTCTGCCTCGGCCTCCTCGAAGGTGTGAGGGCCCTTATGGATGAGATGCTTAAAGAAAGCACCCCCTCCAGCCGGATAAGAAAGCATTTAGCTTTACCGTCCCGCTGACTTTGGAATCTGCTGGCCTCGGCCACGAACCGGCAAGAATTCCCTTAGGCTCTCCCTGGCGCCCTGCTTTACGCGAGTGAGATGCCAGGGCTGTTTCTCCGTTCTTCTACTAGAGGCGAACTGCGACAAAAACGCCGCCGCCAGTTCGCCAAAGGTGCCAATGGAGCCCGCAGGCATCCCGTAAAACCACACCCTCGCGTCCCCCTTCAGTGTCAGGGGGAAGCATTGGCACATGCTGGCCTCGTCTAGTCCCTGGAGGCTCAGATGCTCCCGGAACAGGTTAAGATGGTCCATGGGATCAACACTCCCATCGTACGCCTCCAGGTTTGGCATTTTAAACTTTGGGGGCAGCGCCTTCGTCCTAACGTCCGTCGTGAACGGAGACTGGGGGATACTTGCTCCGCTGCTCTCCCCAAATACGCGGTTCCAGACTTTCTCCAATTTCTCCTCCACATGGGGTGGAGCTGTCGCCCTCCTTGCGTTGAGGAGGTGCCTCAGTTCGTTAGGCTGGTGGCTTGCCGGCCTCTCGGGGGTCCTTCTTGACCCTCGTGCATGCGTCGCCTCTCGGGCGCGATTTTCCTGATGTCCCAGAGACCGGGGACCAAGGCGATCCTCTAGGGCTCGAGGGATTCTGCCGCTTGAGGCCACCTGGGTTCTTGGTGGCTCTTGCCCGGCGGGCGCCCTTAACTGGCGCTCGCGCCTCCTTCCTCCATTTCTGGATGTTTCCGCCTGGGAGCCCCTGGAGGGCGCTCCCCTCGCCCTCTCGTCTTCCCTCGCGCACAGGGCGAAGACGGCCTTGGATATATCTTCCATTTTTGTTGCCAAGTCCCTTATGACGGGATCTGGATGGTTTTCGATGCCCACACGGGGGTTTGGGGCATCTTCCTGCTGGTGCTGAGTAGTGGCCTGAGGTGGCGCGCTTGCCTGCGCTCTGGTGCTCACCATATTATGATGCTTAGAAGTAGAAGTAGTGCCGTGTGGCTAGATGTGGTCTAAGAAGGTGAGAAGCTGACTTTTTGTCCACTTCCCACAGACGGCGCCAATGTTGCGTCCGGGTCCGACCGCCGTACAATGCTAATGCGTGCTGACGTCAAGTGGACGGAACCAGTAGCAACATAAAAGAGAGTGGATTGTGGGCGAGTGAAAGATATGAGAGAAACGAGGATGGACACCCAAGTTTTTACGTGGAAACCTTCTTCTGAAACGAGGGAAAACCACGAGGCTGGAAGCCTGAAAAGATTCTTCACTATTTTGTTGGTGAATACAAGAGTACAATGTTTCGAAGTACAGAGTAGATGCTTTGTTCTTCTCTTTTGGCTTTTTCCCTTGCTCAGGAGAGACTCAAAATCCCCTTTTAGTCTGCCTTAGGTGCGTATTTATAGGCGCAAAAAGGCATCCGTTGGAAGTTTTCACAAGGCCTACGACACCTACTGGGCGGCTGGCCACCTACTCCCACGCCATGTCAGGCATGCTGGAGTGTCAGGCACGCTGGCATGTTTGGTGAGTTAAGTACTGACGCCGCCGTTGGCCTGCTGCGGTAGGAATGTCAGCCTTGAGGTGACAGGGCGTGTCCTGGGGATTGCTGCTGACAGCGTTGGCGTGTAGCGGGATTTACGCACTCCTTGGTAATCGTGAAATGGCTGGGTTGGCACTCCCCAGGACTGCATAATGAGGCGATCCTCGTCCTTTACTGGCTTACTTTGTAGTTTGATTGAGTCCGCGTACTATTGGCTCCGAGCATTACGCGTACTATTGAGTCCGCGTAGTTTAAAGAAAGTTCTCGGTCGTTCTGCATTACACAAGGTCTCGGGCACTCGATAGGTTGGGCCTCTCGGGCCAAAAACGCTCGTCCGATCTCCACACTAATTTTAGGACCCCTGGGTAACGGATCCCAACACACACCCTTAGGTGGTGTTTGGGTGGACGAAATTAAGGTAAAATAAAATTTTTATTCCTGCGGAAATAAAAATTTTTCCGTCTGGTTAGCTTTTGGATGAAAATAACGATTTCCTGATAATAGTTATTCCCGATTTTACGGGTATAACTATTCCAAGCATTTGGGCAGTACATTTTATTCAAGGCAACCTGGTAATCGGAATTCTGCAGGGCCTGTGAACTGCATTTCCATCGCCGCCCTTTTATTCCCTCCAATCTCGCTTCTCTCTCTCTCTGCGAGTTCATTTTCACAGTATCTCCAAAGAGGTCGCTAGCTACTCTCGATCCAGTTGCTGCTGCTTCTACTGTTCTCCGTCTGTTCGTTGCTTCCAACTGTTTCCAATACTTCGGCCGATTGACATTGTGCAGAAGGTAACAAATTTCTCACAATATCTAGATCGACGGTTCGATTTTTCTCGATAAATGCTGATTTTTCTGTCAAACCCTACTTGCCGTTACAGATTTATGAAAAATTTCTCAATAAATTTGTGTTTAGGCTGTGTGAGGCCCCCATTCGATTTTTGAGCTGCTTTAAATTTTCACAAATTTCTCGTTATTCTATTTACAGAATGAAAAATTCCCTATGCTGCTGTAAGCAACATGAGCTGCTTATGTGGACTGGGCGTGTGCGTGAGAGAGGTGAGTGTGTGCTGGGTGTATGTGTGGGCGACTGGGTGTGTGTGTGTGGGTGTGTGTGTCAGTAGCAGTGTGTGCGTGAGTGTGTGTGAGCAGTGTATGTGTTGTGTGTGGAGTTGGGTGTCTGTGTGTGTGTAGGTGTGTGTGTCAGAAGCAATGTGTGTGTGTGTGTCGTGTGTGTGAGCAGTTTGTGTGTGTGTGTTGTGTGTGGAGTTAGGTGTCTGTGTGTGGGGGGGGTGTGTGTCAAAAGTAATGTGTGCGTGAGTGTGTGTGTGTGTGCATTATGTGTGTGAGTAGTGTGTGTGTTGTGTGTGGAGTTGGGTGCCTCTGTGTGTGTGGGTGTGTGTCAAAAGCAATGTGTGTGTGAGTGTGTGTGTGATGTGTGTGTCAGCAATGTGTGTGTGTTGTGTGTGGAGTTGGGTGTCTATATGCGTTGGTGTGGGTGTGTGTGTCAAAAGTAATGTGTGTGTGAGTGTGTGTGTGAGCAGTGTGCGTGTGTTGTGTGTGGAGTTGGGGGTGTGTGTGTGGGTCGTGTTCTGTTTTTAGCCAAGACTATGAGGGAGGGATTCAGCTATTTAGTGATGTATTTTCGAAGTGTGTAGCCATGAGTGTGTGTGCGTGTGATCGTAACAGTGTGAATTGTGTGAAACCGTGTGGGTGTGTACAGAGGTCGTGTGTGTGTGCTATGAGAGTGTGTGAATTGTGCTGTGTACTAGGTGTTGAGGGCAGTGTGTGTGCAGGGCAGTGGGTGCTGTAAAAAGTGTAACGTCCCAGAGTACCCGCTTGTGAATATTATCCGCTTTGTCACATAGGCGCACGATTTTATTCCAAATAGACGGCCTCTACCGCCCCTAAAACGCGGCCACAGGGAAGAGGTATCCACACCCTTGTAAGACACGTTTCGTTCCCCTCCCCATCCGATGTGGGACATCACAGTTCACCCCCTTGGGAGCCCAGCGTCCGCGCTAGCCCACCGAACCGGGCCCCATCTCTGATACCATTAGTTGTGACGACCGAAACTCGGATCCCCAAACCCGACCCAAACCGTCACGGTCAAAATCTCAAATTATCCAAAATCATCAATTTAATTCGTCATTGAGCAACTAAAATGAACTCAATTCTATCATTTAACACCATCAATAATCAATCATAAATATATCATTAAATAAATATTCATAACACCAATAATAAATTTCTTAAAAGAAAAATAGCAATATCCATAATGTCAATTCCTCGTAATTAAAACTCTAATAAATATCCAAATGCCACAAAATCTCAGATCTTTATCATGGAAGTCTCAATCTCTGATATCACCTCTATCTGGTGGCTACCCAATAGTCACCCGATCTCTTTCCTCTCCTGATATTAACCTGTCTAATTTAGAGCCAATAAAATATAAGAGTGAGCCGAATGCTCAACAAGTAAATAAAATCAACAATAGATGAGTATAATAAATCATCTCGGATGATAAATAATGAATAAGCATAAAAATCACGGGTAATATCTCGACCACTATCCGAGACTCAACAACAAGTCATGTATACTAATCAAAGGTCATGCGAACAATTGGATATTAAGAAGCAACATGGATTCCATTGAATCCAATCATCAAATCAATACGAGGTCACAACTGTATGAATGACAGAAGTCTCCATGGACCTCATTCTACCATAGTGAATCAAAGGTCGCGTATTTACGCCTCCAACGGTTGGGTGAGTCCCACGAGGTTACCTGGTATCCATGATATCCCTACTACCCCTACAGTCCTCCCAGAGACTGTACCCATAGCATACTCATACCATCTCCGATACCCCTCACCAATGATATCCCAGATATCATCATCTACGATGGTCACTAGGTTATAAACATCATTTTCGACTAACTGTACGAGATAACAAGAATCTGATTATCACCTCAATTTGAGGTTACCACTGTACATGATAATAAGAATCTCCTTAGACCTTATTCTACCATAGTGAACGAAAGGTCTCGTATTTACGCCCCCGACGGTTGGGTGAGTACCACGAGATTATTCGGTATCCATGGTATCCCCACTACCCCTACGATCCTTCTAAAAGTTGTACCCGTAGTATGTTCATACCATCTTAGTTATTGCAACCCAAATCATCGTACAACCCTTGAAATTTTGGCCCATTCCCTCACCGCCTGTGTTCCTCCCAAATTTTCAATTTACAATAAGAAACAACCGATTCCAATTAACGATGTGAAAAGCTTAGAGAATAATATCAACACAAAGAGGAAGAATTTACTTACAGAATTAATAATTTTACTTGCAAAATGGATGATTACTTGCCTCGGTTTTGAGTTCTTCATCTGGCAACGACAGCGGCTGCTCAAATCGACGACGGCGGCAATACCACCCAACAACAGCGACCTTGACGGCAAAAGTGGCGGCTTTAACCCAATTCACGACAGCGGTTAGTTGCGACAGTGGCGACGGCAACGACGGGATGGCTAAGGTTTTACGACGGCGGCTCCCCCTTCTTCCCACACCAACGCCTCCTTAAATAATGAAGGAATCGATTAGGGTTTTGCCGAGTTTCCATTTGAGGTTCGATTTCCTTCCTCCTTTGCCGCGCCGCTCTTTTCTCTTCTCCCTTCCTTTTCTCTTCTTCCCTTCTTCTTTCTTTCCTTTCTTTCTTTCTTCTTTCTTTTTCTTTCTTTTCTTCTCTTTTCTTTTTTTCTTTTCTTTCCTTTTTTTTCCTTCACCCAATTCTTTCCCTATTATTATTATTATTATTATTATTATTATTATTATTATTATTATTATTATTATTATTATTATTATTATTATTATTATTATTATTATTATTATTATTATTATTATTATAAAAAATATTACTTAATTAATTATGTATTTAGCCTTACAATATATTTAAAGTTTCAATCATAATTTCTAATATTTTAACTTCTTTTAAATTTAATTATATTTTTTACCAATAAATTTTGATAGACTAAGATCCACCCGGCAATTGTTTATTTAATTAGTCCAGTTCAAAATTATGTTAATTTAATCTAAACTTTGAATCATGATCCAAACATCCAGACCCAATTTATTGATCCAATTACACTTATTAGGCTCAAAGATTAGTCCAACTATAAGATTTTAAATCCAAAAGTATTTAAGAATAATTATTAAAACTAATTTGATAATTTTATTCTCTTAAAAATATTTGGGATGTTACAATCTTTCCCCCTTAAAGAATTTTCATTCTCAAAAATTAACACACTCACCAGATATTTTGTCTCTAAGTTTTTCTTCAAATTCTTTCGCATATATATATAAAAATATATAAAGAATTTTCGTCCTCGAAAATTAACACACTCACCAGATATTTTATCTCTAAGGTTTTCTTCCAATTCTTTCGCATATATATATAATTTTTGTCCTCAAAAATTAACACACTCACCGGATATTTTATCTCTAAGTTTTTCTTCCAATTCTTTCGCATATATATATATATATATATATATCAAGTTCTTAATTAATTTAAACCCATGTCCTAATAAATCCCAAAAATAAATCCTATATATAATGTTTTCATTTTTTTCCAAACAATTTTCTCTAAAATATTGCAGTTCCATCTTAGTAACTGAGGTTAATTGATTCTATGTCCATACTCGGCACCTTGTACATCCTGTTTATTTTTGAAGTTATTACTTGTAAATATTTGATACTAGTTGTTACTTCTTCTCATTTATTATTATTATTATTATTATTATTATTATTATTATTATTATTATTATTATTATTATTATTATGTCATGATAATTTTATACATTCACAAGATGAAATTATTTTTTTATAGTTACAAAGTTAATGGATAAATTCATGATGTTGGAGAAAATCCATCCTAACATTTAAAGGAACAATTTAACTAAGAAAATTGAGATATTATATTCGAAGTTGAATAATAGGTCACATGAAAATTCATAGATAGATGTTACAGTGAGTACGATAGAATGTCAAATTTTACAATTTAACATAGTGCATAAAGTATCAAAGCAATTTATCAAGGGATACTAGTGATAATGATAAGTTTGATAGCACATATACAATAATAATAGAAAAGATAGAGGTAACAAAGCGCTCGTTAGAAGAGAATATATGATACTACAATGACAAGGACTAGTGGAAAAAGGGAACTAAGGAATCCCGGCCTCAATGTTTTTTTTTTTTTAACTCTAATGGAACTTTAATATTAAAATTGAACACTCATTAAGTGTACTAAAAATTTAAATTGTATCATCATTTTGTTATAATATTTAATCCGATCCTATTGATAAATATTTCCCTCTAATTACCAATATGGGTTTTCAAACCCAAGTTACGATATACTGTATATGCACTCAACTTTCCTAAATGAGTCGATTTTTTTAATTTGTCCACTATAACTATTTAAAACAAATACTACTTTCTCCTCACATGAACATTTTAGAACATCATTTCTTCAACAAACCACTCTCATGCCTTAAATTCTTCCTGGGTAAATGATTTGGCTTGATGACAATCAAATACGACCGTCATTTCGATTACAACTTTAATTCTTTAAGTTTCGTAAATGCCATCATATAAGGCCTTTGAAATCGATGTGATTATCCAAATTAGCTCAATAGAGAAGTTGTTTTTCTATACGGTGCTTGCACCCGCAATATGGTCGTAACACACTTGAAAATCTCCGAATTGATAATAGCACCTCTATTTGATAATTCATCCAACTCCAATGTAAATGCAAAAGCTCTAGATCATCCAAAAATACATGGCTGATGTGCAACACGTCAACAGTCGGGGTCAAAACTCTCCTGATCGACAATGGTGAAAGTTGTACTCGACTCTACGATTATCGTCAATCAAACGGAGCTCGCATCTTCTTCCCCAACATACGACAATGCACACTTATAGTCCTAGGTTACGATGAACCCAACAATCTTTTGTTACTCATACGTTAAGAAAAGTTAATGATTCAATCTCGGAATCTGTAGTAGTAGGCTTTGTGGTCCTCTTCTACCGAATAGATGAATGATAGAAGTTTTCGCATTCACCGCCTAAGAACCGCAAGTCAAGGTGCTGAGAGCTTGTGCCATGAGATGAGTTACTCCATATGAATGCCATCATAAGTTTTACAAAAGTCTCTTGTGCTCACATTTTGTTGTCTCGACAACCTCTAAGATGAGAGAATTTTGAACCTAACCCATATTAATACTCTAGCCTACCAATTTTCTCCTGATCTCAAAATATTTCAAATCCAAAACTGAATTATAAGATACATTTCACGACTCAGAATTACCAGCAATCCTCTAAGTCCTCAAGGGAGCACTATAAAATTTTTCCTCGATCTAGAACAATCACTGATATATTAAATTCTCGGACCCCTTAGTGAATCCAATTTCAAAGTGTCAAGCCTTGAAGTTCTCTAAAATACATACTATTCCCTACTCCAACTTAAAATAAATCTAAATCTTCAAATATCATTAAATCGCCTAACATCCTCAACTATTATCATCTCCAAAATTTCTAAAATATTCACACAGAACCTTAATTCTCTGATACCATTAGTTGCATCCCCGAGCACCCGCTTGTGAATATTATCCGCTTTGCCACACAGGCACACGGTTTTATTCATGGTAGACTACCTCCACCGCCCCTAAAATGCGTCCACAAGGGAGAGGTATCCACGCCCTTAGAAGACACGCTTCGTTTCCCTCCCCATCCGATGTGAGACATCACAGAAAGTGTGTGAAAGTAGAGAGTGTGTGTACTCCCACACTCATTAGCATTCCCTCAGCCCTCACACACAGCGATGTGTGCTCACAAACACACACTCCCCCTGCACACATACACACACACACACACAAACCCACATGCTCACAAACACACTCCCCCTGCACACACACACACAAACCCACACACACAGCAGCACCTGCTACTTCACCACACACACCTGCACTCACGAAACACAACAGCACCAGCTAATCCTGCACTCAATGCATACATAGCAGCAACTATTCACAAACACAACGCTGCACCCATACACCAAGGCACACACACCGTTCACAATACACACTTAATACACATACACACACACGTACCTATGTATATTTATATATACATATACCCATACACACATATGGTTGCTCACACTCATATTGCCACATATATTGTTGTCACATATTCCTTAGTTTGTATATATTATGATTTGTTATTACAGTTTATGGATCAATGACACTTCAATTTCACCAACGAGAAGAAAAAGAAGATAGCTGCTATTATAATGCAATGGATTGAAATTTTCGTTTCTATTTGCTGGTTGTTATGTGCCTTAAGTGCAACCTTAGTTATTGCACGATCGAAACTTACAATCACGAGATCTTATAAATTTAACTTTTATAAAAAAAGAGAATACATCAACCGAGTCATACATGGCTATGATATCAATTGTGTTAACATGTTGCGAATGAGTAGGCCCACATTTTTCAAACTGTGTAAAATGTTAACAAATGTTGGGGGATTTCGTCCATTAAAACACATGCTAGTTGATGAGCAACTGACAATATTCTTGCACATTCTTGCGCATCATATAAAAAATAGGGTGGTTGTACATAATTTTCAGAGGTTGTGTGAGACGGTGAGTGAGATATTTAATAAGGTATTAGCTGCAATAATACATATGCAAGCACACTTATTTAGACGGTCGGAACCCATTTCTGAGAACTACACAGACGAGCGATGGAAGTGGTTCCCGGTATGGTGATTATTTCATATATTTATTATTATAGTTACGTGACAAATATATTAGATAACTTATTCTAATTTGATGTGTATTTGTATGGTTGTTTAAGCGTTTTGGATGGAACATATATAAAAATAAGGGTGTCAGTTGCAGACAAACCTAGATATCGAACTCGTAAGGGAGATATAGTTACAAACGTGTTAGGAGTATGTACCTATGACATGTAATTTATATATGTCCACCCGAGTTGGGAAGGATCTGTAGCAGATTCTAGAATTTTATGAGATGCGCTACATAGAAGGCATGGACTGAAAATTTCAAACGGTAAGATCTTAGATAATCGAATCAATCATAATATTTTGCAATCAACTTATTTTACGTAATGATATCTCATATTTTCGTATAGGTATGTACTACTTAGTTGATGTAGAATATACCAATTGTAATGAATTTCTTGCACCATTTAGGGGCCAGAGATATCATTTAAGTGAATGGCGTCAAGGGTATCATACATGAACAGCCGATGAATTCTTCAATTCGAAACATACCGCTACTCATAATGTTATTGAAAGGTATTTCGGATTACTGAAAATGCGGTGGGAGATTCTTAGAGGTCCATCATATTATCCTGTTAGAACACACAACCGAGTTATCATTACTTGTTGTCTACTACATAATTTTATTAGAAATGAAATGGATTATGATCCTTTTCAGGATGAATACGATGACATGTATCAGGGGGCTTCGTTAGATGAAGATACAAATATGATAACACATTTAGATCCTACTGATGGTTGGAGTCCATTTAGGAATAATTTGGCAACTGCTATGTTCAGCGAGAGGGAGTTTAATTGAATGATATATTTGACATCTTTGTTTTGAGTTATGCCAATTACGTATTCGTTGTTTCATGTCATCAATTATGTTAATAATGACATATATGCTTGAGTTGTTGCCTAACTTTTATGATGCCTGCTTATTGGATTACTGATTTATAATTAGGACAGATTATCGTAGTTAAGTATATCACAAGCTGATAAGAAAACTAAAAGAAGATGGGAGCTTCATGAAGATGATACTCTTATTGCTAGTATGGTGAAATTATATAATATTAGTACTCATAATACTGATAATGGATTCAAATCGGGTAATTTATACGAGTTGGAGAGAATGTTACAACAAAAACTACCAAATTCAATTTTGAAGGCAAATTCCCACATCTCATCCAAAATAAAGACGTTGAAAAAGGATTGGAGTGTCGTATATGGCATGATAAGGGGTACGAACATATCCAAATTTGAATGGGACGATGCAAGAAAAATGGTTGTTGCAAAACAACATGTATGGAATGCATACGTATCGATAAGTATTGACTATTTATTCTGTTAAATAACTATTTGCTACTTGATTGGGGGGATTTTTGCCAATTTATGTTAAGTATGCTGATGTGATGCTTATCAATTTTACTACTTCATACACAATCGAGTTATTATTCTTTATAAATTATATCTCCATTTTGTTCAAATTTAAATTAATCTGTATGTTATTAACACAGTGTCACAAGAGAGCCACTGTTTGGATAAAGAAGTCATTTCCATATTTTAAAAATTTGTCAATGATTTGTAACAAAGATCGTTCCATAGGAGCAGATGCACAGGCTACCGAGAATATCCTTGAGGAGCGTCAAACCACTGAATAGAATATCGAGCAATTTAGCGTGAATAATGCTCAAGAAATGGAGACTGAAGATTTATTCGGCACTAATGATTCCCCTTGTCCAAGTACACCGTATGTGAGAACTCCAACTACATTTGGGACGTCCAAAGGAAGGAAACGGAAGGTTAGTGTAGATGTGACAACACTATCTAATTATATTATTCAAGCAATCGATATTTTGAGTACAATCTCAAAGAGGTCAGTCAATTGTTGAGCAAAAGCTTCCAAACTAACACACAGGAACAAATGACGACACAATTATATAATCTATTGTCTGAAATTCCTGAATTACCCGTGAGTGAAAGGACTACAATGTATATAAAATGCATACGTGATTCAGTACTTATGACGGGCTTGTTTAATCTTCCACCGGGACAGAGATTGAATTTCATCAGACGATTTGTACTATAAAACATATGGGGGCCTTATTTACTGATGATCTGTTTTGCTAGACTTGCTCAAAAAATCTGTTTTTAAAATGTATCATATTGTATTTCAGATTGTATTTCAACATGTATATTTTATGTTAATATTTATGATTCCAGATTTTGTTACATTTCATATTCCAAATTTTGTTAAATTATATGTAGATGAATGTGTTACAGAAATGTTATTGATATATTTAGATAAATATACATATCTTACAAAAATATTGTAGAAATATTATAGAAATATTGTTAAAATATTCAAGTAAATATACATATATTACAAAAATATTACAGAAATATTGTTAAAATATTCAGGTAAAAATACATATATTATAAAAATATCGCAAAAATATTACAGAATTATAGTTAAAATATTAAGGTAAATATACATATATTACAGAATTGTTACAAAAATATTAAAATATTCCGATAAATATACATATTTACATGTAAAAATTTTGCAGAAATATTATAGAAATATTATTACTCTCTCTCTCTCTCTATATATATATATATATGCACGTAATCATATATACATATGTATGTATATATATTTTTTATTTGATTTATTCATTATTTTATACACGTAAATATATTATACAATATATGCTAAAAATATCTATAATCATTAAATATATAATTATTTAAAAATTATATTATGTAATATATAATTATATTTTATACATATAATTATTTAAATATTTATTAAATATGTATTTTATATGATAAAAATAATTATTACACTAAATAATAATTTAAAATAATGTATATAATATATATATATACATATAACATATAAGGACAAAACAATCATTATAATAAATTTTTACTTTATTACTCATACTATTTTACAAATCAAATAATGTAATACAAATTTTTAACTAATTCTATTCTAACAACTAAATATAAAAATAACAATTTTTAAATCTATTTTCACCCTATTCTATTCCCTAAAATAACTATTCTATTTTTACATTATTCCATTCCAACAACCAAACGTACCGTTAAAGTATTCTCCTTCCCTTTGGATATCCGTCACTCTAGTTAGATACATACTTCTCCCTAGTTTTATGAATATTATTATTTTTCTATATTATTATTCTTCATAAGTCATGCAATTATCGTGAACCATATTCTAATCCTTTCTAACAATAAATTATGATCAAAGAGTTTGATGATTTTTATATGACTCATAATTAGGATTTAATTGTTTTTTCACTTGGTAAGATTAGGATATAGGGTAAATTAGTATATAAATAGAAAATAAATTTTCATGATTAAAAAATATGATATAAAACTCATCTTATAGCCAAGAACATTACCCAAAAATATGGCATTGATTATGAGAAAACTTTTCACTCCTATTACCCGCATCACTTCTATTCAATCTTTCTTAACAATAGTTGCTACACATGAACAATATTTTATTTTAAATGGATATAAAAATATATTTTTCTTTAAAGATGTGACTAATGAATTTTATATAAAACGTCCTCCTAATTATCTTCACTCTCCTAGAAAAGCATGTAATGTTCAACAATCATTAAGTAGGATCCCCATATCTAATTTGTCGAGCTCAACCATGTTAATTCACAACTTATGTTTGCCTCTTGCCCACATGGCTCAATCTTTTTTATTCATCACAGTGCAAAAGAGGATTTCCTTCACCCTCAGGTGGAGGAAATAATTAGAATATCAAACAACAACTGTTTCGAAAAAATACGGTCCGACATTTGGTTAACATATACAAATCCCCATTTACAAGGGAGATCATGACACATCGACTCCCTCCCAAGTTTCAAATGCCAACCCTAAAACCTTACAATAAAAATTCTGATCTTATGAACCATTTGGATCATTTTTTAACTTTACTAGGATTCTAGGGCCTAGATAATCCTACCTTATATCTCTACTTTTCATTAACCTAAAAAGTGGATGCACAAATTTAATTTTATTGGCAAGTACCAAATTTAATCCGAACTTTTTAAGAATTGGCCGATAGGTTCCTATCACAATTTGCCTCCAATAAGAGGAAAGAAAAGCAACCATAGCACGTTGTCCACATCCGGTAAGGTCTAAACGAAAGTTTGAAGCGCCTCTTGGCCTGATTCAACGCAGAAGCCTAAAAAATATCGAAACTTACTGATGAAGTGAAGTTGAATTCATTTAAGGAGACTATACAATGGGGTGAGTTCTTTAAATATTTAGTCCAATAAGAGTTCAATACTTTCCTTGAAGTGGAGACTATCACCCTAATACACATTGTCGCATATGAGGCTAAGGAGGTAAAAGGACCCGAGCTTGCAGACCATCACTCAGGACCAACTAGTAGAAAGAAGTAGCAATAACTCCTCCACTAGAGATCTCAGGAAGCACACAAGGATAAACCTGGGTGTTAAAACGGATTACAAGCCATTGAACTTCACCCCCTTGAGTGACACTTGGGCAAACATGTTAATGCAGATCCAAAAATAAAACATTTCTAAAGTGGCCAAAGTCTGTAAAGAATTTGGAAGTAAGGGACCAGTCGAAATCCTACTTCTACTATTGATCTTTAGGTCACTACCCGAAAACAATTGGACTCTACAGAAGAAAATTGAGGTAATCATTCAAAACGGATACCTCAATAAATATGTAAAAGACCCAGGACACACTTTCGACAACACAAGCAATGATAGGACGAAATAATAGGAGCAACCTCGTAATAGAATGGCTGTGAGAGTGGTAAGCATGATATTGGGTAAGCCTCTTGGATCTGAAGTTCCAGGCTGTCCTGGAGAGACTTCCAACAACAAGAGACAGAAATTATGAATGATGAATGATGTCATTGGTTTTAGCGATAACGATATGACTCATGTAATAACTCTCTAATCTGACTCTCTTATTGTATCCACACTCGTTTCAGGCGATACTATCGGTTACTAGTTGAAATGAGTCTTTGTTGATAATAAAAATTCTCAAAATTTGCTTTATCTTCTTACTTTCTTCAAACTCAAATTTAAAAGAAGTTAGATGAAGCCGGTCAAAGGTTCTCTATATGGGCTAGACAACGAACCCGTCCCAATCTAAGGAACTATTCAGTTAAAAGTTATACTGGGGGCACGTCTGAAAATAACTTCTCAAATGATGGCACTCTTGGTGGTGGATCCACCCTCAATTTACAATGTAATATCAGGTTGACCCTTCTTAGTAACTTTCTGGACAATAACATCAACACCCCACTTGAAAATAAAGTTTATGATTCCATGCAGGTAAGGGGAAGTATTGGGTGATCAGGTTATCGATCGAACCCGCTGTCTTGCCTAGATAGGCTAGGCAGTTTCAAATCTATCGATAGAGGAATTCGATCTCCAAGATGAAATAAGCCTATAATGGGGATAATCATGCAAGTCAACCATGCAAATTCCATTAGAGCCGAATGAACCCAAAAAATACATGCAAGTCGGAAGCTCCCTTCCAGATCGACTATAAGAGCAACTGATGAATTTTCTTTGACAAAACTTAAATGTATTTGCATGGACACCAATGAATATGTTAGAGATACTGACTGAAGTGATAGTCCACAGATTGAGTATAAAACCAGGGTACAAACCTATTTAGCAGAAATAGATGAATTATTCCATTGATAAGCTCATAACTATGAGAGAGGAGGTTAAAAAACTACTCGATGTGGGTTTCATAAAGGGTGTTCAATATCTGGATCAATTATCCAACGTTGTACTCATCAAGAAAAAGAACCAAAAATTGTGGATATTTGTCAACTTCACTGATGTGAATAAAGCATACCCAAAAAATAACTTTCTATTATCGAGAATTGATTTGTTGGTAGACTCAACATCTGGGTGCGAATAACTAAGCTTCATGTACATTTACTCTAAATACAATCAGATTCGAATGTGTCCAGAAGACGAGAAATTTATACTACTACATGATTATATCCTTTAGCCTGAATAACACAAGTATAACGTATCAAATGTTAGTGAATAAAATATTTGAGGCTTAAATGTAAAGAAATATGAAAGTATATGTGAACGACATGCTTATCAAAAGTAGATTAGTCGACAACTATATTCAGTGCCTAGATGAGGCTTTTTGGGTACTCTGAGCACATCGAATAAAACTGAATCTAACAAAATGCATGTTTGGGGTAATCTCTAAAAAATTTATTGGGCTTACAGTATCTCATTGTAGAATCGAGGCGAATTCAGATAAAATAAAAATAATTATGGATATGAATCCTCCCATAACTATGAATGAGGTCCAAAGATTAACCGGAATGCTCACAACACTCTCTCGATTTCTATCAAAATTCATAAAGAAATTATTTTTCCTACTTCAAAGTTTTGAGAGGGACCAAAGCGGGCAGTCTATGTTAGACAGAAGAGTGTCAGTCAGAATAACTAAAGGAATATCTTGCAAACCCTCCACTTCTGTCATCCCCGAAAGAAGGTAAAATATTATATATTTATTTAGCCATATCTAACACGACAATAAGTTCAGTCCTGTTTAGACAAGAGTCCAAAAAACAATGGCTGGTCTATTACATCAGTAAAATTCTGACAGATACAAAGACTCATTATTCGCATGCTAAAAGAATCACTTTAGCACTAATTCTCCAAGCTAGAAAGTTTCGGCCATACTTTTAAACTTATAAGATTATTATCCTAACTAATCAACAATTGAAATGGATCCTACAAAGCCCCGAGGTGTCCGAATGATTAATCAAATGGACTGTAAAATTAGACGAATTTGACATAGAATTTCGAGCATGACCTACTATAAAAGGGGAGGCTCTTGTGGATTTTGTAGTCGAAATGACAACTCTGATTCCAAAAGATTTTAAGAAGAATGGAGGCCCACTTCAGCATCAGGAGGCTCCAATATATATCTTGTATGTGGACGGGTCATCTTCTCAATCAAGGAACAAGACTAATGTAATCCTGATAACTTCGGATGGGTCAGAAATAAAATACCCGATGGCACTCGAATTCCCTGCCATTAATAATGTAGCAGTGTGCGAAACCCTATTGGTTGGGTTTAACCTAGTAAAGGAATACTCAGTTAAAAACCTAATCGTCCATAGTGATTTAGAACTGGTTGTCAACCAAGTGATTGGAAATTTTGAGGCATCTAGTCCACACCTTGCAATATACCTAACTAAAGTAAAGTGCCTGATCGAGCCCTTCAACAAAGTGAAAGTTCGTTATATCTGAGAGAAGGCAATTGGAAAGCAAATCAGCTGGCAAAAATGGCTACGTCGGGTAACCTAGAGTAATACGCTAAGGAGATGAGGGAAGTCCTCGCAATCTCGAGTGTAAAGGTTCCAGAAGAGATGCTCCAAATCTCACATGAGAATACCTAGATGACACTGTACAAAAGATATCTTGAAGAAGATCTTTTACAAAAAAAAATTCAAAAGAAACTAGACATGTGAAGAAAACAGCGAGATGGTACACCCGTATGGATGAAAATTTGTATTAAAGGGAGTACTCTATCCCCTATATGCGGTATTTGACACTTGTCAAAACTAACTACACACTGACTGCAATGCACCTCGAAATCTGTGAGTCATATATAGGGGTAAAAATCTAGTATTTAAGGTCATGCGAAAGGGATACTATTAACCCACGATGAAAAAAGACGCCATGAAATTTGTTAAGAGATGAGAAAACGGTTAGATTCACAGTAACGTCACCCACCGACCCCATACCGTGGTTTAGACTCTACAATCACCTTGGCCATTTGCACAATGAAGACTCAATATATTGGTCCCATTTTTTTAATACCGCGTGATATAAAATATTCATCATAGTTGCAATAGACTACTTCACGAAGTTGGTGGAGGCGACCCGTGCTAGCATAAATCACAGAGCCAAATGCAATCGAATTCATCCGGCAAAATATCGTTTACAGATTTTGGATACCTAAGGTCATAGTGATTGATAATAAAACTCAATTTATTAAAAAAGGTTCATTAAATATTACACTAGCCAATAGATCAAGCTGGTCCATACTTCTATTACTTATCCCTAGACGAATGGGTAGGTGGAGGTAATGAAGCAAACCTTATTATATGGGTTAAAGACAAAGTTGAAAGACGCAGGGGAACCCTGAGTAGACGAACTCCCATCCGTACTCTAGTCTTACCGGCTGACTCTTAGAGAACTAATACCAGAAACGCCATTCAACTTTTGTTATGGATCTGAGGTGGTTATCCTGATAGAAATTAAACTACCCAGTTTCTGAGTTGAAAACTTCAATCCTCATAGTAACTCTCAACTTTTGATAGAGCACCTAAACCTACTTAAAGATGTCCGGGACATAATAAGGCTATGAGCAGTAGCCTACCAACAATGAGTCATTCGGTACTACAATAAGAAAGTAAAGGCTCCCCAAGATGAGGTAGGGGACCAAGTCTTGAGGAATATAGAGGTTACAAATAAGATTAGTGATAGAAACAAATTCTTCCCAAATTTAAAAGGGGACGTTCTTAATATTACCTAGCCTCCAGAACAGTGGGCATGAACTACTCACCCATAATGGGAAATTGATTCCAAGGGTATGGAACACTCTACACCTCAAGAAATATTTCCAATAAGCTTGCTTCCAAGCCTGAATGAAATAGATGTATGTTTTGTATAAGGCATATGAGATGGTTGTATGATGTACTTAACCATATTGATAGCAATAAATTTACACTTTGTTATGATATTTGTTCATTTTTATGCTTCCACGTGGTTGCATGAATCCAAGCAACCATGACTAATCCTAAATTTGGTGTGACTCTCACTTGTTAAAGAGGCCTAAAAAATGTTGTTAGAACATCGGTTGGCATAACCTAATGACGCAAAAGATGGTCAGACACTAATTATCATATAAAGGCCCAAAGGGCTTGAAGGCAAAAGTCTAACTACTTTTTGAGAGATTGAATTAAACACTAAAAGTAAAAACCTTAGGGGGCTTTCATAGTATCAATGTTATGACATCCTCCCAAAAGAATGAGCACCATCAATAGAATGCAGTCAATGAACTAGGGTCCAACAAAGCTCGGCAACTATGACAATCTCATAAAGTCAACAAATGAATATCGTGCTGAACGAAAATTTAGCATGAATAAAAATAACATTAGTGACAATGATTGACACAATCTGATTAATCTATTAGTATATAAATATCTACAATATGGAGATCCGAGTTTTAAACATAGAGGTTAAAATCATGCTGCCTATTGCCTACACACAAATGCCTCGACTATCCTAAGACCAACAACTAGATGGAGATTGAAGCAACGAGTTCCTACTAGGCTCTGAGAAATCCCTAACATCAGAACACCAAGAAATCCCAAAATTCCTCAGATCAAGGTAATTTAAAGGAAAGTTGGAGGCCACTAAAAACACAATCCGCCTACAGAGATAAAACCCGTGCTGAAATTTATCGTCCAGAGATGTCTCAACCTCTTCGGTCGAAGACATATCCGTAATTCTCCATCAAGTGGGCACACTTATCCTAAAGATCAAAAAATAGGCTGATATTCGAAATTGATCGATACTCAGCCTCCTAGAGTTTATCTAAAAGTAAGGCGATCCGATCCATAGCTACAGCTTTTTCAACTGATAGATCCTGAGATCTTGCCAACCACTTGGACAACTCTCAATCCAAGTAAGCGGAGTGAACTCAAATCAGTTCAGCCTTAGCAACGGCAATTTTTACTTAGATTTCTATCTCCCTAAGTATAGTAAAGTCAATATACATTCGGGATAGGCAAGAAATTTCAATATCATGTTTATACAGCCCATCCTTGATTAAACAAACCAATTCCTATAAGTACCAAATAAAAAAAAATTGTTACTTGAAAATAACAACGGCAAGGAGAATATTTAGATACGAAGGGTTACATAAACAATACCTCACTAGTAAAAGGAGAGACCAGAAGAAGAACTGAACTTAGAAATGGACAGAATCCTCTAACATAGAAGAGGTAGAGCATGATGCTAGTAAAGAATTTCAAACCCAATAAGAGTTGAAAAAGCATCTGAGTTATCAGGGCTCATGGGACCTCCCTAATTTTCTAAAGCTCAGGCACAGGCTGAGACCCAAGAAACCCGATCGAAACTTTAGGAGCAATAGAAGGAAAACCCTCTGCTATTCCTTCGTTATTATTCAGTTCTACGTCCAACGCGATGGGAGGTGTAGAAATGGGCTTGTCAGGGCATGAACTAACAAAGACAGGGACCCCGTTACTGGATTTAGTCACTCCTTTATAAGTATCTCAACAAACGAAAAGTCATTGAAAAGTCGTACAAAGTTTGTGCGAAGATCAGAGCGTTCGCGGGCGTGGTGACCAGGTGCCGAGACCGAGAGCAGCCAAACTACTAAAATTGAAAGGAGACAGGATTGCAGATGTAAAGGGTAGATCGGATTGCCGATATTGAAGAGTGACCAGACTGCTTATGTTGAAGGATGATCGGCTACCAATCCCAATAGCGCACAATAAAAAAATGCGTCAAACGCAATTTTGGGTTTATAAAAGGGAGTACGATTGAGAGAAATACGACGACAAATAAAGAGCTAAAAACACCACTTGTAAAAATAGACCAGTAAGCGTCATCAGTGAGAAAGAGAGATATAAAGAAGAAAAGCAAATAGATCCCGATCTATCTCTTCTTCACTGTTACTCGGGTTTATCTAATTCAAGGAATTGAATCCTTATAATCTGTATTTGTGATTTGTATAACTAGTTTTATGTAGTGGATATTTCGGATGCCTCATCCCGTGATTTTTTTCTTTTCTTGAAAAAAGGATTTTTCATATAAAATTATTTGTATCTTGTCTCTTTATTTTTGTGATTATTGTTTGCCTCTTGTTCATTGTCATTGTTGTTTCACTCGGTTCATCCAAGCCGTCGGCAAATCTCTAACAAGTTGTGTTCGAGAAAAGTTCTCAGCGGTGGCTGTTGAGCTCCATTAGAATCGATAGAGGTTGGGAAGATGATTCATTTGAATGGCACAAACTATGAATTTGGTGGAGCGGGGTAAAATAATTACTATTTGTCCAGGCAATACATCTTCCGATGTTTGCCGCACAAAAGCCCGAGCGAAAGTCTGAGGAGGAATGGGATTCGGAGTATAAATAGGTTTATGGCTATGTTCGGCAATTTATGGATAACAACGTATACAATTACATCCAGAATGAGACGAATGCAAAGACAATGTGGGAGAAGTTAGAGACGTTATATACTTCCAAAACTGGCAACAAGAAATTGTTTCACTTGATGAAGCTTATGCAAGTGAAGTACAAAGAGGGCACGTCCAATGCCGACCATTTAAACGAGTTTCAAGGATACGTTGACCAGTTGAGTGGTATGGGCATCAAATCTGAGGACAAGTTGTTGGACTTGTGACTGTTGACAACCCTACCAAACTCCTGGAATGTGATAAGGATCATCATCGCCAATACTACTTTGAATGGTGTGGTGACTCTGGAAATGGCGAAGGGAGCTGTGTTGAATGATGAGACGAGACATCAGTCTTAGAGACCCTCCTCTCCGCACTACGAGTTACTGGTCACTAGGTCACGGGGAAGGAATAAAGGACACAGTCCTAAGTTCAAATAGATGAGCCAAAATAAGTCTCAATTAAGGTATTAGAATCTCAAGTGCTTCCATTGTGGTAAGATGGGCCACATAAAGTGAGATTTTTCGAAAAAGAAGCAAGGGAAGGAGGGTAGAGGCGAGAGTCAAAAGAGGAGGGATCAGGATAAAAATAATTGGGCTTCTATTGTTTTTTGTGAAGACCTTCTGGTTGTCTACGCGAGGGAGACATGAAGCTTTCCGAACCAGGAGATGAATTAGGTGATCGATAGTAATTCCTCACACCATGCGACATCGAGAAAATCCTACTTCACCAACTCTACACCCGGGGACTACGAGGTATTGAAAATGGGTAACGATGGTTCATCGAATATTGTTGGCGTCGACGATATTAGCTTGCGAGAAAGTAACGGGATGAAAGTTGTGTTAAAGGGCGTGCGACATGCCCCGAATTTATGGTTGAATATGATTTCAACCAGAAAGCTCGACGATGAGGGCTTTAGCACAGCATTCGAAAATGGCCAGTGAAAACTCACCAAAAAAGCCCCGGTTGTGGTAAGGGGAAGTAGTAATCAAACTGGTACTTGATGAATGTTTTAATTGCCAAAGATAAAACCAATGTGACCAACAGTGGTATTGATTATGGGGCAAAAAAAGAAGGCCAAAGAAAAGAGTAAGGAGGAGTGATTCTACCACAAAAGAGAAGCAGAATGGGAGTGGGATTACTCCTGGTTCAATAGAGTAGAAGAGGGCATATTCAAGCTTGTAGAGATCGACGCCGGGACCCCATTTGAAGAGAAGCTGCTGAAGGACAGATGATGATCATTGCTGGTGAAGGCAAAGGGTCTCCCACAACGTTATGAGAAAAAATTTGTTAAATTTGGTCACTCCCTTATTGGTGTCTCAACAAACGAAGAGTTATTAGAAGGTCACACAAAATTTGTGCGAGGATCGGAGTGTTCGCGTGCATGGTGACCAGTTGCCCATACCAAGGGGCGACCTGGTGCTGAGACTGAGAGCGACCGAACTGTTGAGTCCAAAGAGAGACCGAACTACAAATGTAAATGGTAGACCATACTATCGAAACTGAAGGACAATCGGACTGTTTATTCTGAAGGTTGACCGGCTGTCGGTCCAAATGACCCACAATAAAAAGCGCATAAAACTCCATTTAGGGTTTATAAAAGGGAGTATGATTGAGAGAAAAGTGACGCTAGATAGAGAGCAAAAAATACCACCTGTAAAAATAAACCAGTAAGCGCCACCAGTGAGAGAAAGAGATATAAAGAGAAAACACTGTCACTCGGGTTTGTCTAATTTAAGGTATTGAGTCCCTATAATTTGTATTTGGGGTTTATATAACCGGTTTTAGATAGTGAATATTTTACATGTCTCGTCCCATAATTTTTTTCTTATTGAGAAGAGGGCTTTACACGTAAAATTGATTATATCTTATCTTTTTATTTTTGTGATTGTTGTTTGCCTCCTGTGCATCATCGTTGTTGTTCCATCGGTTCATCCAAGTCATCAGTGGATCCCGAACACTCGTATTCGGCTATAAACAAAGTAGCAATCGGCTCATCCAAACTACTAACAATGGGGTCATTTATTTTCAAAATAGCGGGTAATAAAACTTCACCACCCTAAATGAATTCGAACACCACCTCAAAAATTGGGCAGCCTAATGAATGGATGTTAGAATCTGGCCCACGAGATGACTCGCTCGCTTCCAATGTGATCATCTCATCGCAGGCCTAATTAATCGTCCTATCATAGTTGTCAGAGGAAGACGAAAAGGATAAACCAGTGTTTCAAGGTTGAGCTCTTGCGGTCGACATTTTAGGAGAATCTCGAATAAAAAGTTCTTCAATTTTTTTTGGCTTGTAGAGAGGCATATTGGCAACAGCCTCTCCTTCTACCCTAACCGCCTAGTCGACTTCAGCAAGTGCTTGACGAGTCAAAAAATTATTTGTCTTCTAGAGTGAAACTGCATTTTCCTCAATCAATTCAGTTAAGGGTTAAACCATAAAAGTCTCATTTTTCGAAACATCTTCGAAGTAGGTAGGATTCACCAACTTTAATTCATTGTGGTAGGCAAGATTTAAATTTAGAGTTATAAAAATTAGACCCATTATTATTCGAACATTCAAGTAAGACTAAATGGCCCCCTAATTTGTATATCAATTCGAATTCTTGAGACACATCAAATATAATATCATTTTTAAATTAAATAATTGATATTTTCTAATTTAAATTGTTTATATAATTATCATTATCGTAATTTTTCTAATTTAGGCTACCTTATTTTTCTATAAAGTGATGGCCTATTATATAGTTTTATAAACATAAAAATATAAAAATTCTTCTTTAGTTTCATTTTTATATTTCTGCATGGCCTAACATTCATGTTGTTGGGTTATGTGTCACTTCCGTATGGGCCCATACCCACTTGATGTGGCAGATGGAAGTAAATATTCTCACCACATGAGGAAGGCTCGAGTTGCGCCTGTTGGGCACTTGAGCTGCGTTTCCAGTAAACCCCCGCTCGCTACTTGCCTGAATGTCGCTCGAACCCAAATTCCAATAGCATGGCGCTTGCTGTGCGGCCAAATGACTCTCGAGCGCGGGCCTGCGCCCGATGCGCACTCGACGGGCGCTCGAGCGTGCGCCTATTATATAAAACACGCACTTTAGGTTTTAGATTAATTTTAATCAGTTTTGAGCGTCGTTTCAGAGAAGAAAAGGAGAGAGAAGAGAGAGAAGAAGGAGAAGATGAAGATTTGAGCCTCCAGTTGGGTTTTCAATCAAGGCAAGTTGATATTGATTCTTGTGATTTGGGGTTTGTATAACCGATCAACTGTTGCTAGTAAAAATTTTGGACTCCGTGTCTCGTGGTTTTTCTCACTCATTTCATAGAGAATTTTTTACGTAAAAATCGTGTCTTTATTTTTTGTGATTGTTCATTATGTGCATGCTATCATCTACTTCGTATTTTTTTATGGTTTAAATAAGTATTTAATTCTAACACATGTCAAATAATTCACACAGGGGGATGAGATGTGAAGTTGGGCCACTACAAATCATCTTAAAAGCCGATTTAACAAAGTTAATTCATTGTTATATATAAAGTTGCAAATTTCAAATTGTTAAATCAATATTGATCAGTTATGGACTAAAAAATAATTTTATACTTTAATAACTATCAATACTAATAATAATTTGCAGTAAAGAGCGTGGTTTAAGAAAGGCGTTAGATAATATGATATAATAGCATTAGAACAAAGAAGAGTGAAAGAGCCACAGTGATCATTCAGTGCCCCACATCCCTCGAGTTTTTGCTGCTTTACTTCTTTAAGATGCAAAATAATGCGAAAAGTTAGGAGGGCACATGATATTCAACAAGACCGTCCTCATGGAAGGTCCCCAATAAAAGTTGGCTTATAACAAGCTCTATCATTTCAGCCCAAAGTTAAGGGTGGGAAGGCGGGGAGGTCCCATGCTTTCAAGCGCACCACTCCTCTTCATTATGGCATCCATGCTTTAATAATTCATTGTTATTGGAAGCTTTTTGACTTTTAATGCGGCTTGTGCACTCAACAAAAATCACGAACACAATGCAACTCATACCATTATCATCTATTGTTTTTTATAGAGAAATAAAACTAAAATTTATTTTTGAAACTTAATCTTCTATGATACGTATACATGTAACATATTTTAAAATTAGATTTGAAGTTCATCTTTTACATTATAGGTAGTAGTCTAATGAAGAAGTTGCCTGCGTATGGACGACAGAGTGAGTGGCAGGGGCTCACAACTGACAAGTTGAGGTGGGTATGATTGAATGGAGAAACATTTCTCGTGGGCACTCCTCCTTTTCTCACTTCCATTATTTTCAACTTATTTAGTTTTGGAAAGTATTGTGGAAAAGTGACGGATAAGAAATAAATAATTAGATAGAAAAAAAATGAGACGTTTTATATTTATGATATGTTTCTTGAATTCGTGTTATTATATGAATTAGAAAATCGGTCAAAATTTTTGACCGATTCTAAATATTACGAGTTGGGTCTTCGTAGTTGAAAATCCTAGTACTATGCACCCAACAACTTACCGAGAGAAAAATAGATGAGTGTTGAGTCTTTGTGAGTATAGAGGATGGTTGGGCTCTACTTGGAACATATTTGTTGTAGGCACTTATATGTCAAAGTATGTCCTATATTTATTCATAGTTGGGGATCAATTTTTATAGCCGAAGTTCTAGTAAGTTTGTTAGCTTGAAAATGTCACCTATATGGTTTCATCAACGAGCACCATAACCACATCACTGGATGGGCTGTGGTAGCAAGTGGGATGTGAAGAACCAACCATCTGACTCAAGGTCAATTATGATTGTATTGTTACATGTAAGCATATAATAAACAATCAATGCAAAAAATGGACATAACAATTAATTATGTTAGTATGGTAAGATGCAACATACAAGCACTCTTAGGCAAAGTATAAGACATACCTTATTATACTTTATAGTATAGGGGGAGGACCATTGATAATATTTTTCAAGGTGAACGGTATTCCACACTCGAGAGATTAAATTGCCTTTTTGAATATGTAATTTATACATACCATTATGGAGGATGGATGATATCAGGAATGGTCCCTCTCAGTTTGAGGACAATGTATTCCTATTAGCGATATTGCTTGTGGTCTCGATGTTTCTCAAAATTAAATAGCCTACTTCGAATTTTTGTGCCTTCACTCTTTTATTATGGTATCGGGCAATTTATTGTTGGTAAAAGGCTAACCGTATTCACGTCGTGTCTCTTGCTTCCTCCAGTATGTTTAAATTTTTTTATCAAAATTTGAGAGTTATGATGGAGGTTGCAGCTTTCCCTTGGAATAATGACTTCGGTCCTGTAGTATAACCTGAAGGGAGAATCGTGTGCAAGTTCTCTCGAGGTCGTCCGGTAAGCCCATAGCTTGAACAAAAGCTCATCCATCGAAAATCGTCCAACGTTTTCTAATTTTATATTCAGCCCATTTAATATGGTTCGATTGGTCACCTCGACTTGTTTATTTGTTTAGCAATAAGCGATTGAGGTATGAACCAATCTGATGTTGACATTTATGTAATACTTGGTGAACATCTTTCCTATGAATTGGGTATCATTATCAGTCAATACAACCTCTGATATCCCAAACCTGCAAACAACATTCTGACGTATAAATTCTGTTGCGTTCTGATCGATAAATTTAGTTACCGGAGATGCTTATATCCACTTTATAGAAATTTTCTCACCCAATAGCAATTGGGAATGGACCAACTGTGTCAAGTTCACACAATGCAAATGGCCAAGAGGACTATAAGACCTAAAGTTCGATGTGAGATTAATAAGTGATATTACTATGAATTCGGCAACTCTCATAACTTTTTACAAATTTCATAGTATCATTCTTCATAGTCGACCAAAAGTAACCTAACCTTGTAACCTTGAACACCAAATTTTTTCCACTTATATGCGTCACATAAATGTCACGATGTACTTTGTGTAAGGTTCGGGTTTAAATTTTATTATAATTATGATTAATTAAGTTAAAATAATTATAATTGAGGTCAAAGGATGAAAAATTTTGGGATAAAAGTCAAAATTAAATTGGATCACATAGAGTTGATGAATGCCTAATTGGCGCCCGACGTACGTTTATGCGTGGAATGAGCATAGTGATCGCACCGAATAGATGCTTGATTAGAGCTCGAGCGTACTTTTTGGCATACCCCACGCTTGAAGCATGCCTAAGGGGACACTAGATCATGATTTCCGGTGGGATCAGTCTCGTCACACACCCAATCGACAATCATGCGCTGTAAAGTTTAGCCGTGGCACTTGACACGCACCTAACGTACATTCAAGCACCAATCTATTATAAATATAAAGCCCGACTGAATTTCAATCATTTTCTATAGAGTTTTGAGAGTGAAGAAGAAGAGAAAAGGAAAAAGAAAGAGAGAGAGGAAGTTAGAGAAGCTCAATTCTAGTAATTTCAATGAAGATTTTGATAAGATTCAACTTAAGACAAATGCATTCCAGGCCTTCTTTCTTTTGTAGATATTCTTCTCATACTTCTTTAAGTATTTCTTAATTTAAATTCTTATACAAGTCATAATTTCATAATTAAGATATTTATGTTTAATATGCAAGTGAAAATCTCCTTAATCTTTGGTAAAAATACATTAAATTTAAGTCCAAGTACATATATACTATATATTTCAGCTAATTTTAGTAATATCTATTCACACATATATTGAAATTATGATTAAATGACTCTTGCATATTTTAAATTCGTACATGATATTCTGTATGTTTAAAGATATTCCTACATGTTTGAATTTGTCCTGCATGTTTTAAGAATTTCTAAAATTTTCCTCTACATAATTAGAAGTTGCTGAATTTCTGCAGAATTGTATACTAATAATTTATTATGGTATAAATTTTTGAAAGTAGTCTTTATATACTTTAAAAAATTGTATGTTTAAATTCCTACATAGATTTTATATACTATATGTAAAGAAATTGATAAAAGTTTTTCAAAAAAATCTCTATAATTTGTTAAGAAATAAGAATATTTTCTCCAAAATAAAAAATATAAGAATTATAAAATGCGTGGAGTTTTCATAAGTATAAATATCAGACCATAATAATAAGTTCAATGAGTGATATATTATGGTATACCTTAATTTATTATAATGATAATCGAAATTTGAATCTATCATCCGCAAATGAAAGTAGTGTTCGACCCCATTTACAAGGTTATATGTATGATGACCCATTTAAGGGTCTTAAATAGTAGTGTATGACAATTAACTTGTGAAAATGAATATAACACATATTTTGATCATCCGCTCTTTTATTTAGTGAGACTCTATTGGCCCTTCATCCCTAAGAATCTGCATATTTGAGTATAATTTCTTGGTATGAACTTAAATAAGAATATAATAAGAAAATTTAAAAATACAATTATATGTTGTCATGAAAATTCATAACACTTCATTGAATCTAATATATTGTTACTTCCGATATGTTTTAACAAAGATTATATAGTTAATTATGAAATTATAAGTCTCATTGAGTTTTTTGCTCATACCTTATTTCTATTTTTTACTAACCCCTTTAGATGAGAAATTCGGACACTTATAGAATGATTTGAATTAATGGAAGATCAGTTCAATGAAATTAGAATTAGAGTGATGAAATGTTTCATATTACTACATTCGAAAACCTTGAGCAATATGTTAGGAAAATGAGGGAAATACTTGTGAGCCCACGTATAGATGAATAGGATGAGATACTTATTGTATCAGATGAAACAACTTGGATGACATTATATCGGAGATATCCCGCCGATGTCTCACTACCAGAGAATTTGGTCGAAACTAAACGCATTAAAAAGGCAGCCGTATGGCATGCTCTTGTAGATAAGAGGCAGTATGGTAGAGGATGTTTCATCCTATATATGCAATACGTAACTCCCATCGAAGCTGATTATGCTCTGAGAAAAGTGTCACGTCCTAATACCTATTTCCATAATTAATAATTATTGGCATTAATTATAAACCAATTATCAACCCAGTTAGTCGTGAACGTAAATTTCCTGACGATACCTTAACCGACCAAATAGAATAATATGAGTTAAACACAATACCTAAAATGCCACATCATCATGTAGCTTTAGTTGACTTTCCAATTGTTCTCTCTTAAAATGTGGTGAATCTCCATTTTATCGAAAAGAGATAAAAGATTTATTATCTTGATAAGGTGCTTTGCCAAACTCAAATTCGACACTTGAAAATGTGCAAGCACTTGGTTCATTACTAATTTGAAGTCACTCTAGATAGTTAGGTGTCTGACCGAACCTGTTTTTGCCCACCTAAGCCCAGCCAATAAAGCCTCATATTCATCCACATTATTGGTAGCTTAAAACCCAAATGTCATTGAGTATTTTATTTCAAATCCTTCTGGAGTTATCAAAATAATGTCGGCTATGCTTCCCAATTGAGAGGATGACCCATCAATGTATAGAGTCAATGTCAATGTCTCTTCATCAATTGGTCTTTGTTCATATCCTTCTAGATTTTCAAGAATCAGGATCGTCATTTCAACTATAAAATCCATGAGAGTTCAGTCTTTTATGGATGATCATACTCTAAATTCTATGTCAAACGTGCCAAATTTAATGGTCCATTTTATCAGGTGTCTAGATACTTCTGGCCTTTTCAAAATCCCTCCCAATGGTTGGTTAGTCAAAATGACGATCTTGCGGGCCTAAAAGTATTGTCAGAGTTTCCTTGCTGCGTAAATAATGGCCAATGCAACTCTCTCAACCCGAGAATACCGAATCTATGTGCCTATTAGGATTTTGTTGACATAGTAAACCAATTGTAATATGACAACCTTCTTCCTAACTAAAACTAAGCTCAATACATCATTTAAGACGACCTAGTAGAGGTAAAGCTCTTCATCATCCTTAGGACAAGTTAAAAGAGATGGGCTTGCTAGATATTTCTTCAACTTATGGAATGCCTGCTGACATTTTTCTGTCCACCAAAACTCATTATTCTTTTCCCCTCTGAAAGCCATGAAAAAAGGCAGAATACTTGTTAGCAAATTTCACTAATAACATGAAGAGGACAATAAGCCTTCCAATTAATCTCTAGATCTCTTTCAAAGATCAAGGTGGTTTCATGTTCATAATGGCTTTGATCTTGTCTATATCAATCTCGATTCCTCAATGCAAAACAATGAAACCAAGGAACTTTTCGAAAGTCACCTCGAACATGCATTTTGTTGAATTCAACTTCATTTGATGTGCTCGAAGTACCTTAAAGACTTTGGCCAAGTCTTAAATAAGATCATCTGTCAATACGTTTTTAGCGAGCATGTCGTCTACGTATACCTCTATATTCTTTTTAATTTAAATTTCAAATATTTTATTGGCTAACCTCGATAACGCTGCTCGGACATTCTTTAGAATGAAATGTATAACCTTGTAGCAATAGAATCATTGATCGGTCAAAAATAAAGACATTTTCTTATCTTTTGGGTTCATCTGGATCTGATTGTATAGCGAATAGCTATCTATAAAACTTAACAATTGGTGACCGGATGTTGAGTTTATTAAATGGTCAATCCTTGATAATGAAAAACTATCCTTCAGATAAGCTCTATTTATATCTGTAAAGTTGATGCATACTCTACATTTTTTTTGTTATTTTTATTGACAAGGATGATATTTGACAGCCAGTCTAAGTAATGAACTTTCCTAATGAATACTTGCGTCGAGCGTTTCTTAACATCCTTCCTTATGGCGTCAATCTTTTCTATAGAATAATTTCACTATTTTTATTAGACCAGTTTATATTCTAGGATTAGGCTCAACTTATGAATCATTACTTATGTAGGTATCCTTGGCATATCTACCGATATCTATCCGAACACATTCGAGTTTTGGCTAAGGAACTCCATCAGTTGCTCTCGAAAATGGTTAGGTAGAGAACTCTTGATCTGGATATATTTATCTGAGTCAATCAAATCTAAAGGGTCTTGTAGGAAAGACTTATCGGGTTAACCCTGCTAAAGTGTTGTCTCATTACGAAGGTCAAAATTTTCAATCAGTTAGGTCGGTACCACTTGACCTATTTAGGTTAGATAGCAAGTTCTACTAATGACTTGAACGTCTTGCACTTCTCCCACTTCGTATGGGGTCATCAACTTTATTTTTAATTGTGAGATAAAAGTCATCACCCCAAAGGCTACCAAGTAGGGTCAACCTAAAATTCTCCTATGGGATTCGTGGTTACTATGGCGTCCCATAGGACACAACTTTCTTCCCTTATTCCTCCTTTTGGAGGTGGATGTTTGGGAGTTAGGGATAAGTACACTAAGCGCATACCCCTCTAACTTGTTCTATAGGGACTTAAGTATTGTCGACATGCTATCAACTTATACCACTCCACATTTATGTTTGTTGGCCGTTGAACATACTCATGACTACCCTCAATGGGGTCGTAGTTGTGAGATGTGATATCTTTGGGTGGGAGGCTTATTTGACTATGAACCTTGGTGTTCACCATTTTTGCTTCTTTTGAATGGGTAAGTAAGGTTCTTCTTTAGAGATTTAGGTTTGTGGTGGGAATAGACTGTCTGACCATATTCCCATAGAACAACGCCAATGATATGATTTTTGAACCTAGACTGTCGTACGAATTAAAGAATTTGCTGAAATTTTCGGCCTATCCAAGAGGCCGTAAGTCAGATCTTTATAATTTGAAACCCTGATCCTATACTCCATAACAATTTAATGAAATGTTAGAAATATATTGAACTTATTTCTTAAATATATCATTCAACACTCAAATTAATAATTTTTTTAAAGAGGGTTGAAAATCCTCTATGAGTATAGAGGGTTGGGCTTCGTTTGGAAAATCCTCATTGTAGGCACTTGTGTGTTAGAGTATGACTTGTTCCCATTTTTTGTTGGGGATCTATATTTATTGCTAGGGTTCCAGTCAATTTGCCAACCAGAAACTATCGCTTGTAACAGAAGTCACTATACTGCATTGAATGCCAACTGTTACAATTATTGTGTAACCGCTATTTAGATTAGTTTAATAACCATTCAATCATTAATGGTTCATATTTATTTGGCCGTTACCAAATCGGGTTGTTCACGTACGGATTATCATCATTTGGTTGATTGTAATCATTCGTAAGGATTTAATACTTTATTTATTATTTTGTTGAATCATTACTTGCCTCAATCTTACATACTCTTCACAACTCGGTTGTTCAGGCAATCGGCCTAATCCTAGGCGTCCGCATTCAAATTATTAGCGTTCGGATCTCATTTTCAGATTGGGTTAGACCAGCTAAGCCTAGGCCACACCTAACAATTCATATGAATAACTTTTAATAAAGATCAAAGGACTTTTATAGCTCTTATAAAACAATTTTTTCCAATTGTAGAACTATAGAATTTTGAGTTGTTCTAAATTAAAATCTATAAAGATTTATTTTATTTTTAAAATTTTTTTCGTTGATTAATGTGGAACTAAACCCTATAGATGTCTTAGTTTTTTGGTTTTTTTTTTTTTTTTGTCTACTTCAAATTAATCTAATTTCTCAATCATATATATGCTCAACCCAATCAATCAAGATTTAAAGGTTAAATTCATATTAAGAATAATGTTATATCAGCTACATTCCTACTGAGAATAATGTATGTGATGTAACCTAACTCTAATCTTATTTTGAGGTCGAATCAAAGGTAAAACAGAGGAGTATTTGAGAATTTCATGCCCAATAGATTGGAAAAGAAAAGACCGAGGGATCTCCAATATTTGATTGTATTCACAACAGATCAACCTACCAGCCGAACCACGTGGGCAACGCCAACCCGGATGGGGATGGGGGGGGGGGTGTTCCTAATGAAATGTGTTAAGTTATTTTTATCTAAATGACTATCCAACAGTGAAGGTTATTTTTTTTTATAAAATGGGTGGCGGATAAAAAATGGATGATAGATAAATTTTAAATATTTACATTTTAAAAGCAACATTAATAGTTAGATAATATTTAAATAGAAGTGTCTTAATGAGAATCCTTTTTTGATATGTTAGTATAATATTATTGTCATCGGTGAATGTGAATGAGTGGGATTTCTGCTGAGGTTGCCCGGATCTCGTTGCACTTGCACCAAACCATAAAAGGTGAAACCAGACAGATGGTAAAGCAAGCAAACCCACAAAAGGGGAGGTGAGAAAAATATTCAGTCTGCAACAATTACAAGAGCAAAGCTGTCAATTGTCAAGCTCCCTCACTCCTCTCTTTTTAAACGATGCCCCAACCCACCTAAAGAACACGTCGTTTTGCAAGCACGAGATCTCAAATTTAAGATATAGAAAGGAAAGGAAAAGCCGTCAGCTGCAGCGGTCGCCATGAAAGGAAGGGAAAGCAGAAGAACTCCATCCGCTGATCTCCTAGTATGTTTTCCTTCTAGAGCCCACTTAACCCTTATTCCCAAACCCATTTACAGTCCAGTCAGACCCTCTGAGCCCAGCAGCAGCCGGCGGCACCGACACCACCTGAAGAAGACAAGCACCAGAAGAGCCCGCACCGGAGGAGGTGGGGGTGGGCAAGGCAGCCCTCTGCTATGGGCCAAGGGCAATCCGTTGGGCGGTGGCCAAGAAATCGCAGAACCCACCTCCCCAAAAGTCACCTGCGCCGGTCAGATTAAAGTTCGCCACCGATCATCCTCCGCTTGCCGTAATTGGCAGTCGGTAATGGAGGAGATAGAGGGGATCCGCAGTAAGAGAAAGCAGAGGAAGAGCCCCAGTTGGACAGAAGCACTTGGGTTTAAGAAAGATATTTTGCAGTTCTTAACTTGTTTGCGAACTATTCGCTTGAATTTTCGGTGTTTCGGCTCGTTCCCAGGGGCAGAGATGTCATCAGACGAGGAAGAAGAAGACGAAGAAGAAGAAGAAGATGGTGGCGAGATTTATCATGAAAATCAAGTTGGTATTGAAGAAAGTGAAGACAATGAGGGATGCAGTACGGTTTTTTCAAAATGGTTTATGGTTCTAGATGAAGATCAGAAAGATGACTGGAAATTAGAAGAGAGAGAAAGGAAATCTAAATGCGGTGGCGGATCAGAAGTTGAATCATCTGTCCCGCCGCCTCCACCTAATGCTCTGCTGCTCATGAGGTGTAGGTCTGCCCCTGTACAGAGTTGGTTTGAAGAGAGAGAAAAGGAAGGATGTGAAAAATTCGAGGAGGAAAGAGAAAATGAAAACGAATATCTGAAGAAAGTGGAGGAAGGGAAGAGGAAAAAGAAGAGAGAAAGTTTGGCTATCGTGATGAGATATGACACGGATTTTCACAAACTGTCTTCAGATATAGCAAAGGAGACCTGGGCGGTCAGTGGGTTGAAAGATCAGTTACCAAGAAGCAGAAGTTGGAAGGGATGGTGATCGCTGTCGGTGTTTTTTTTTTTTTTTTGTCTCTATTAACTTTTCGACCGCTTTATGGATTTTCCATTGACCTCTTGGGGTTCATGTTCGGGGAAATCAACCTCAAACGAGAAACCACAGCCAAATTTTGGCTTGATTTCGTCGTCCTTAATCCTGATCTGTGTTTGCATCAATTGCTGTCTGTACAGTTGGTATTCTTCCAACCAGAAATAGTTTTTTTTTTTTCTTTTGGGGAATTAATGTTACTGCCTTGGATATTTGCTATGTACTAGCACCCTGTTATGGAAAATAAAAATGTTGTTGCATTCTTCGTTCCTCATGAGACGGTCAGATTTTTATAAATTTATTTACGAGCTTCAGCTTTCTGAAAAATCATTCAAAAAGTGAACTATATGGTATGTTTTCTTAGAAGACAAAAACTTCTTACTGAAGTACTATTTGGGCATCCTATTCACCTTATTGAGAACGGGAAGGATTGTTAATCGCCACCACTACTATTTAGCCATCTATAGGTTGTTAAACACGCATACACACCCAAAAGAAACAAGGAAAGCTTTAAAAATGAATCGTAACATAAAAAAGGTGCCCCTTTCAGTGTTTTTAAATCTAGGTTTTGCCATTCACTGCTTGCTACTTTTCCTGGTTCAAATGAAAGAAGCAAGCATCGATGAGGAAGGAGGACCAAAACAGAAGTCATAAATAGAGGGAACCGCTTTTGCGTACCTCTGCCCCTCACTTGGCTGCGAGGAGTAAAGGATGTTGGTTGCTGAAGTTGGGAAATGAGTTGTTTTTTTTTTTTTTTTTTCAAAAAAAAAAAAAAAAATCAATTAACGTTATTGAGTTAAAGTCACATAGTCTACAGATTTAATGTTCGAGGGTTTTGGGGCTCTCTTATTTTTTGATGGAAAAGGAAAGCTTTTTTCTTACGTTAACATTATATTTTTTAATAGATTATAATAATTGACTTTATTTTAAAATATAGATTTACCCCTACATACAATAAGGATCTATTTTAATTACTAATCCAACATCTAATAAATAAAGTAGGTGACTAATTATGGAATCTAAAACTATACTAAAATAATGATGTTTATTTTGATATTATAATATTGTTATAAATACCCCATTGGATTACATTAATGTAATGAGATAGGACTTGATGATGAAGAAGCCCCTGATAATATACATTGAGGCATCAAATACAAACAGTTCTTCCTGTTGCATCCTCTAGAAAATATCAATTAAACTCATTTCTTTCAAGTTTAATTCTTTGTTGTCACATTAAGGTTGTTTTTAGTCACTTGTTTGTCTCAGATCGCTGCATTGCCATATTCATAGGAAAGTATCAGTAAATATTCTGATGTGATGGCTAATTATAAGGATGCATATATGGCTCAGTGAATTAAAAGAAAAAACAAAAACGAAATTACAAATGTACGTGACAGGAAAGGTGGATATTGTTTTTCTTCTACCTCAAGCTGTAGAGGATCTTAATTAATTGGAGCACCTGCTTCTTCAGGTTGGGATCTTCGAACGAGGGGAGAAAATTTTAGGTACATGGGCATTTTGGGCAAAGAATAAAATGCTGTCCAGGGTGTCAAAAGCAGCTCACATAAAATATTTTAACACACACACACACGAAAAGAAATTTCATAACACCCCAATAAAAAAATACAATTCTCTATGATATATGCTTGATTATTAAGAATATATGATTTTTATATCTCGTTTGATAATTTATTAATATCACCAAATGATTGATAGTTTTGATGTATTGTATATTTTTTAAACATATAGATCATTTAGGTAATAAAAATTAAAATATTTTTAGGATTTGAATGATTATCTGAATAAGTTGAGTAGGACTTTTAAATATTTTAATTTGAATTTTACATACCAAAACAGTTAAGTCGAGTTATAATATATGAGATTCATTTTTTTATTTATCTTTTAATAATAAAATTAAAAATATTTTCATAAAAATAATTAATAATAATGAATAGGAGTAAATGTACGTGAGACTATCCAAGTAGGAGGACTTAGCTCAATAATTATTAAAGGGCACAAAAGTTTCTACACTAGTACTCTGTACTTGCTTTTTTTTTTTTTTTTGAATTTGAAATTCTTTTTATAAAAAAAAAAGACATATTTATAATTTTATTATTAATCAATATATATTTTAAGAATTGGTATGACTATTCAATTAATGTGTTTTATTATTTGGAGACCCAACCATTATATAAGTTCATAATTATTTAGAGTTTAATACTTATTATTTAGTGGTTATGATTACTTATTTAATATGACTTTTTTACTCATCAATTTATAAAATTATTCGTTAAAATTTGATATTTAATTTAATCTTTTGGTCGGCTATTAGGTGTATCAATCTTTTATATTTTTAGCAATACAACTATGCAGTCATTCGGTAAATCTAACATTTTAATAGATTTTTAATTCTCTTCGATCTTGAGCCTAATAACTCGATTATTTTGCATTTTTGTACGAATTTACAATCAATGGCTATATATTTTATTTGAATATGTACCCAACAAAAGTGATATATGATTTTCATTCAATTTTTTTTTAATAAAAATCAAATATATATTCATCAAATGTAATATTCAGATGCAATTATTATAAAAATATAAAATATAAAAACTCCATATTTTAACCTTAGTTTTAAAAATAAGATTTGATATAAAGCATTCACCAAAAAATTAAGGTAAAAATATATTTTTTTTATAATTTATAATTTGTAAATATTATTGTAAATATATTAAATTAGATGGATGGAGCTTTAATTTTTTTAAAAAATAAAGTAGATAAAAGTTGAATAAATTTATTAGGAGAAAATATTTTATTCTATGTAAAGTTATTCTAGATAAAAGTCTTTTCCTCACATGGACCGATTATGCTTCACATGAGAAGCTATATTATATAGCAAAACTTTATGCAAAGTTTCATTAAAAAGTTTGATTAAAGTTCCGGTCCGTCCCTGCAACAACCCATGATTTGCCAAGTTCAAGTTGTTTATCAGGGGATACGGCGCTCTTATATAACTTTCAAAAAAAATTGATTTCAAGTTGGAAATTTAAGTATATTATTTTGCACTTGATTTTTTTTATAAAATAACAATTTATAATTTATTAAAAAATGTTTTTAAGAGATTTTTTTCTAATAATCATAATTTACTATTTTTAAATAACATATTATGAACAGGACAAAATTCCAATTATTATTTTAAAAATAATGGCAAGTTAAAATTTTAATATAGTAAGGGCTGTTTCCTATATCTTTTTTAAACAATAGTAATGATGTTTAGAAAAATTGTTAACCTGATAAATTAAATTGAAATTGATAAAATTGAATATAAAATGGGATAATCGAACCATTCAATTTATTTTCCAGTCAATATATTTGTTGGGTATGCCTCAAGCATGATTTGTCCGGCCCAAATTGAAAGCAGGATTCAAACTCCAATAATCTAGATATGAATGCACAGGATCATACTAACCAGCTGAATGATTGGATGGCAAAAAAAAATGTAAAACTGAATCAAATAATGGTTTAACAGAGTAACAAATAAGGCATTTAATTTTAACAAACGATTACAATTAATCAAGCGATAATAATGCACACATAAATGATTCGATCTAAAAATGGCTGAATACAGGTCCTACATTCACATCTAAATGGTTACCGAATTAATTTAAAAGGTAATTACACACTAGAAGTAACGAGTACCATTTAATATCATTAAACGCCTTCTATTACAAACGGCAGTTTCAGATTGACCGATCGGGTAGAACCTAACTATAAATATAAATTCTCTTCAATTAAGAGGGGAAAGTTCAACTCAGGCACAAAAATATCCCAAAAAAGAATACACTTACAAGCAGAGTTCAATTCTCCGAATCCACAAAAATTCCATACTCATTTTCCTCCATCTTTATTTTACCTTTTGTTTACTTTCTTCCTGTATCTTTCAACTTTTGTAAAAAAAATTGACTTGAATATCAGAGAATATATTGAAAAATGAGTTCCATATACATCCAACCTCTCATTGAGTCATTATAATGCATAGAGTCAGGATTTCAGTTACAAAAATCAAATCTACAATATCTCGGATCAGTCAAAATATTCATCCAATTTTCTAATTTGTCCAATAATTCAGGTCTAAGAAACAATCAATATTAAAAATTTATCGAGTTTCGATTTGATTTTGATTTATTGAGTTTTTGAACTAGTGGATATCTAAATTAGCAATATATAAATATATATAATTATTCGTGGCTGAATAAAATTTATATCATTTATAATTTATTATAAAATTATTATTAAAAATTATAATTTACACACTAAAATATTACTTGTGTGTTTATTAATTTTATATTTTAGTTATTATATAATATAATTTGAATAAATATTATAATTTTTAAAATTAATTAACCGATATAATTATACAGGTTAATCTGTTAATCATTTGACCCATTCGATTATGATCTTTAATTTTCCTGACGGGTCAAACCAATCGGAATTAAAAACATAACTTTACTGATCAGTTATCCGACAACTGTCAAGAAGCTATTAATCGGCTCATCAACCCCTGCCTCCTGCACTCCTCTCATCAGCTCCAGCGCTGAATCTGTAGCTCTACTGTTCTGCAAATTAGTATTTGTTTGTCTTATTATGATGAATTTATTTAGTATTCCAAGTTCTTTTGAGAAATTTCCCTGCGTGTTGCTAATGAATTTGTGGAATTTTTCTCCTATTTATATTTTTTTTTCTTCTCATTTATATATTTGGTTCGATTTCCAAAAGCCCGTGAATTTGAACTTATTTAGTGTTCAATTCTGGTCTAAAGATTTGTCGATCACTTTGATCGAATCCACACACTCTCACTTCTGCTCGTGGAAATATATTCAGTACGGCTTATATGTTGGGGGGGATTGAAAGGAAGCAAAGGAAGGAGAAGAGAGGAGCAGAGAGTTCACCATGTGAGCTTTTTCTTAAGCAAGAGCAATGGGAATGATGGCGACTCATTCACCCAGTTTCATGTAGTTTGCATGGCTGTTTTGGGGAGAATGGAGTCAATGAGTGATTTTCCCTTTTTACCTTACTAATAAAATATACAATAAATGTGAAATATTGCTGTCTTATAATATGTTTGAGCGTTAAAATAACATAAATAACCTCACCATATGACTTTGTGTATCTAATCTCCTATGATGTGAGAGCTATTATATAAGATCGTCCTTATATCCTTTAATCAATAAAATGTTGGCCCTTTTTTTTGGGTTGGTAAGGAAAATGTTGGCCAAATTACAATTAAATATATATATATATTGTAATAAATATTATCAACTAGTAATAGCATAACCAATCCTAATGCAAATCCAATAATAATAAAAAGAAATATCTTAAAACAATTAGAACAAAGTCCTTTGTCTATAATCCTGCAAGTGGATTCAAGCCTACTAAAAAAAAATACAAGTCTTTAAAATCTCAAAATCCTTAAATAAAAGAGACATACGTGCAAAATAATGATAAAAATAATGATGAAAGATCACATGTATATATATTTAAATGAAAACCAAAATGATTAACTTTAATATTTTAAAAAATGAAGAAAAGAGTTTAAATATATTTACTTTAATTAAAATATTACTAATATCTAATGCGAAAATATTTCAAAATCAACTTCCTTCACTTGTTTTTTCTTCTCCTCCATTCTCTTTTCCCTTTTTCTCTCCTCTTTTGGGTCTCAGTTGAAAAATGACCCAAACCTCAAAGGAATCGCTTATATTGACACACAATTGAATGAGCACCGGTCACTTGCTCAATAGGCACAAGGCCAATATACATACACGCATGAGTGTGTTTCAACCGCAGACAGGCATTACCTTTTTTGTTAAGCTATGTATAAGTGCCACTCATTCTATTAACTACCCACAAACGTTGCCTATACAATTCAATCATACATGACCACCACACGTGCATGTCAGATGCAGGTCTTCTTTCCTTTAGTATTTGACAGTTCTTCCAATTGTAAAATTATTCTAAAAAATTATCCAATACAATTCATTCTTACAATTTAATATATAAATTGTGGATTGTGTGTTATAAGGAGCTTTCCTTCAAGTGGAAATGGTGCTTGGCAGTCACGCAAGTTCTACATGTAGTTCGGGTGAGTGGGATGCAGGAAGGTTTGTTCAGGAGTTGTTTTTTATCTAATTTTGCCATGTTATTTTATTTATTCAATCATGTAATAGCAAGGCTAATTAGTGGGTCTCAACTGAAACTGTTAATTAGCCCTGTGGTGATTCATCAAAGCATAAGAGGGCTTGAGAAGGTCGTTTGAGGAGGTTGTGTTGTGTCTTGGGTAATTATGGTGCTTTCCTGCACATTCACAAACAAATTTGGGGAGCCTTGGCGTAAATGAAAGAGGAGAAATAATTGTGTTTTATGCAAGAAAATGAAAAGGTCCCTTGCAAAGTTGATGGTTATCAAGTCTAGCATACTCCACCTTTGCTTTATTTTTTACAAAGCATATCTAACGACCTTCTCTTTGTTTTGTAAGTAATTCCTATTGAATTTTTTGATCACTTTCTTATAGGTAACTCAACAAATGAAAAGTGATTGAAGATTTGTATAAAATTCATGTGAGGATTGGATTTTCGCGCGCGCAGTAAAGGGTCAGGAGGCAATATTAAGTTGGATGCTTGAGGGCACTCGAGCGGAGCTCGAACGTCGATTCCAAATTAATGGAGAATTGTTGGCACTCACCTCGCGCTCGAGCAGTAAAGAGGCGTGGATTCCAAACTTGATGCGCTTGCTCCACGTTCGAGCACTCGATGTGCCCAATCCATGCTCGCCGAACGCTCAAGTGTCGGTACATGGTATAAAATACATCTCATGCGTTTTAGGGTGATGATTCTGAAGTCTTTCTTCATAAGGGGCGCCGCACATAAAAAGAGGAGAGAATAAGAGAGAAGAGGAAGATGTTCAGTATTCGATCGAGATCCGATTTGAGTTTCATTATTTGCCAAGACGGGTACATCGTTTTATATGTAATTCTAGAAATATATTTTCGTTTGATTACTCTTTTTTTCTCATTATATATCTCTTGTGGGTTGATGGGTGTGTTGAGAGGAGTTATATTCAACCATTTTTCACTCGGAGTTCAGAGTGAAAGGATTTCAGAAGGAATTATTATAACCGGTACTATTTATAGTGAATTTATTCGAAATTTATTCCGTGATTTTTTTCCTTTATTAAAAAAATTTTTTCACTTTAAAATCGTTATATATTATTTGTTTCTTATATTCAAAAACTTGGTTGCTGACGATTAACGGGGGGTTCGGGTTTGTTTAGCTTCACCGGATCGGGTGTATCCGGGTGTCGAATCCCAACAATTCCATGTAGTGAATTCTTTGATTTCAGTTCTTGTTATACTTGGCATTCCTCTCCAAATTATGGTGGATTTTGTGTGGGCGTAATTACTGTTGTTGGTTGTGACTTATCATGTAGGAAATCAAGGATAAATTGGGGTTGCATGCCATTTATGAAGCTACCCTGGGTATACTTGAGGATTATGAAAATGCTAATGTAAAATGGGGCAGTAATCAAATGTGGTGATGTGCAATTATGGTGTTAGATTGTGGTAATATAGGAAAATGCATGAAGAAAGAATGTCATTGCGTGTTGAGTTGGTCTAGCCAAAAGGTTCAAGTGTAGAGACTATTTATTCTTTTGGTTAAATCCAATTGATATCCGCATGAAATTGCAGATCCTATTTAAACTCCAGATATGGTCAGTTCTTGGACAAGTTTACGTGTTGAGTTCAAGTTTGAATTGTTCTCATGGATTTTTGTAAATGGAACTTTTCTGTTTATAATATAATAATATGATCATCTTAATTGTGAAAATGGGTGATGGGATTGGATTATTTTTGTAGAATTGAGCATTCTGCTGACTGGATCAAAGTTGATGTGGTTTGACAATGAGTCCTGAGTGGTTAGCTAATTTGTCAATTTTTCCTAGTGAACTGTCAAATGGATGATGGCATGGTAACTGAATATGCCTGTAATAGAAAGCGGGCATTAATTTACTAATCTAAGCTTTTTTTGGGGTTGTTTAGTTGGTCTGGTCCTGTGGGATTGTTTATCTATCATGCAGTGCTACCTGATTTTGTTGAGTGTGTTTAGATATAGTCAAAGTCGTGATATTTGGTGGTTAAGGTCAGTGGAAATATGTCTTCCATTATTACAAATTGATGAATATATGAAGGAGACAATATGAATTGAATACTTGTGTATTTCTCCTTAGTCACCTTACAATAAGAGGACTGTTTATATAAATTGGCCAATACAAAACATATATGAAAATAATAATTATAAAAATATAAGAAATATTTATACATTATTTTAATTCTGTAATATTATATATTTAAAAATATAATATTATAAAATATTATAATAAATATATATTAACTATATTTGACAGTCTCCTCAAATTCAAATGGATAAGGTAGAGATTAGCTTGGGTTTGAACACTAAATAACAAAATCGTTCTATGGCATGAGATTTAATAAAGATCTCAATTGTTTGGTCGGGTAAAGGTAGGTAATAAAGATTTACGTCTTTGCTGAACATATTGAAGAATAAAATAACAATTATTTTCAATATACTTAGTATGCTTATAGAATACATTATTGTGGATAATTTCTATAACACTTTGATTATTACAATATAAGATAACTGGATGAGAATGCATGTTCCCATGTATTCAAGTGGCCATCATAACCAAAAAAGTTCAACAGTGATGTTAGTTAGGAAACAATATTTGGTTTCTATACTCAGGCTTCTACACTTGAGTGTCTTACAACTGATTGCTTTTTATTTCGCTATAAGATAAGAGATATGCCCAATAAGTAATCATAACCAATGGTAGATCGTCAGTATTTGGGATTATCGATCAATTTGTATAAGAAAAACACACAACTGGACAGAAGAATGACGAGAAAATTGAAATTTATAAAATAAGGGTCCTTTAATACATTGAAGGATATAAAGCACAGCTGCATTATAAGTTGACCATGGTCTGGCCATAAATTGGCTAACAAAATGAATAGCACAAGCAATATCAAGATGAGTAATAATAAGATAAATAAGCTTTTCAATGAGTTATCGATAAATGGTGATGTTTGATAGAAGAGAACCATCAAACGAATTAAATTGGACATTCGATTGTAACAAAGTGAGAGTGGTCTTGTTATCAATTAGGGCGAGACAAGTGAGTAGATTAGATGCATACTTTGTTTGAGAGAGATGACATCTATCATAATAGGAGGTCACTACAAGGATGGGAAAATAATTGAAGTCCAAAATATTTCATCACAAATTATTGATGTAGGAAAGTTTTAATAGATTGGATTTCGATACAATCATTTCTAATACTAATCATATCATTAACGTAGAATAAAATAGCAACAGTGCTAAAAGAAGAGTTATGTGTGAAAGCAACTGAGACATGAAGATTTGATGTGAAACCTTGTTTGATAATTATAAAGGTGAACTTAACAAATTAAGCTTTGAGAGCTTTTTAAGGCCATATAGCTCACAATGAAGGAGGAAGATTTTGTTAAGAGGGTGATCATACTTTGGCAAGGGCTGCATGTAAACTTTCTTGATGAAATCACCGTAAAGAAAAATATTTTTGGCATATCTATTTGAGAAAGGTCTCACTAACGGATGGCAGCAACTGTAATCAACAAATATATAGATGTAAGATGAGTCATGTGTGCAAAAGTTTTCTCATAATCGATTCCATACTCTTAAGTAAAACCTCAAGCAACAAGACGAGTTTTGTATTGTTCCATCAAACCATTGAACTTAGTTTTGATCTTATAAATTCACTTGTTACAAATTACTGATTTCCCAGAGGCAAGTCAACCAAATTTCATGTGCAATTTTGTTCAATAATGAAAAGTTTATTAATCATGGCATGTTGCTAAGAAAAATAAGATTTGGCTTCTCAATAGTTAATTGGTTCATATAATGTAGTAAGCATCGAAAAACAATAAAAGTCATATAAATGAGAAGAAAACTCATATACTCTTGTGAGACATCAAGTAGAAAATCTGCTAATAAGTGAGTTGATGAACCCATGGATAAAGCAACTTTATTTGAAAAGAGTATAAGCTGAATGTTTGTAGGAGTTGAAGTAGAAATATCAAAGATTGAAGTAGGAGTAATGGGATCAGGAAAGAGAACCGGTAATAAATCGATAAAAACTAAAGAAAATGTCATAAGTGTGGAAGAGAGAGGAGATAAGTTGGTGAGTATTTTGTACCCCTAAAAGATTACATGACAGGAGATATAAAATCCGTTGAAGATGGGGTTATAACAGTGATAACTATTCTAGTCAATACAATACCCAATAAAGCAACATAGATGAACTTATGGTTTTAGTTTTTTTTGTTCAAGAGATAGAATTAGAATAAAATAAACACAACCAAAAATACAAAAAAGACTATAGTTAGATGTGATGCCAAAAATATGCTCGTATGAGATTTGATTTTAAATAGTCGAGGATAGAAAGCAATTAATGAAATTGGCGGTAGTGATAAGAGCTTCTTCCCAAACTTCTTATGAGAGAGAAGTGAAGATAAGAAAGAAACAAACACTATTAAGAATATGAGCAAACTTGGTCTATTTTTGTTGTATTTCATTGTATCCCTACCTTGAATGGTATTTGGTTGGAGATTTTGACTCTAGTACCATCTTAATCGGTGTATAGGTTGAGATTCTAGTTTTATTGTAGTATGTTTAATCTCATTTTATTTATATCATGTGGTTTTTTATTTTTGTTCTCACACTTGGCTCATGGATATATGCTTTTGGACTTTTTGCCCACCCTTTTATCTCCTAGTTTTTAAATTTTTAGTGACATATGCAATACAGACCAATGGAGGTTGATGAAGGACTATTTGAGGACTTGTTGCTAGTTTTTTGGAACTTTGTATATATTTATTTGATCAGAAAAATCATTTAATATTTGTTATGTTTATGGGATGTATAATATAATAAAACAGATAATGTACAATTAGAATGTGGTTTTTGTTGTCCAACTTGTTATATGAGAGTCGTGCATTGTAAGTAGGATGAACGATAGTTTGATTTATCTTTGAATTATTCAATAATTAATTTTATTGTGTTGTGTGATGAATTAAAATTAATTATTGATACTATTATTGATTTGTTATGGATATATTGCAGCGTTATGATTGGAGTGAAGAGAGGAGTACCCTAATTGTGATAGTGTGTGTTGAAGAAATCAGGGCAACTTACCACCTTGCCATGGAGGTTTCAACATTTGTTCGCAAAGAGGTAGAACCACTGTTACAGGCTCATCGATTCGCCCTTTGGAATGTCACAACCACGTCAGTCTACTACCACGTACCAACCAACCAATACCAATACACTTACTTGCCCCTTCATTTTCTGTTTTCTTGCTGCTTACTTTCTGTTTTGTTTGCTCTATTGTTATGCTTATTTTGTTATTAGGCCACGGGTAATTAGCCGTTACTGTATATAATTAGCTCGGTACTATGCTGATAAAAAAAAAAAGATAGTTGCTCTCTCTCTCTATTTTTCTCTCTCTGACTCTCTCTCAATTTCCCCGCTCCCTTTCCTCCATTTCCTTCTCTGCATCGCTCTGTCTTTTCTCTACATCTCAGCCCCTTTTACCTCGGCCTTCTCGTTGCTTTACCTATCTCTCTCTCTGTCTTTTTCCCGCTTTCTCTGCATCTTGTCCTTCTCCTTTCCACTTCAGCCTATCTACTTCTTTTTCCCTATTTTTCTCTATTTTCTCCCTATGCTGAACTCCCCTTCCAGTCTTCTTCTCCGATTTCGTCTGTTGTCATCATTCGCAGGTCCCGACGTAGATCATGCACACACCATTGGTACTCTCATTAAGATATGGCAAAGGAGCTGATAATGAAAGAACTGACGGTACTCGAAACTTCCATTGCAAGGTTGTCGATGGATATGCAGGAAGTCACAGCAACTATTTGGCAAAATATAGCAAGAATTGCAGCACTTATTTCCACAACCAAGCAAACGCTGCACTCCATTACTGCCCTCCTTCCATCGCTCAACAATAGTGAACAAAACCCTAGCTTACCGACAAAGTCGAAGAAGTTCAAGGAGTTGAAGGCAACCATACAACATGTATAAGGTATCGCCTCTAAAGCCCCCACCATTGAGCAAATTCCAACATCCTTCACTAAAACTTTCCATCCCTTGTCTCAAGTCGAGACACAATCGCTATAATCCATCAATCCACCGATCCTTCCAATCACAACCACGTTCAGCACATCTTTGACCACGATCCCACTACCGCATCTACAAATCCCAACTCGAACCTTACTGAGAACACTACCATCTCCACCAGACGCAACAACCACTCTTCAACTTGCTTTACCCCAACCCGAAATTGCTTCCTCCATTATGTTGGTACAACCACTTGCTACTTGACTCGCTACCTCCGTTTCCACCACTGAACAGATTTGGCACTCCCTCACCGACGTCCCTCCTTCTGTGGACCGAATCAACCGACAAGCCCTTGTTTTTCCGTTACTTCCAACTTCCTCACCGCTTTCCATTTCTACCTCGGATACTTTACCTCGACCTCCGTCGCAACCCCTAACCCTCCTTCCACATACCTCCTCATCTGAATCCGAGAAGGGAAATAGCAGTGTTGAACTAGAAAAATCTTTCACCCGAACCCTCACGGTGAGATGCTCACCACACCCAGTCCAAATCCAGAGGCGGAAGCAAATCGGTCCACTTTAATTTACTGGTATTAGGAAATTCCAATTGACACCCCTCAAACCGCTTGGTAATGGTGGTGCTACAACTGATGATACCAAGTTGGCTTGGTTTGAATTTCTAAATGTGGGCATTTGTTTAACGGAATTATGGGCCGAGTTTATCACATCTGATGAGAGGCTTGCTCTACTAAAAGAGGAACATCCCTCCGTTGAGGGACAAAATTGATTGGTATACTCATGATTCACCTCAATTTATTGGTGTAGGGTCTAGAGCATTCTAGTTATAGGGTGAAGATCTCCAACACCAGTTCTCTTCTCCATTTGGGATAGGCTTGCTAGAGGAACATTTGGGAGGAGCTTTAGAAGTGGACCTTGTAAATAAATATTTGGGAGATGCTGCTTTTTGGAGTGGTTGTGTTCAGGTTGAGCTCTACTTCATGATAAACTCTAACTTAATGGCTGGCATGTTTTCCTTGCTGGCCATGTCAGACAACGTGGTAATAGAAATTGTTGACTTGGAGCAGTTTTCAACCTCCTCAGGTCTTGGTCTGCGACAGTATATATTGGGTGGTCTCTTGATGAAGGTTAACAAGGCATCTGTAAGAAATCACACGAAATGAAAATGGAGAAAATGAAATGGAGAGGATGAAGATGAAGACGACGAAGGGAAAAGTCTGGAAGCACTCAAGTGCTGTCCTTGCGAAGTGGCGTACTGCAGAGCCACAGAATAAGCTTTTATTATTTCTCAGTTTTGTGTACATACAGCCAAAGAAGCACACGGCTTTATAAAGAAAACAAAACGAAGAATAATAAGAGAAGGAAATAAACTCTAACCTAAAATGAGAAATTTCTAACCTAAAATAATTACACAATGGTAACAATAATATATCCTAAAATACAATATACAAATTAGGTATTTTCTAATAGCATCGTGAGACCTACTTGACCAAGATGGCTCTGTTAGTATGAAATCCTTCAGAGCACTCATTATACTTCTGCTCCAGGGTTACAGTTGCACTCCACTATTTTTTCGAATCCTTATGAGGATTTATATAGTATACATGGGGTCACTTCCTCAGAGTCAGAGTGAGTACTCACCCGCCTCTCATCACCACAGCCTACTGCAAGAAGTTCTCAAGGAAAGTTCTATGGAGGATTCGCTTATTAGAAGCTACAAAAGAAGTTTCAATGGATTTGCGGCCAAGCTCACTGATAAGGAAAGACATAAGCTAATTGGCATGAAGGATGTAGTATCTGTATTCCCATGTAGAACTCTCCATCTGCAAACAACACGATCATGGGACTTCATGGGTTTTCCAGAGACTGCCCACCGAAATCCTACCGTTGAAAGTGATGTCATAATTGGTGTCATTGACTCTGAAGCCTGGCCTGAATCTGAGAGTTTTAACGACGAAGGATTGGGTCCTGTCCCTAAGAAATGGAAGGGTGCTTGTCATGGTGGGCTAAACTTTACTTGCAACAAGAAGATTGTTGGAGCTCGATATTATTCAGCATTGAGCAACAATTCAGCAAGGGACATAGTTGGTTATGGAACCCACATTGCGTCAACAGCTGCCGGGAGAATAGTAAAGAATGCAAGTTTCTATGGAATAGGAAATGGTAGCGCAAGAGGAGGAGTTCCCTCTGCAAGGATTGCAGCATAGAGTTTGCAATGAATCATCATGCTCTGATGTTGACATCCTTGCTGCGTTTGATGATGCAATTGCTGATGGGGTTGACATAATTACAATCTCAATTGGAGCAGCTTCCGCTGTTGAGTTAAACCGCGATGTAATTGCTATCGGTGCTTTTCATGCAATGGCAAAAGGCGTACCTACTTCACATTCTGCCAACAACAGTGGTCCCTCTCCCCTAACAACAAACAGTGTCGCACCATGGCTACTCAGTGTTGCAGCAAGCAACTCTGGTCGGCGGTTCATCGATAGGTTTGTTTTGGGGAATGGAGCAGGACTAGTTGGCGTTTCTATTCACTCGTTCGCATTACACGACAAAATGTTCCCTCTCTTATATGGTGAGGATGCGGGTACTGGTTGTGATTCTCTAAACTCCGCTAAATCAGCCGGTGCAGTTGGTGTGATTGCGCAAAATTATAATGATGAAGATGTTTCATTCATTGTCCCTTTACCCGCAGCAGAATTAAGTTCTAAGGACCTGGATGTGGTCAAGAACTAAAAGAATTCAACCAAGAACCCGCATGCAGGCATATTGAAGAGCGCAGCTACAATAGTCAAGGCACCGGTTGTGGTTTACTTCTCTTCCCAGGGGCCGAACACCATCGTCCCAGAAATTCTGAAACCTGATATTGTGCCCTACAACACTTCACCACGCCTTTCCTCGTTCAACATTGAGAACAAGGTTCTTTTGATGGCGACAATAATGTTACGGGCTCATCGATTCACCCTCGGGAATGTCACAATCACGTAAGCTTACTACCAGGTCAGCCGATTACTACAAGCTAATCAGTACCAATACACTTACGTGCCCATTCATTTTCTATTTTCCTGCTGCTTACTTTTTGTTTTGTTCGATGTGTTGTTATATTTGTTCTGTTATTGGGCCACAGGCAACTAGTCGTTATTGTATATAATTAGCCCGGCACTATGGCGATAAAGAAAAGAAAAAATAGTTGCTCTCTCTCTCTCTCTTTTTCTCTCTCTGGCTCTCTCTCAATTTCCTCACTCCCTTTCCTCCTTTTCCCTTACTGCTTCACTCTGCCTTTCCCCTGCATCTCGACCCCTTTCATCTCAGCCTTCTCACTCCTTTACCTCTCTCTCTCTGTCTTTTCCTTGCTTTCTCTACATCTCGGCCTTCTTTCTGCATCTCGGTCTTCTCTTTTCCACTTCAGCCTATCTACTTCTTTTTTCCTATTTTCCCCCATTTCCTCCCTCTACTGAACTCCCCTTCGAGTCTTCTTCTCCGATTTCGTCTGTTGTCATCATTCGCAAGTGCCAACGCCGATCGTGCACGGATCACCCACCCACTGACCCAGCAGTATTAGTTCAGGCTAAATGTGTAGCCCAGCCCACCTGCATTTTGACTGGCGTGATCAGTGTTCGTCCAGAGCAGCAAAACCAGCAGGCCTAGTTCAATAGGCAGCGTAACATTTTTCCACCACAAAACCCGTTCAGATTTAATAAGCTTTAGTTGAAAAGTTTATTCACTCAATATCAAACTCATTTTTGAATAATTTTAGTTACTAGATTGAACTTAATGAGTACTATTAACTATGTTCATTCGTGATAAACTAAATATTTAGAGAAGTAATAGATAATACAAGTGGAATACAACGTTTAAGACTGAACATACATAAATAATTTATTTGTAATAATAGCTAGTAATGACACAGTTTTAATAGGTTACTATATGATGCAAATGCTGAAAAAAATGATCAGCAATGATAATAATATTACATAGATTGACACTAGATAGTATGCAGTCATTCCCTTTGTCTTGGTCAAGTGGGTAGGCCTTATCCCGTCTTCAACTTTACCCCGTGCCCCTGATGTATGAAGAATTGGATATCAAGTATCCTAGCAAATACACGTACCAGCTAAGCTTGACACCTACTAAAATTTCCTTCTCTTAACCGATTGTAAAACAATCTTATTATGGACTAGAATCTTCTTATCGGATTCAACAACTAAAAGGCCTATAAAAAAAAAAAAAGGAATGGGTGAAAATATTGAAAAAAAATAATTCAACTTTGGGTGAGGGCTATATATTTGAACAAAATAATTCAACTTCATCATTGATTGGCCTCAAATCGCCGAGCCCGTCCAAAATCAATACCCGTTTTTTAAAACCAAAATTTGTCAGAGGGTGCCCACATGATTGCAATGGGCAAAATTTTGGCACCCACTATAAATATATGCCTTATGTTTCTGAAACCTTAATTACTTTTGAGAGTGTTGGAGCCATTCTACTTGAGAGAAGAGCATTCTTCTTCCTTTTTCATCTTGCTCAATATGAAAACCAACCTACTGAAACGTTGTGCCTCATGTTCTAACGGTTTGTCTCTTCGCTTTGCCTTTCTATTTAAACTCTTACATCCTTCTACCTTTGGGACGCGTTGGCATTGAAGAAGGAGATCCGGAATGGCCAATTCAAGTGGCACGAGAGGGAAGATTGACGTTGTGCTGCTGTTGCAGCGGGCAATCCAAGGAGTTCCTTGGTAGGGATCACGTCGGGGAGTAACTCCAGCCTTACCACCCGGTCTATAAGTTGATTTTCATAAGACATCAAATGCAGATATCGAAGGCGACCATCAAAAATCAGTCTTTATCTCTATCTTATAATTATTTTTTATGTTATAGTTAACATCTATTAATAAATATCATTTTGTATTGAATATTTATTTATTGTTGCTTTATACTTTTAGTCCTTTTTCAAATAGACTTTCTAGCGACCCCGATCTAGATGCTGCTGTTTCTCCCTTCTTTGATGGGAGTAACTATGCCTATTAGAAGGTCCGGATGAGAGCCTTCCTAAAATCTCTAGATGAGCGTGTTTGGGCTTTGGGTGGACTCCACCCACTAGTTTCTCAACAAAAGCCTTATCTTTGGACCAAAGAGGAACTCGATGCATGTAATTGGAACAAGAAGGGGCTACAAATGTATCTCATGAGTTTAAGTGTATTTCAAAGACTTCTAAAGATGCGTGGGATATCTTGAAATTACTCCGAAGGCATGAAACTTGATGCAAATGCTCACCACTAGATTCGAAGAAATAAAAATGAAAATGATGAGACCTTTGATGAGTTCTATACTCAATTAAATGATATTGTGAACTCCACATTTAATTTAGGAGAATGAATCCCTGAGAACAAAATTGTTAGAAAAGTTCTTAGGTCACTTCCTGAAAGATTTAGACCTAAGGTCACTGCTATCGAAGAAAGTAAAGACCTTGATAAAATGAAGATCGAAGAACTTATAGGATCCCTACAAACTTATAAGCACACTTTGCCACAGTCAAGGAAAAATAAATCACTTGCTCTAAAATCAAGTAGGGAAGAGCAAAATCGGAACTCCGATGAAAAATCATGTAGCGATGACGATTTTTCATTATTTGTTAAGAATTTTAAAAAATTCTTAAAGAAAAATAATTCTTCATCAGAAAAATTGGATGTGGACTTAAAACGATTACATAAATTTGAGAAGAAAGATCGACGTGAGAGTAAAGACTCCAAATAGAAAACTACCCAAGGAGTCCAATGCCATGAGTGTAAAAGTTTTGGTCACTATCGTGCTGAATGCCCAAATTTCAAACGCCAACAAGGTCAAGTCTTTAAAGTTAATGTGACCTTAAGTGATGACGAAGAAGAAAAGGGTAAAAAATATTCTGAAGATGGTCCTGTCAAGTACATGGCCTTTATAACCTCAATGTGTGACAATGTTGTAGAGAATATTAATCAATCTGATGACTCTGAGGTCGAGTCAGAAGCTGAATTTGATGGCCTTCAAGAAACTTTTGATAAACTGTTTAAGAAATTTTTGAAAGTAAAGAAATTAAATAGAACCCTAAACGGTAGGATCATAGATTTGAAAAAAAGAAATGTATCTCTACAATCCGAGTTAGATTCTAAAACTCAAGAAATTGAGAATCTGAAAGTCTCATTTACTAAGCAAATAACAATTTTAGAATCTGAACTTGAGGCCTCGCGAAAAGATTTGAAACAATTCTTAAATGGGTCTACAAAATTAGATCATATGCCCGGGTTGGGTAAAATTGGTGGAAATAAACAGGGTTTGGGGTATGTTGCGAATTTTGTACAAACTGACATGAAACCTAAAACTGTGTTTATTCCCGCCACGAAAATTTCACACAAACACGCCTACACACCCAAAGTTATCAAGGCCGTTCCTCAACATGTGGAGAAAAGACCTGACTCAACGTATTTGCCTAATCTACGTAATCACAAGGCTATGAACAATTCTTCTATCCCTAAGTTTGTGCCTACCTGTCATGCATGTGGAAAAGTTGGTCACATTCGTCCACGGTACCACACCATGAATATTTTGCACAACCAAAGACCAGGGCTAAACATGAATAAACTTGTTGATCACCTTCAACATTTGGATGCACACGTTAAAAGGTTGAATGCAAAAGTGTATTCAGTGAGACAAGTTTGGGTTAAGAAAAGTGAGCTACAGTACCCCTTGGCCATTCGTGACAAAAAGGGGGAGACTTGATTCACTTTGATAGGGGGAGCTTAGGGGAGACGGAGCGAAGCCTGCTTATTTTGGGGGAGTTTTTGTTATTTTCATGTTATTTCATGTTATTCTTACTGTTATGGGGAGTATTAATTATTTCCGTTAGGGGGAGAATTGTTGTATGTTATATTGTTGTATGTTATTTCTGCCACATCTCAGTAATGCTTGTCTCTCATTCTTATGTACCATGCATGATGCTATGGTGTTATTATCTTTTGCTTTGTTGGTACTAACCTTGCTTGACTAGGAGAACAAGTCACAAGCCATCAACGCAAGTTTTCATCACAGGACTCTCGTATAGCTATTTATTTTTTTGTGTGTCTCTTATATATCACTAGGCGTAGGTTTTCATGTACATGAGTTTTATCACGGTGGTGTCTGAACCCGTGATTCACTTGTATTTCTTTATTTTATGAGTTTTATCACGGAATTATCAAAGGAGAAGATTGTTAGAGACATTTGTCTAATTGGCATATTCCGTGACCATATGTATTATTGTATCAATATCGGGTTGTGGGTTGTCGGTTTAAAGTTATAAGGTCGCTCGAGCCCGGCCCAAAGCCTTTCCTGCTCGCCACTCGCTCGATACACCCGCTCAAGCCTAAAATCCAAAAAGGTCTCCGGCTTGCAAGCGCCGAGCCGAAAATCGAAGGGATGCACAAAGCCGCCCCCGCGCGCTCGAGCCCCGTTTGAGCGCCGGTGCAACGGACAAAATTTTAAACGTGTTTTTTTGCACCCACTATAAATATATGCCTTATGTTTCTTGAAACCCTAAGCACGCCAGAGCCTCTTTTGAGAGTGTTGGAGCCATTCTACTTGAGAGAAGATTATTCTTCTTCCTTTTTCATCTTGCTCCATTTGAGAAAACTGAACCTATTACGCTCTACAACGTTGTGCCTCATGTTCTAACGGTTTGTCTCTTCGTTTTGTCTTTCTATTTAAACTCTTACATCCTTCTACCTTCGTGGGAGACGTTGGTTCGTGAAGAAGGAGATCCAATCGTGGTTGGCACTTCAAGGCACGAGAGGGAAGAGCGTGAAGACCTGAAGGAAAGAGTCTTTCTGGGCAAATCCAAGGAGTTCCTTGGTAGAGATCACGTGAATGGAGTAAATCGGCTCGGTTAGCGGCCGTTACCACCGGTCGTAAGTTGATTTTTATAGTGCATTGCTTCACGACCGTTGAAGCCGGAGTATTTTTCTCGATTACCGTGGGTATCGAGTTTACACTTCGTCACCAAAAATCGCGTCTTTATCTCTATTGCTTATAATTATTTGTATCGTGCATACTTGTTATATCGTTAACATCTAATAATAAATATCCTTTACATGTATTGAATATTTATCTATTGTTACTTTCGCTATACTTTTAACGGGGTCAAAACACGTTAGCACACAACGTGCTTTTTCAAACTTCATCATTGATTGGCAAATTTCAAAAGTTTTTTTTTTTTTTACCTAAAATATGTCAGACATGATTTAAATGGGCCACTATAAACATACATCTAAAATTACTTTATTAACTTCACTCAACAATATCCAATAATGAAAAACTTCAGTTAGATTCATTTCTGCTTTGGGGCATTGGAGAATTGGAAGGCCAATCTGACCTTGTGCTGCACAATATCGGGTAGTCTATTCCAGCCTTCTATGTATAAGACATCAAATGCAGATGGGCGACCCAAGCATCATTATTTTTATGTTTTAGAGTTTTGTTGTGGTTTTCTTAGTCCTTTTAAATATCTTCTAGTTGTGAAGCTGCTGCACAAAAATCGGCCTTTCTTTTCCCCTTTTGGAAGCTTTGGGCGAGTCACCTTCAACAAAAATTTTTGCTAAAAATGTTCAAGTTTATGTAAAATTGTAAGATATTGCTCCCATATTGATGGCTGTTCCGTGGCTCCGAATGATTCATAACTCTTCCTTTTTATCATTTGTTCACATTGAGTTGTATACTTTCTAAAAAAAGATTTTTTGTCCTAAATTGTACAATAAAGTTTCGACCCTGATAAAAATAGTGAAAGTAGTAAAAATTAAATATTCAATACACGTAAAGAATATTTATTTCTAAATGCTAATGATAAGGACAAGCATACAAAATATTAACGAGTATAAACAATAATAAAAAGGCACGATTTTTAGTGACGAAAGGAAAACTTAATACTCATGGTAATCAAGAAAAAATTCTCCGAGCTCAACGGCTAGGGAAGCAATGCACTATGAAAATAAATTTACAGATCGGATGGTAACGACGTGCTAACCTAGCCGACTTACTCATATCTTGTAATTCCTATTAAGGAACTCCTTAGATTTGCCCGCGACAACAGAACCGGACGCCTTCCGGTCTTCACGTCAGTCTTCCCTCTTGAGCCACTTGAATTGTCAAACACGATCGGGTCTCCTTTTCAAGGTACCGACATTACCAACGAAGGCAGAAGAGTAGCGAGATGGGATCGAAGAAGTGTAGGTGTAGAGAAAACTTGTTAGTACATCAATCACAAAGGTGTAGCTTTTGATTTTCTCAACGGGAGCAAGACAATGGAGTATACACAAGTGGGGCACAAAATTGATTTGCCAAGAGTCCTAGGCTTACAAAATTATAAGACAAGTATTTATAGAGTGCGCAAAAATCGCATTCAAAAAGTTGCCCGTTGCCACAGCGTTTGAGCGCAGAGGCGGCGAGCAGCGAGCGGGCCCTTTCTGAATTTTGCGCTCAAACGCATGGCGAGCTCACAGCGAGTGCAATGCTTTGAGTTTTTGGGGTCGAGCGAGTAGAGAGCGCACGAAGAGCGAGGGGCTTCGAAATTTTGGGCTCTAGCGGATGGAGAGCTCACGATAGGCATGGTATCCCTGAAAATTAGAACGTATAGCAACAGTAACGATCACATAGGTCACGGAATATGTCAATCATAAAAATTACCCTAATAATCTCTCCCTTTGGCAATTCCGTAACAAAATACATAAAGGAAAAAATACAAGGAAAGCACGGGTTCAGACACCATTGAGATAGAACTTATGTACATAAAAATCTACACCTAATGAGAAATATAAATGATACAAAAAAAGATGAAAAAAGCTGCACTAGCACTGCTGTGTTGATAGTGAAACTGCCACATCGATACTATAACTGAGTTGCCTTGGCAAATAGGGTTTACACCAACAAGGCATAATATAATATGATATAATAAAAACGGTAACACTAGACAAAGACAACCAACATGCAGTAGTAAAATGAATGAAAGACAAGCAATACGAAAATCTACGATGGACTCCCCCTCACAAAAATAACACGGCTCCCCCTAACATAATTAATCACGTCTCCCCTAATTTTTCCCTATCAAAGTGAAACAGGTCTCCCTCTTTTTGTCACAAATGGCCAATGGGTAATGAAACTCACTTTTCTTGACCTATACTTGTTTCATTGAATTCACTTTCTCATTCAATCTTTTTACTTGTTCATTTAATATCTGAATATGATCAACAAGTTTATTCATTTTTAGCTCTTATTTGTCGTTGTATGGAAAATTCATGGTGTAGCAGTGGGGACGAATGTGGCCAACCTTTTCGCAAACATGACAAGCTGGCAAAAACTTTGTGGGTTTGTTTATGACTTTTAGGCTAATAGGTCAGCCAAATGATGTGAGTTAAATCTATTATCCACACATCGAGGCGTTTGCTTAGTGATTTTGGAGATTTTAGCGTTTTGGTGTGGAATTTTTGTAACGAAAATAAAAATAGTTTTAGATTTCACGTCATTTTGAGAAATATTCTCAACATACCCCAAACCCAATTTATTTTCACTAATTTTTTTCAACCCGAGCATATGATCTAATTTTTTTGACCCATATAAAAATTATTTCAAATCATTTCTAGCAGCCTCAAATTCAGATTCTAGAGTTGTGATTTGTTTAATAAATGAGTTTTTCATATTTTTAACTTCTTGAATTTTAGTATCTAACTCGGATTGTTGAGCGAATTTTTCTTTTTCCAAATTTATGACCCTACTGTTTAAGGTTCTATTTAGTTTTTTTATTTTTAAATATTTTCTAAACAGTTTATCATATACTTCTTAAAACTCATCAAATTCAACTTCTGACTCAGCATTAGAGTGAACAGATTGATTAAAGTTTTTATAGAATTGCCACACATTGAGATCATAAAGGCCATGTACATGACAGAGCCATCTTTAGAATATTTTTCAACCTCTTCTTCTTCGTCATCGCTTAAGGTCACATTAGCTTTAAAAGCTTGACTTTGTTGGCGTTTAAGGTTTGGGCATTCATCCCGATAGTGGCCAAACGCTTTACACTCATGGCATTGAACTCCTTGAGTATTTTTTGATTTGAAGTCCTTGAGTTCACGTCGATCTTTCTTTTCAAATTTAGGTAAATGTTTTAAATTCACATCAAATTTGTTTGATGAAGATTTATTTTTTTTTCAAAAACTTTTTAAAATTCTTAACAAATAAGAAAAAATCGTCATCGATATACGATTCTTCATCGAAATCCCGGTTTCTCTCTTCCCTACTTGATTTTAGAGCAATTGATTTACTTTTTTTTAACTGTGGTAGTGTGTGCTCATAAGTTTGAAAGGACCCTACAAGTTCTTCTATTTTTTATTTATCTAAATTTTTACTTTTTTTAATCGCAGTAACTTTTAGTCTAAATCGTTCAGACAAAGATCATAGAACTTTTCTAACAATTCTATTTTCAGAAAATCGTTCTCCTAAATTAAACATAAAATTTACAATATCATTTAATTGCACATAGAATTTATCAAATATCTCGTTCATCTTTCATTCGTATTTCTTCGAATTGAGTGGTGAATACTTATAATTTTAAATATTTAACCAATTTAGTACATTCATGAGTGGTTTCAAGAATGTCTCACACATCTTTAGAAGTTTCGCACATTGAAATACGTTTAAACTCATCGGAAGATATAACTATAAAAATAGCATGTAACCCCTTACTATTCCAGTTATAGGCATCAAGTTCTTCTTTTGACCACAAGGATAGAATTTTTGGTTCATCACAACTCTTGGGTGGGGTCCACCCAATTTGAGTACTGGTCCATACACGCTGATCCATTAATTTAAGAAAAGATCTCATCTGAACCTATCAATAAGTGTAGTTACTCCCCTCAAAGAATGGAGAAACGGACAAAGATTGACTAGTATGCATCTAGATCGGGGTCGTAGATCGGGGTGAGACTCTGATATCAATTGAAAAAGGACTTTTTATCCTAAATTGTATAATCAAATTTTAACCCTAATAAAAATAGCAAAAGTAGTAAAAATTAAATATTCAATACACGTAAAGAATATTTATTTCTAGATACTAATGATAAGGATAAATACGTAAAATATAAACGAGTATAAACAATAATAAAAAGACACGATTTTTGGTGACAAAGGAAAAACTCGATACCCACAGTAATCGAGAAAAAAATCCTCGGGCTTCAACGGCGAGGGAAGCAATGCACTATGAAAATCAACTTACAGATTAGGTGATAACGACACGTTAACCTAGTTAACTTACTCTCGTCTTATGATCTCTATCAAAGAACTCCTTAGATTTGCCCTCGGTAACGGAACCGGATACCTTCCGATCTTCACGTCAATCTTCCCTCTTGAGCCACTTGAATTGCCGAACACGATCGAGTCTCCTTCTTCAAGGTACCGACGGAACCAACGAAGGCATAAGAGTAGCGAAATGGGATCAAAGAAGTGTTGGTGTAGAGAAAACTTGTTAGTACATCAATCACAAAGGTGTAGCTTTTGGTTTTCTCAAAGGGAGTAAGACCAATGGAGTATACTCAAGTGGGGCACGAAATTGATCTTCCAAGAGTCCTAGGGTTTCAAAATTATAAGATAAGTATTTATAGATGGCGCAAAAACTGCATTCAAAAAGTTGCCCATTGCCGCGGCGCTCGAGCGCAGAGGTGACGAGCAGCGAGCAGACCCTTTCTGGATTTTGCACTCGAGAGTATGGCAAGCTCACAGCGAGCGCAATGCTTCGAGTTTTTGGGGTCGAGCGGGTAGAGAGCACACGGAGAGCTTAAGGCTTCAGAATTTTGGATTCGAGCGAATGGAGAGCGCCCGGAGAGCGTGGGGCTTCGGGATTTTGAGCTCGAGCAGATGGAGAGCTCATGGTAGGCATAGTATCCCTGAAAGTTGGAACAGACAGCAACAGTAACGATCACATAGGGTTACGGAATATGTCAATCATAAAAATTATCCTAACACTTTCCTTTGTAGTATAATGCATGTAGCTGCTTGCTTTCAACTATTAAAAGCAGGCCGGGAGCAATATTGGTGTTATTGGCTTGTTACTCGCCAATTTTTATGTTATGTTTGCAAGCTTCTTCTCTCAACAAATATTGAAATGGAGCTAGGAGAAATATATCCGCTTTGTCTGACAAATGTATTCTTTTCAACCAATAATCTTTATCTAGTCCATGCCCGTTGGAGACTGCGTGTAAGGGATCTCACCTTTTCTTTTTCCATTTTGTGCCCTTTTGAAAGTTCTTTCACGTTTCTCCTTCGATGAATGTTCTGCCTCTGCAAACGGAATGATAGAATTGAAACTTGAGATGTCTGCCAGTGCACTGGCTGACAAAGCTTAATTTCTTGTTATAACAACTGTCAGACTAAGTACTAGCCTTCAGTGATCCTAGCGTCATGTTGGGAATCACTCACATGTGAAAGTTCTTGTGACCGGAAGACTTAGATAGAGCAAGTGAATTTTATGTACTGCTATACAAAGAATATGCAAATAAAATTTTGGTCAATTATATTGACCGGAACCTTTCTCAAATGGGCAACAATACTGGTCAACAAGTTGACCGGTTGATGGTATAAGCTGCCCTGCGTTGCTGAGAGATCCCAGATGAACAACACCGACCGGTCAACAGGGGCATTGACCGGTCACGTGGAGAGGAAGGTCACCGGACGTTGACTGATCTTGTGGAAAACACGGATGATAAAATGTGGGCCGTCCACCAGAAAATCCAGAATGATGCTAGTTCAAAAGATTTTCTGAATATACGTAATCTCAAACGGTTATGTAAGAGTCGTTTTTGTACATCGCATATTCATATTATTGGTAAGGACAATTTTATCGGTGGATATGAAATATTCCTCAAATTTACTGTATATGAGCATTGATATTAAAAGCAAGCCGACGGACTTGCTGTTTAGAGATATAGGTGTGTGAGGCTAAATATGAAAAACAAAGAGAGAGTGAAAACGGTGAATGAATGAGAGAATTTTGAGCAACACTTAGTGTATTGCTTGTACTCTACTCTTCGTTTCTTTTTCTCTTGCTTTTATGTAACAGTGAAATTGGGGATAAAAAGAATTGGTTTCGTGGACAGATTGTCCCGTAATTTCCCTTATTTGATAAGGGTTTTCCACATAAAAAGACGGATATTCTTTCTCTTCTTCATCATTCCTTTATTGTATCTATTTGTAGGATAGTCGGACGCCTTCTAACCCCAGCACGTCAATTCTTCCCTGTGTTGAATGGGCAAATTTTAAGTTTTATACAGATTACAGCATGTGGGAGCCGGACATCATGAGTCTTAGCTGAAGCTGCATATACTGGGGGAGCTTTTGGCAGTGTCTTGTTTGTATTGACAATCCGTATAACCCAAAAATGGAAAAAAAGACTATAAATTCCTATTTCCCGTTAATACTTACAATGAAAATACAAACTTTTCTCGGTACATTTTACACATGCCTCCAAATATTTTGGAAGAAATAGGAGTTTTTAGGTCTCTTCACTAAAATATTAATGGAATTTGGCAAAAATTATGCCTGGGTGGTCAGCGTAAACAAATTTAGAGATTAAATGGGGAAGGGTTACTCAACAAAGAATCACGTAAAAAACTGAAAAACAAGATTGGTCATATAAAGATAGGTCTAAGTGCTATTATGTATCGGATTTCGTTCACACAGGAATGAAAGCTCATGATTGAATCTATTTACAATATTTTGGATTGGAATCCCCATAAAATCTAGTGAATGATTTGATAGTTAATTGATATGCATTTTTCTTGGTTGAGACTACATAGAAAAGTAACATTTCTAGTGGGTGGCATGTGTAGGGAGTGACGATTTGAGTTCCATTATATATGATGAATAAACCTAGCATGTGCCCATAAACTAAGCAGCAACGTATCCCACAATGGTGGTCGGGGGTGTGTTAATGGCATGTGGAGCAAGAGACAGTGGTAGTCTTGCCCAGTGCTTGCTTATCCATGATTTTGTTGTATCTCGTTTTGCCATTCTTAATTTATTGACGGATTATTATGCGTACTTCATGAAGACGATTCAGTTATATTTATATTCACCTTGTTTACTATTTTTTTGCTTTTCAATCAAAGAATGGAATCGGATTCTTTCTAAGCGTCCTGCCATGGAACCCCACCCTCAATAACCCATGAATTCAAGCGCCCTTGTATACTCATTTTTAAGAAAAACAAAGTTTAGACAAACTAATATTTAAAATGGGTAACTCCATGCTCTTATGAGACCTTATAAATTTAAAAATTAATACATGATAAGTATAGACAATTGATTTGCAGATCTTGATGCTTGCGATCATTCATTTGCCAACAGTAAGCATAAAAGTTAATTAAAATGCAAAATTAAAACAATATAAGATTTGGTAATGAATGGAAGTTTGTAAGTACTAGGTTTGAGGTTACTCCTTTATAAATCTCATGCCCATTTATTATATCGTCTAGTGGTAAGCCGATACTATACACCTAAACCAAGCATATGTGCTATTTGTCTAGAATAGATACATTTGAAGTGCACTTTGTTAGAAATATATTCCACATGGCAAGATATATAAATTATTTATTTATTGAATTGATTAAATAAATACGATCATATTGGTTTATATATAATGAAAAGAAATTTTCTAAAATATATGCCATTCAAGACATATCATTTGATATAAGGAACATGTTATTTTTCAATAGATATTTTTTTTTAGTGAATAGATATGCCTCTTTAAAATATACTCATTGAGCGAATGGATATCACTTCTCAATAATTATATCTATTCATGACGTATCTATTGGGCAAAATGAGTAACATTTTTGTTAATTTGGGAATGATCTCTCTCCATTTATAAAATGACATCCTTGACCATCATTTTGGGACACATAAGATTTGTATAACATTTCTACAGATTATAAGTAGAAGGGGGAGAAATCATCTCTCGATTTTTTGAAACAAGAACAATTACAGTCGTGTAGAAAGGTTTAATGTTAATATATCTAGGTACGTAAATTTATTTTTATACTTGATTAATTAGAAAAGAATTATAATAATAAAAATTTTGTAAATTAAAATATTTATTTTTTTAAAGTTTTTTGCACACTTGAGAAGCACACATGCATATTTTATTTACAGAGGTCGGCACATAATATGTGCTTAAAGGGTGCTCATGAATAGTTTATATAATAAATTAATGCATGATGCGCACCTGATAGATGCTCATACACCATTTTTAATATAAAATTATTATGACATAATTTTAGGCATTTATTGTGATTTCTTTGAATTGCTGAGCCTCGACTTTTTTTTTTTATCTTATATTCTCTATTATTTAAAATTATTACTATAAGATATTGTATCTTTATATTTGTTAAAGGTTTTCTAATCTAAATCTACAGTATAATGAATATTTTTTAAACTTATAGTTTCATAATTTTTTTCTTATTTCTAATGAGATTTTTCATATAAAATTTTATTTCTCATTATTCATGATTATTATTATTTATTATACATTATCATACTATTTGATATTTGAAGAAATTAGCTCTCAACTTTGTGTGTAAAGTTTTTATATCTGAAACCTAACAATATATTGTATTTCTAAAAAATACTTTGCACTATCGCTCACTTAATTTTAAATCCATTTTGTATGCAAGCATTTACGTATTAGATCAAACACTAAATACACTATTATAATTAATAAACTCTAAACATGTGACTATTTAAAAACCTCATTAGATTTGCTTTACCACAATTGCTCAAGTCTCCAAGTAGATATTCATATCATGAACGTCTCCAAAATAACTTAAATGCTTCAACCGATTCAAGATCATCACCTTAGACTCAATTCCTAAGATAAATTTCCTTCAACATAAAAGACTTAATTTAAGAAGATTACATAATCTAAAGCTATTCAACAAATGATTCTCATTATTATATAAAGCCATGTATAATTTTTCTTTGACTACCCAAAAATAAAGAGTTTTAAACTTATTTAATAAATTTCTGCTATTAACTTATCTAAAATTTGAAATATAACTTATGCACATTCAAATAACAAATAGTGTCACAAAAAATACTTGTATTTGAGGCCTATACAATGAAGTCAATCAATTTAGCTATCCGAAAATGCTTAAATAGTGACCACTAGTGCTAAAGTTGTAGCGCAATTAACAAAGAGTCGTAGTCAGGCATATTTGTAAGTTTTGAACAATAATATTTGATTGCTTGTTTATTAGACATTAAATCATCATAATTTTTTATCCTAAATTGTTTTATTGGACCAAAGAATTCGATATATATATATATAATGGTTATTTGGGAATGGTCGAAGTGTTACTTTACCATATAGGTGCCACTCTATTCTACGTTGTTTACAATTTTAAATTAAGTTCTAGGTAGGTCAACTTTAAGGTGTGTAGCTTTTGTAGAGTGTTTTAAAAAGGTTTTCTTTAGTAATAAAGTTTTGTGAATTGTTATTCTATATTATATTGGTATATTCTTCTGAGATGTGTATATATTATTTAATAATTTTTATAAGCTTTTTAAAGTTTTAATGGATATGAAGAGTTGAAATAGGAAACTCTAAAATATAATAAAAAATCTTATAAGTAATAATTGGTTATTATTCCATTCCTATAAAGTAAGCCCAAAGCTTTTCAGAGGGGAAAAATTGTTATTTTACTTTAAAATTCTTAGGATTTATTTATTTATTTATGAAAATAAGGGAAAACTTTTAGAAAAGGCAATTGGTTAACCTACGGTTTTTATTCATGTTGACAAGAGAAAATGATATAGGCTTTGGAAGTAGCTGAGAATAGATAGACACCACTAGGCGCGGTCCATCCCACAGCTAACAAATTAAAATAATTGAACATAAATTAAAACAGCAGAGTCAAAGGATCCAACCACACCCCAAGCTTCATTCCCTAAGTCCATGTCCGAGGGAGAAGGCTTTTCGTTTGATCGATATCACTTTAGTGGTTAATTAGCTTCTTTTTTTTTTTTTAATTTCATCTTACAGGAAACAAAAGCCTACATTTCAAACGTTTTTAACCTTCAACATTTTTTTATTTTTTTATTTATTTTCTGTAAAAAATAAAAATAAAAAAGCTAGTCATTTGTTTGCATTTGGAGCAATAGGATAGAACAAGTATTTGCTACATGTGGGGTTGAAGGAAGATTTGATCATTTTTAGTTTATTATATATGATCTTATATTAATTATATAAAATAAATTATTTTTTTAGACACAAACTTATGATTACTACTTTATACAATTGTAACTCAATTGTTCTAATAGAACGTACCTAATGCCAAAAAAAAATAGGAGTTTAAGTAAATATTAATTTTATTTATTTTTTTACAGTAAATCTCAATAGAGATATATTATCAATAGTACTATTATAGCAAAGAATTCCTAGGCTCATAGTCCAAGAAGCCCACGATCAGTTAAATTAAAAAATTATAAATTATAATGCAGAGTACAATTTTTTAATTTTATTCTAGTTAGTGACATGCCTTCTTTTTAGTTGTTAAGGTTATTATTACTTTTTTTGATAAATTGTTAATTTATTAATTAGTTTTATAGTGACTGAAAAATTCATTTACTTGTGTATAAATATGTGCTCCAATCAAATCTTCAGTATTTTAGTAGAAGTTCCAAGAAAGAAGCCTTCTGTTTTCCACACACTCTCTCTCTCTCTCTTTGTCATTGTTCTCGGGCACCAAAATCCATTGTCTCAATCATTTAAAACTTAATATGGGATTAAAGAAGATCCTTAAAAATTAAGAAACCCGTACACTTTTCTTCCTTCCTCCAAAAAAAAACAATTATACAGTTAATAGAGAAAACTCCCAAATCATTTCAAATCAAGTTGTCAAAATCCTAAACCTAAATGACCCTTCAAACCCATGCTAGTTAAACAATGGAGATAATCCCAAAAATATCCTAATTATTGACTTTTTCATAGCTGATAATTACTCAATTTAGTCAAGATTTATAAATAAAATTTTAAAGACTAAAACTAAAATTTACTTTATTATTAAAATATTTATAAAATTAAATAGTTGTGAAGATCATTTGATAGATGCCTAAGAGTTTTACAACGACACGATAATATCTTAAATATAAAATTTCATTGACAATGCCATAAAATTGAGTATCACTTTTGTGGATGATATAGCAGAAGGTAGAAGCTTAGGGATAGGTTTAAACATCGGAACAGCCATCATATTTTTCAACTCAAGAAAATTATGTCTAACCTTCAAAAACATGACTTATAAGTACATATTATAGTAAATTCAAAACCTTATGGGATAAGTTTTTAATTTATGAACCAATTTCTAACTATTATTACTAGAAGTTAAAAATTTTATTGAATAATTATCAGTAAGATTGTGTCATATGATTTTTTTATGGGTTTGAATAACTCTAACTCTAATATTAGAGGCCAATAATATTAATGGACCATCTTTTCCCTACTAATAGAGTTTTCTCTATTACACAATAATAAGAAAAACTTAATGCTATCAACTACACCTATGCATGAAAACATGGCCTTTGTGGCCAAGAGGGGTACCACTCATCTAAGAAATAGTAATTATTAGCAAAAAGATAGGCTATTTTGTATTCATTGTTAAATTTTAGGATATAGTCTTAAAAATTGTTTTGAAACAAGAAAAGCAAAACCTCCCATTTGCACATATTAGATCAAAATATTTTTTTAACTATTATTGATAATTTTTTTAAAAGTTCTTAGATTTATCTTCTTAAAAATTAATGACATATTAGATCTTATTTTGAATCTTTTTATAATTTGATTGAAATAAATTTTAAAATTAAAATATAAGTTTTAAGAAGTGATAATAGAATGAAATTATAAATAAAGATTTCTTTAACAAGAGGGATAATTCACCGAATGTAAACATATGGAAGCCCTACAAAATGGTATCGTTGAACAAAAATGTAGACATATATTAAATGTAGCAAGGGTAATAAGTTGTCAAATTGAAATTCTCTTAAAAAATTGGAGTAATTAAATGTGGCAGAAAAGATAATTTTTATACATATCTTATCAGAATTACTTTAAAAATTACATAATTTTCTCTATTTATATATTTTTATATAACTAAACTATAAATGAATAATATTATTTATTTATATAGTACGTCTGTATGACATATATTTTTAAACTCATCGACACTTCATTGCAATTGGCTATTCTTATTAACAGTTACGATCATTACTTGGTGATGAATTGAGGGCGCTGCATTTCAGGGCCGAGGTGCAGCATCTCACCCTCACATCTCATGGTCATAGAATTTAGTTTAATGGTCCGTTATATCCTTTTTCTTAAAAAACTAAAAAGATAAATTTAAAAAAAATTAAAACACTCACAATTATTGAATTTAAATTTAAATATTGAGACGTGAGGATGACACACTAAATCTCACCGACGAGATACAATGCTCCAAAATCCACTTGGTGAGGGAAGAAGGTTAAGTTTCGAATTATCAATTTATTTGGTGAGACATTGTTATAATGTATTTAATATTGCTGAACAAGACCCTTCTTGTGGGAGACGATGGAAAAATAGGATATCCCACCAACCTACCGCATCCATGAGCAAATGTAACCGGGCTAAAAGCGTAGTAATTCTTAAGCAACACATCTCAGCAACGTTCCCTTTCACTATGTTTATCATATATATGTGTGTATGTATGTGTATTCCATGCCGTTTCTCTCTCAATCTATCAACATAGTATATTACTAAGTGAGGAAGGAATCGTACCTGAGAAAAAGGAAGGAGACTAGTAAAATTGTTTGCTCACTGTGATATCTTCTTTGGAAAAAAAAAAAAAAATTGGTGAAAGATTAGAATCATAGAAAGTCATATGGCACACATTTGATACATGAATAGACTATAATAAAATTTTAGCAAAAAAAAAAACTATAGTCGATTGGCTTTTGAAAATTGCCTTCGACTTTTATAGAAATAGTGAAATATTCTTAATAAAATTGACTGAAATGTGACTATCAGGGTAAAACTAAAGATATAAATGTGATATTTTTATAATAATTACTATATATATAATTTTATCTAATTATAGTAAAAATTTTATCAAACATGTAAATAAAAAAAACTGACTAAGTGCTACTAAAAAACTATAAACCTTTAAAATAGACATCATTGCGACACGGACACGAACTATCAATTCTTGATCAAAAAGCTCATCGGTTGTGTCAAAATTATATTTATAGTGCTAGTGTCCTAACCAAAGCACATCATCCGAAAAGGTTATTTGCCTTCCCGTAACCGCTTAAACACCCAAAGAGCAAAACGCCAAAATGAAAGATTAAGTAATTTTATTTGCCGTAAATCCCCACATTTTTTCAAAATCACGTTAATTCTTTGACCTTTTTCTATCCTCTTCAAACAAGATATTTAGCCAAATCATATAATATCTTTAACTGTTCATAAACAAAGTTCATATTCCATAATTCATTTCGTGACTCATCTTAACCCATTACTAATCAAAGACGTGGAATGGATGTCTTAGTGAATCCTTAGAGCCCTATTTTAATTGTTACCTTATTGGATGCATTTATCAGAACGAATTATATTTACTAATCATAATTAAAATAATTTTAATTATATTAAATAAAAATAATATTTTATAATAAAATAACTACATATAGGGTTATTAATTTTAATTTTTTAATAAAAATTTTAAGTCATCAAAATGTGTGAGACTTGTCTTTAGAAAATATGCTAACAAAGTGATAAATAGCCATTTGAATTGCCGTATTTTACATATTTTTGGCCGCTCTGATGCTCGAGTTAAGGGGGGCTGCAATGTGGGGGGCGTTGCAACCCGTACGGCGCTCATACAGCCATCGGATGAAAAAAACCGACGGCTGCATATATATATATATATTTTTATTTTAAAAATAATTTAATATTATTTTTTTGTTTTGATAATTTTTTTGGTATTTAATTTTAAAAAAATTAATTATTATTTCTTAAAAAAATATTTTTTTAATTTTTTTTTAAATATTAACCATTAAATTTTCTATCCGACGACCATTCTAGGGTCGAAGGGACTACGATGGCCCTCCCGCGTCGCAGCCCCCCGGACCCCTCACGCCCGATAGTTCATTTTTTATCCCAACCTTCTGGTTTTAGGAAAGCCATAGTTTACCCACATTCTAACTTTAATTTGTTTTGTTTTTATTTCTACGGCTTTTTGTCGAGTCTCAGCTTTACCCACGTACTTTTCTTCCTTTTACACGCTAACCCAAGTTCACCCCTACCAACCCCACTCTCTCTGCCCCTCTCAATTTCTCTCTCTCTATCTCTTTCTCCCTGTCTGGTTTCTATTTGAGTTTGACCCGTCGCAACCCATCGGAGCGAGTAGCTCCTGCTTTTTTCCAACGCTCCAATGGCGACCTCACTCTGCCATTCCCTAAAACGATCATCTCCTCTTTATATTTCTAAAGCCAACGGCAAAACCTGATTCTCTTTCTATTTCTAAAACGACCCACCTTAACCTTCTCCTTCCTTCTCCCTCCCTTAAAACCCTAATTCTCAGTACCTCTCGCCTCTCGGAAAATAAAGTACCATCGTAGCTTTTCTGTGTCCATAGCCATCACTATTCACAACTTTTCTCCCTCCCTTTTCCCTATTCCTTTGGAGGAACCCATTACTGTGGCAGAAAGAAATGCAATCGGCTGCCGTCTTCCTTTTCATCAAATCAACCTGTTAGAATATATCGCAACAAGATACAAAAACTATGCGTTTGTTCTTAATTTCCTCTCTCATTTGTTATCTGCAGCATCTTGAGCTGATCCTCTAATGTAATTTGATCTTCTTCGTCTGCTCTGCCGTTGTTTTCCATTCGCAAGAATCATCATTCTCAATCTTTGGGGATTGAGTCGCTGCAAGAACCTTAATTATTTAAACTCTATTCTTCCACTTGTCCCCTTCCTGACCTGCCGTTTACGCCTCTTTCCTAATTCATCCAAACGTCAGCTACTCTCAGTCGGAGCTACGTCGTCCCTATTTCTTCATTTACTATAATTAGATCTCTCTCTCTCTCTCTCTCTCTGTGTGAGCTAGCTATAGCCATAGCCATCAATTCATTGCACTCACCCTACTTACAATTACTTTCTTTTCCCCCTTTCTTGAGTCTATAATCCACTCTCCCCCCCTCCGTGATATTCATAATTTCTGGGGAGTAGATGGATTCGGGTAACAGCAGCGGCATGCAATCGTCTAGTGCCGGCGATGAGGAGTATGATTCGAAAGCCGATTCAACCCCGGCCGATGGTTTCTTCAATCTAATGGCACAACTATCGCCGCCGGTCCTCCGTCGATATCATCAACAGAACCAGCCACCCACTTTGTTCGATCAACCAACATATGGTTTCCACCACGACCTTGATGCGTTTCCGGAAGATTCAGGTCCAAACATCATTCTGAACAAAGACGTGATTTGGCCGGCGCCAGCGCCTGTTGCAGGAAACGTGACATCTGATCCCAACTGCACCACCAGAACTACTGTCGGAAGCTTCGGAGAGTTTCCCAGCTCGTCCTCATCTGTCGTGGGGCCGGTGCAGTCTCCCCCGCAAGAAAATGGCACACAAACAGTTCCGGCAGCGGCGGAGTCCAGTGTTCAATCTCGCCCGAAGAAGCGGATGAGAGCTTCGCGAAGGGCGCCAACCACCGTCCTCACCACCGACACTTCTAATTTCCGAGCTATGGTGCAGGAATTCACTGGTATCGCAGCGCCTCCGTTCTCTGCTGCTGCCTCTTCTCCGTACTCTCGGCGGCTTGATCTCCTTGGTACAGCCAGGGTTGCTTCTTCCTTGAGGACAGGCAGTAACCCATTTAGGCCTTCTGCTCAGAAATTCCAACCATCTTCTTCTCATCTATTAACAACCGCCAATATGGTTGAGAATCTTGCTCCTAGTCATGATGCCAATAACAATAATATTTTACCCACCACCTCAGATTTCAATTCTAGTTCTAATCATCTGGGCGTTTACAGGATTCCTGAAAATCCAGACAGTAATGTGGGAAATCAAAATTTCCCATTTCAGTCTCTCATGTCGTCGCCATTTCCCCTACTCAAATACTCGGCAGCTGCATTTGGTATGCATCCTAATCCCGAGGAAAGCTTAGGTGTAACCAATTCTTCTTTACAAGGACTAAGGGTGAGCCAAGATCAAGTGATGAATACCTACATGGGAGGACTCCCTGCCACTCGATTAGTATTGGATGGTGGAAATGAAGTCCGCGATCATCCTCCAGGGTCCCAAGGGGGAAGTCATGTGAATTGTGCTGCCTTGTCATCAAATTTTCATACAAACCAACCAGTTGAGAATGGGGCTGCTAGAGCTGAAGGTACACTGGATGGGTTCACGGGTTAGTCCTTCCAGTTAAATTAATCAAGTATTATTCGGACTTTAATTCCTCCCTTCTTCGTTTATTTTGATTTTGTGGGAAAGTAGATTTATGAGGCGACATATACATATACGCGATCAGAAAAGAAGACAATGAGCAAGCTCTTCGCATCAGAAATAATGGAAATGGCGGTGGTTGTGGCTTGTACTGATAGATATGTAAGGCTCGACGGTTTTTGACTAGACTTACATGATTATTTCAGTATTTATCAGTTTACCAGTGACTTAAATATTACATGGGAGTTTTTTTTTTTTTTTTTCAATTTTGGTTAAAGTTGTGTTATCATGAATTAAATATCGCATCTGCTCTGAAGTTCCAATTGATGACTTAGCCGAGCTATTGTGAACTGAACCCGGTGATTTTACCACGTCGGCGGGGGGAATTTGTTCTGGTAATGACCGTTAGCACGTGCGCAAAGAATACAAAAGAAAAAAAATAGGAAAAAATTCTTAACTTTTATTCGCACGTTGTTTAGTCTTGATTTTTATTTTCGCAGCTGTTCATATTATGAAAAATAACATGATATTTTGACTAATAAAAAAAATTGATATTTTATGGTTATATATATATATATATATATATATATATATATATATGTGAGTATATGTTTCCAAACAAATGTTAAATTAATATCTTTATTTATAATTTTTTGGTCCTATTCATCGTTATAAAAGAGTTAACTTGGGATAAAATTATAAAAGTTGTATTAAATTGAAATTTAAGAATAAAATTTTAGAATAGATACTGAAAATAAACTTATCGAAGGCATAAAAAGTTTTCAAATTTTCAGTGTTATTGATATAAAAAGAATATTGTTTATTCATTTTATTTCTTGCATATATGCATAAGGGGTACTGATTTAATTACGCTTGACACGTATGATAGATGGCAAAAGCAACAGCCTTACGCTTATCATGACGTTCTGTTTACGTGAAAATAAATTATGATTTAAATTATTTTTAAGTAATTATTATTCGAAATTTTTTTGAAGTGCCAGAATTTTTGTTTTTTTTTTTTTTTGGGGTGTCAAAGACCAGCTGTTAATATTGATAAAAGTTTGTACCGATTACAGCTCATAAGCCGCACTCTTTTTTATTGTTTTAGATTTCAATTCTTTGTAACTTATGAAAAATTAACTGAAAAGATACTGCCGTTGAAATGGTATGACCTACGACCGAATTTTCATTTTCAGTTTAGGAAAAAAGACTATTATATATATATATAATGATCTACAACTGAATTTTCATTTTCAGTTTAGGAAAAAAGACAATTATATATATATATATATAATAACCTACAACCGAATTTTCATTTTCAGTTTAGAAAAAAAGACAATTATATATATATATATAACGTTTTCAGATCCTTACTCTAATCAGGATTAGAATCCAATAGTAATACCAAATACTACTCGTACGGAAAATAAATGGGGGGTACGAGGACGGAAAGAAAGTGAGAGGACGAGGACTAATATGCAGAGAGATTTTTACGTGAAAAATATTCTTCTAAATGAGAAGGTAAAATTATGAAATTTTGGTTCAAGAATTGCTTTCACTATATTGTATTTGGTTACAAAGAGATTATAGGATACGCTCAAGTACGAAAAACTGAGGACTTAATGTATAAAAATTTTAAGAGTTACTCTTACAACAAGAGTCATTCTCTCTTTCTCTCTCTATTGCAACTAGCAAGAGTAAATGTTGAAATCCTCTATTTGGTAGCCAATTAATATATTTATAGTTGTTAAACTTCTCATTGAGATGAGTCTACATGGAGCTGGCGTGTGCAAAGGATCTTACCACCAACTTTGTAAATCCCTTTTGCAACGTCAGGAAAGTTGCGTACACGCCTACCTGGTGTAACGTTTCCTCTACAAGGACACGTGCTCTACTAGCCATCATTCTTCTTACAGTCTGATATAATTAGCTATCAAATCTCTGTCACGTCATTTTTTTAGGCAAGGTAGTGTATGAGGCCCATATAGAGTCCACGGGCCATAATGGACTTTAAGCCCACTATATTTTGTGGGCCAACTTTGGCAACTGGACCTTTTGGGATTCTGTGGCATTAGGGTTTAACTCCAAAAAAATGGATCTTTAATCTGAATATTAGGTATTAGTACCCATCAATATCCCTCGTACCAAAGATTCAAAGATTTCAACATTTGGCATGTTTACTGTTCCCGAAAATGCTCCAAGTATCAATTGAAGGTGTTCTTTGTTGAAATATGTCTGCATCCTTTGCTCTTTGCAAATGTCCGCAAAAATTGTTGGAACCAAAAGTCCGGGGACATGTGATTAAAACGTCTAAAAACTCGTAAAAGCTTGTACTTTGTCCAAAACGTCTGGGGGGATTTTTGGATCTATGGCATGACCACAACATTCGATGACTTTTTGGATTTTTAAACACTGCTAGGCGTTCACAAATGATCTCCATCTTCGCATATTTGCTCGAGACCCAAAGATGTCCTCGGATTATTCTTTCCTTGACACAGAGATGTCCGAGTACGTTAAAACACGTTTGCATTTGAGAATTTCCTCTGAGTCCAAGAGCTTGGCTTGAACCGCCATTTCTACCATTAAAGCACAATTCATGAGATTGAGGTTGCCTTGGAAATGTAAAACCCATGATCTCTGGTAGCATACGAGTGATTGACGCGTGGCAAGGGCAATAATGAGCGCACCTTTTTGATTTTAAAGCCTTTTCAGCCATTTGAAATACAATTTTAGCCTTCATTTTACACCACAAAACCCTTAAGATTTTTCTCCCAAACTCTTTGTTGTCTTTTTCTCAAATGCTCTTTTACTCATTTCCTTCTTACTTCTTCCCAACTTCCATGGCTCCTAATGTTAAGGAAATCTCCTCTTGCCTATCTCTAGTGAATCTCGATACCGACCGCACAAAGTATGATATTCCTAATACGATTGCAATAGTGGTCTCTGAACCCACTGATAGGGTGTATAGTCTTTCTGACGATTTCATCACCGTATACGAAGTCCACCTTAAATGGTGGGCTTCGCTTCCCTGTCCCATTGGAGCTGTATCACATTATGATAGAGTTGGGCATCCTGTTTGTGAGATTATAGTCTAACGTCATCATGTACATTATTTATATTACATACTTGTATTACATTTTATTAATAAAATGGCAGTTTTTGTTTAAATTATCATTTTGTATTCCACTGAGTAACCACATACTATCTCATAAAATAATAAGACATAGGTTACCCCTAAATCAAGTGGATAGAACTCCTTTCACTTGCCCTAAAACTCGGCTATGTCCAAGCGGCCCAAGAAGTCATACAAAAATTTAGTATGTTTGAGCGGCCCAAGAGGTCTTACAAAAACTCGGCCCAAGAGGTGTTGCATTCTCGGATCCTTACTCTAATTAGGATTAGGATCCGACAATAATACCAAATACTATTCGTACAGAAAATAAAGGGGGAGTACGATGATGGAAAGAAAGTGAGAGGACGAGGACTAATGCGCAAAAAGGTTTTTATATGAAAAACTTTCTTTTGAATGCGAAGGTAAAATCACGGGACTTTAATTCGAGAACTACTTTCACTATAATGTATTTTGTTACAATGATATTACAGGATGCGCTCAAGTACGAAAGATTGATGACTTAATCTATGAAAATTTTATGAGTTACTCTTACAACACGAGCCTTTCTGTCTTTCTCTCTTTCTCTATTACTGCTAGCAATAGTAGATTTTGGGATCCTTTATTTGGTAGATAATTAATGTATTTATAATGGTTGAGTTTTTCATTGTGAGGAGTCCACGTGAAACTGGCGTGTGCAGAAAATCCTGCCATCAACTCTACAAATCCCTTTTACCGTGTCAGGAAGGTTGCGTGCACGTCCTCCAATGTGGCTTTTTCTCTGTAGGGCCGTATACTTTACTGGCTATCATTCTTCTTATAATCTGACATGATCAGCCACTAAATCTTTGCCATGCCATTTTTACAAGTACCATAGCATCCGAGGCCCATCTTGAGTTCACGAGCTATAATGGATTTTAAGCTCATTGTGTTTCGTGAGCTAGCTCTGGCGCCTAGACATCTTGAAATTTTGTGGTATCAGGGTCCAATTTCAAAAAAAAAAAATAAATCTTTAATGTGAACTTCAGGTATCAGTACCTATCAATATATATATATTCTAATTATTAGTAGTTTAAACTTATAAAAAAAAATCTTAATTTTGATAATTTTTTACCGTAAATTAGTAATCTAATGCTAGTATCCAATCTTATTCTTCACATTTTGTTCGCTTATTTTTTTAAAAATAATTACTAATTAGATATTTTTAAAAATTAATAAATTAATTAAAATTAATTAATTAAAATTAATTATTTTAAAATAATTAAATTATAATTTTTTATTTAAAAAAAATAAATAAAAAAAAAAAAGAAGATAAGATCCACGATCCTTTAAAAATCTGCAATAGCCCTCGGCCTTCCCGTCAATTCTTCTTTGTTATATTCAAAATTCCTTCTTTGACTATCTAGAAACTATTGACTTTTCAAAATTTTGACAATAGACCAAGTCAACTTGTTTAGGGTTGGAACATCATCGTAATCAAATTTTGGAGCGTGCTTCAGGCAATAGCTAGCGGGAGCTTGTTCAAAGTTGGAACATTAAACAAATCGAACGATAATATTTTAACAAATGCACCAATGCACGCATGTTATTTTAAAGCCTTATCCTTTATTTACACCCTATCATTGGTGATGGTCGAAGAGGCCGAGGATACAAAATCAAAACAAAGTTCTCAAGCCAAATTAAAGTATGCTTAATTAATTAATTACATTTTTTGTCCATTTTCTAATGTGACCTCCTCATATATTTAAAAATGAGATAATGAAACTAATTCCATAGATTTTTTTATATCATCGCTTAGATATGACATATTTTTTATAAGATAAATGACGTTTGATTATCTAATTTTATCTGCTATATGTTATGTTTATGCCCAATTACATAAGGCTTAAAACTGTTGGGGTTAGTTACTCCCTTGTGGATAACTCAATAAACAAGTCTTGTTATCAGAGATTTTGTGAATAACAAATGACGGAATTTATTTGACGGAGAGCAAAATTAGAAAGCAATTTTCGGTCAACAGGAGGTTAACCGGTGGAGAACTAAAGACAGTCAATACAGAAGTTGACTGACGAAGAGTATTTTTGGAGTAGAAAATGTTGGAGTACCTTTTCTGAGAGCAGAAACCGGTCAACGGAGTTGACCGGCTGATAGAGGCCAGCGACCAAGGAGTGGGATGGCCAATGATGTCCATTAGCAGGCACAGATTTGCCTTGAGGTAAAATGGCCGGTCAACAAGTTGACCACCGACCAAGAAGGTAAATGACAAGTGCAGATTTTGCCCAATTAAAATTCTGGTCAAAGGGTTGACCGGCTATGAAGGCAAAATGACTGGTATGCACTAGATTTACAGGTTGGCCAAAATGAAAGATTTAACCATTTTGGAAGAAGCAAAATGCCAAATTTGCCAAGTTGGTAAGATTTGACAAGAATACTGGTTTGGCATGAATAGATTTTCTGTTTGGAATCCAGTTGAGTTCATGGGTACTAGCTCAGAAGATTTTTTAAACGTGCATGATTTCAAACGGTTATACATGAGCCGTTTTTATACAACGCATATTCATATTGTTGGTTAGGACAGATCTTGGTGGATATGGAATATTCCTCAAATCTATTGTATATGGGTATCGATTTTAAAAGCAAGTAGAAGGACTTATTGTTTATAAACATAGATGTGTAAGAGATTCTATGGTACACAAAAAAAAAGAGAAGTGTATCACTAGTGAGGAAAAAGAGAGAAAAAATAGTGAGTAAAAACAAAGGAGTATTTTATTATTTAACTCTGGAGAGTTTTTTATGTTATTATCGAATGTATTGTGGATACTCAATCTCAGATATTTGCAACCAATTTTTTACATAGTGGACTTTATATTCCGCAATATTTTTCTTTGATTTGTGAATGATTTTTTACGTAAAATTTGCATGTGCTTTTTCTTCATCTTTTTCTTTCACTGTGTGTAATTTTGTAACATTTTATTCAATCAATCTTTTGCCCCAATAAAAACGTGGCTAAAGCATTATTTTTTAAAGAACATGATTAAATAAAAATAATGTTTGACTCATTTTTATAAGGGTTTAACCAACTATAGTTGCTGCATTTGGTGCTTTGGCCACTATATTTTTTTCTTCCTTTATTCAAATGAATAAATTAAGAAAAAGTAATTAATCGTGCATGTAATTTTTTTGACGTATTTTACGTGGAATTATATTCTGAAAACATACTATAAATCTCTTTTTATGATCAAATATGGTGAAATATATAAAAAGAATTAAGTCCAAAAAATTTGAAGCTCATCGCGCGCGCGCTCTCTCTCTCTCTCTTCTGGCTTAGGCACTTTGAAGATGATGAGATTCCTTTGGAGAGAAATAATGGCAGGAGAATGATAATTACTGACAAATTTTATCCCGATTGAGAGGATGTTTGTGACGTGAGTCATGTGACCGTAACTTTTGCAATTATTCGGTGGCCTTGATTATGCATATAACCTTTTTTATTCTCTTTTTTTCGTTGAAATTTTTCTGTTTTTCGTTTAAATTTCTTAGATTCGGCCTTACTTACAAATTGCTTAAACATGTAACTGTTTATACATATGGTTTTATCTACGATTGACAAAGGCGTTGGAGATCAAATTTAATATCGTTAAGCCATCTAAGGTTGGCGGCGGAATAATTGACAGCGAAAATTAAATTGTACATTTTGTTTTAAATTTCTACGGTACATTAAAAATCAATATCATATTTACTTTTTATATATATATAGAGAGAGAGAGAGAGAGAGAGAGAAATTTTACATATAAAATAATCAAAATGAGTACAAGATGAAATTATACTTCTAATTAATATAAATTAACTTATTTAAATAATATTAGCAATTGGACTGATTAACAGGTCTCAGGAAAATAAAATATATACATTAGCATGGAGATTATAATCAAATGATAAATTTCACAAATTTATTGAATTCTTATAATTGAATTAGTATGATTAATTAATAAATTGACTCAAGAATTATTTGTTTAATTTATAAGATTATATATTATTGTATTTTGGGTTTACGGTTATTATACAAAATAGGGAGCTTTTTAACCTTCCGTTGTAAGTCAATTTGGATTGGGTTCGGTATCCATCGCTAATAACCTGAAACTTGTACAACACAAATTACAAATAAGAGGTCAGAAAGCGACGGAAGATTATCCCACCTTCGCCACTCCGATACTCAAGTAAGATGTCTTCCGTAACAAATGGAAAAAGCATGTTTGAGATGTAAGAATGAGGAAAGTGTGAGTATGATGTATTTGGATGTTTGAACTTAATGAGTGCACACAGTAGAAGAATGGCTTAGGGTGCGTTCATGAAAGGTGGCTTAGATGTGCCCCTGGTGGAGGAACAACTTAGAGATGCGTCCATGGGGGCGGTTTAGAGGTGCACCTGTGGAGGGCAATTTAGTGGTGCGCTCGGCAGAGGAATTGCTCACCATGCGGAAAACTAAGCTCTACGAAGGAAGAGGGTGGAGCACCTCTTCGCCTGATGGAGGGCTGAGGACCTCCATACCTTGTGGAAGAAGGAGGGCTGAGGGCTTTCTAGTTGGGGACCTCTATACTAGAATGAGGAGGCTGAGGACCTCCTGGTTATGGACTCCCATGCTAAAAAGAGGAGGGCTAATGACCTCCTGGTTGGGTACCTCCATGCCTTGTGGAAGGAGGAGGGCTAAGGGCCTCTTAGATGGAGGGTTGATAACCTCCCGATTGGAGACCTTCATGTTGAAAGGAGGAGACGCCGAGGGCCTTTGGCGGAGGGTTAAGGACCTCTTGATTGGGGATCTCTATATTAGAAGGAGGAGGCTAAGAACTTTCTGGTTGGGGACCTCCATGTTGGAAAGATGATGGTTGAGGGTTTCCATACCTCATAGAAAGAGGAGGGGTGAGGGTCTCCATACCTCATGGAAGGAGGAGACTGAGGATCTCCTGGTTAGGGACTTCTAGGACTAGAGGACTCTTGGTTTCGGGACGGAGTGTGGAAGGGCTCCTCGGATGGAGGACTCCTATCTCTAGGATTGAGTGCTCCTATCTCCCGGTGGATGCCAACCCCTCAATGGAGGGTAGGCTTCCTGAAAGGAGGGTGACTCCTCAACGAATGATAGGCCTTCTTCTTGGGAATGGCGAGCCATTTAGAGTTTTGTGAAACTTTTTAAAGCTTTTTGAGCTTTTCCTCCACCCGAGGTGATGCCGTCATCTCTTTCTCGTTGAGATAAATCCTCAACTCATAAATGTCTTGCGCAACTTGTTATCCTGGACAGCTCCTAGTTCTCGAAAGAACTTCTTCTAGAGGAGTCACATTCTAAACGGTGCGCTCCTGGCCATCGCGATTACAGTGAGGGTTTCGCCTCTTTGAGTTTTCCTCCTATATCCGAATCCCTAAGTGCTCTTTAAGACGCGATGGGGATCTACAATTTGAGGCAATCTACATCTGAGGGGCCTCGTGTTGAGCAAATTGTTTGTTGGGGTGCTTCTTTCATTTTCTTCTCTTATGGGACGTCGCGGTTTGAGAGGCCTTGGATGTCACCTCCTTCATCCGCATGTCCATCTTTGTACAAAGGTTTTGGATGGCCTTGGACATATCGTCCATTCTTAGCGCCCACACATAATAATTAGGATAATCATCCACTCTGACATTGGATGCTGGGCTATTACCACATGAGTACACTTCTTTGACAGGAGCGTTGGTCTATCCTCGTGTATTCACCATTTTTCTTTGCTAGTTAAAAAACGTGTTGAGTTGACTTTTCATAACATTTTTCATAAATGGCTCCAAATATTGTGTCATTGAATTCTCGTCCTTATAAGAGTAAGGATCCAATGACGCAACATATATAAATAATTAGCCAATAAGTAACAATAAATAGTAATGATAAACTATTATTTTAAATAATATATAATAAATAATAATTATATAATAACAATTTAGAATTTATAAATATATAAATACGGAGTTAAGTGTTAGAGTGAGGCGTGTGGTAGATAAACCATAAAGTATTTTGGTTAGGAATCCAAATTTTAGATTGACGGGCACTTATAATTTAAGATTTTGTACCCAAATATTATTATTGTTTGGTCGAAATACATAAAAAATCCAAGGGATCGGGGCAAAATTCCCAATTTCTGTTCCACCATTTTTTAAAAAATTTATTTTGCTTCTATTTTTTAATATAATTCAGATGGTGCTGGATTTAGCAAACTCTAACGTAGTACACAAAATTCTAGTAGAACACTGAAAAAAATTTCCACCCCTAATGCCACATGTAATAAAATGTCCTAATGTTTGTTGGGGTCACTCCCGAGTGGCAAGATGTCCGCGGACTCCGTTGAGAAGAACGGACGAGGACTTTTGTTGAAGGCCAAGTTCGAGAGGACTTGTGGACGATGACTTCTTGGGCGTCATGTCCGAGCGATACCGGCGACGAGAGGCGAAGAGTCTAGAGTCACAGGCGTTGACTCTATCAACGTAGGCCTGCGGTGGCCGTTTTGCGGGTGGATTGGTCACCCACTCGATTGGATGTTGCGGCTGCTTCCTAAGGACAGGCTGCCCGTCGACACGGCAAGCATGCGCTGTCATGGCAAGCCCTAGGCGTAGGTCCGAGAGACGCCCGGTAGGGGTGGGCGGACACGCCACCCTTGTGTATATAAAGAAGCTTGTTGCCCTTCTTTGAAGCGTGTGCTTAGAGTTGGGACATTCTTGAGTTCTAATAGCCTTGAGAGAGTCATGGCAAGCTTTGTTGTAAAGATAGAGTGAGATACACTTTGAGAGAGAAAGTTGTACACTTGAGATTGTTTTCTTTCGTTAGAGCTTGTGTAGCCAACACCTGTAAACAATTCTCTTATAGTACATTTCTTCGTGGTTTTTCCCTTGGGTTCAGAAGGGTTTTCCACGTTAAAACTTGTGTATTCTCTTTTATTCTCTATCATTACTTTCCTTGCCGTCTGAGTGCTCTGCACTGTGTGCTGTCCGAGAACTCTTGTCCGCTCGGTCACCGTCACCCGAGCGCTTTCCGCGTTTTGCGCCAACAAGTGGTATCGAGCCGGAGTTCTTTGTCTTGTTCTCGGTTTGCGATGGAGTCGAGTAAAATGCCTTGCTTGAAACGGATCCAACTATGACGGTTGGTAAAGCAAGATGTACGCTTGCTATATGTGAAGTCCATGCATAATCCGGTTTTTGCAGAAGAAAAGAGGCGGGAAAAACGGATGAGGCATGGGAGTCGGAACACAAGCAAGTGTGCGGTCTTATAAGGCGATTCGTTGATGACAACGCACAACCACGTTCGAGAAAAAACGAATGCCAAGACGCAGGAAAAAGCCGAGAAGCTTTTCGCCTCTAAGTCGGGAATAACAAAATTTATCACTTGATGAGGTGGGTGCATATCCGTTACAAGGACGGATCATCTGTTGCGGACCACCTGAATGAATTTCAGGGTTGTGTGGACCGGCTGGCTGGCGTGGGTATTAAGTTCGAGGATGAGGTGCTCGGACCGGGCTCCTAGCAACCCTCCCGGACTCGTGGGAGACCATGAGGGTCACCATCGCCAATCTGGCTCTAAATGACGTGGTGAGTTTAGAGATGGTCAAAGGAGTCATGGTCCGAACGAGGAGGTGCGGCGGCGTTCTCGGAACGACGACCTCTCAAAGAATCCGAGGTCCTTGTTCTCGAGTCGAGGGGAAGAGGACGAGGACGTGGCACTAAGTCCAAGACAAAGGGCGGAGTAAGTCACGTTCTCGCTATCGAGAATATGGAGTGCCATCATTGTGGCAAGAAGGGCCACATCAAGAAATTTTGTTATAAATGGAAGCGTGAAGCTTATTTGGAGGAGATAGGAGCACAAAGAGACGCGCGAGAAAGAGTCCTCGGTCTGTCGTCACAGTGGTGACCTCCTCTTGGCCATGAGAGTCAAGACTCTGTGGCGTGGGCCGAGCAAGTCTCCGACGGGGTGGTGGATTTCAGCGCATCTATCACGTCACCCCGGAGAGAGTTGTTCTCCATTTATACTCCCTGCGCTTTAGGAGTATTGAAGATGGGCAGCTGAGACGTCCAAAATTGTTGGACGAGGAGACATCTCCTTGATAACCAACACCTGTTTGGTGGTTTTGAGGGACGTCCGACACGTTCCCGATATTCGCATGAATATCCTTTCGGGACGACTCGGACGATGAAGGCTATGGCAGCGGCGTCTTTTGACTGCGATTTCAAGTCAAGAAGGGCTCGATGGTGGTTGTAAAGGCTTCGTGCCTTTACATTGAAACGCCAGTAGCCGAGGTAAAGCAGAGGTGAATGCTACGGGGAGTGTGGAGTCCTCGGGCCTGTGGCATAAAAGACTCAGACATATGAGTGTGCATGGCATGAGTCATCTGGCGAAAAAGGGTCTCATTCCAGAGATGGATGGAGAAATGCCGAGGACTTGCCCTCACTGCATGACAGGGAAGCAACGAAGGGTCTCCTTTTCAGGAGACGCATCTTCCAGGAGGTCCGAGGTCTTGGAACTCGTCCACACAGACGTGTGTGGGCCTCCGGAGAAGTCATTTGGAGGTGCACAATACTTGTGACCTTCATTGGCGATTGTTCAAGGAAGGCGTGGGTGTTCCGTTGAAAACCAAGGACCGAGGTTGCGGGAACCTTTGAGCAGTTCCATGCGCTCGTTGAGCAGTAACCGGGAAGAGGTTAAATGGTTTGAGGCTATGGAAGAGGAAATGGCCTCAATTGATGAGAACCATACCTTTGAGCTAGCAACCGCCAAGGGGAAGAAGGCCTGAAGAACAAATGGGTCTTCCTATTGAAGGCAACCGAGGACCCGAGCGCCACAGATACTGAGGCACGACTTGTGGTCAAGGGTTTCGTCAACGAAAGGGTGTTGACTTTGATGAAATTTTTGCACCGTTGTGAAGATGTCCTTGGTCCGTGTGGTGCTCTGGGGCGCGCAGCGTTGGACCTCGGAGATTGAGCAATCGGATGTCCGGACGGCTTTTTCTCCATGGAGATCTAGAGGAAGAGATCTACATGGAGCAACCGGATGGTTTTGAAGTCAAAGGAAAGGAGGGACTGGTTTGTCGTTTGAAGAAGAGCTTGTATGGGCTGAAACAGCTCAGAGACAGTGGTATCGGAAGTTTGAGTCTCATTATGGTGAGACAAGGATACCATAAGACTTCTTCGGACCACTTGTGTCTTTGTGCGTAGTTCTAGGAAAACAATTTTGTCATCCTTCTCCTTTATGTAGACGACATGCTGGCAATATCATATTTACTTTTATATATATATATATGCCTCCGAGAGAGAGAGATTTCACATATAAAATAATCGAAATTAGTACAAGATGAAATTATAGTTCTAATTAACACAAATTAATTTATTTAAATAATATTAGCAATTGGAATGATTGACAGGTCTCATGAAAATAAAATATATACATTAGCATGGAGATCATAATCAAATGATAAATTTCACAAATTTATTGAATTCTTATAATTGAATTAGTATGATTAATTAATAAATTGACTCAAGAATTATTTGTTTAATTTATAATATTATATATTATTGTATTTTGGAGAAGGCGTTATTATATAGAGTAAGATTCTTTTAATCTTATATCGTTCAATTTGGATTAATGTACGATCCATCGTTAATAACGCGCATACAACACAAACTTGCCATGCGGTTGGCGAAAGATTATTCCAGATTCCTCTCAAACCCGTGAATACGTCTTGGAGCAACAAATGGAGTGAAGTGGATCTTGAGATGTAAGAATGAGGTAAGTGTGAAGACGGGTATTTGGATGTTTGAAATGAAAACGGTAAGAACTATCAGGTGCACTCATGAAAGGTGGCTTAGATGTGCTCCTGGTGGAGGGACGTTGATTGGACGGTTTAAGGTGCACCCATGAAGGACAATTTAGTGTGAAATTCAGCGGAGGAATTGCTCATGCGAAAAACTAATCTCTACGAAGGAAGAGGGTGGAGCGCTCTCCACGACGGGAGCGAGGACCTCAATACTTTGTGGAAGGAGGAGGGTCGAGGGCTTTTTAAAGTGGACTCTATACTAGAATGAAGAGGCGAGGACCTCTTGATTGGGACTCTAAGGCAGAGGAGGACGATAACCTCCCGGTTGGGGATCCATGCCTTGTGGAAGGCAAGGGTGCCATTCCTTGTGTAGAACCTCCCATGGAGACCTTCATGTTAAAAGGAGAAGACGGGCCTTTTCATTGGGGTTGAGATGTTTTTGGGGATCTCTGGTTGGGATCTCCATATTGGAAGGAGGAAAGAGTTTGGTGGGGAAGAAAATGTTGGAAAGATGATGGTTGACAAGATTTTACCCAAAGAGGAAGGTCTCCATAGCTTGGAAGGAGGAGACGAGGACCTCCTGGTTAGGGACTCCCGGGACTAGAGGACTTGGTTCGAGGTGGAAGTTTGTTGAGGACTCTAGCTCTAGGATCGAGTGGCAAGATGTCAACGGAGGGTACTTCCGTTGAGGGCAACCTCAACAGATGATAGACTTTTCTGTGAATGGCGAGCCATTCGAGAGGAAACTTCTAAAACTTCTTGAGCTTTTCCTCCACCCGAGGTGATGCCGCATCTCTGTCTCATTGAGATAAATCCTCAACTCATAGTTGTCTTGACGCAAGTTAGTCTAGAGGCTCCTAGTCGTCAAAGGGACTTTTCAACGAGGAGCCACATCTTGAACGGCGCCTCGGCCATCGTTTTTACGGTGGGTTTCGCCTCACCCATTCGAATTGGATTTTAAGACGCGTGGGTATCTACTATTCGAGGCAACTGCATCCAAGGGCCTCAGCGACTTGTTTGTTAGGGCGTTTCTTCAATTTTCTTCTTCTGGGACGCCGTGGTTTGGAAGCCGAGATGCCACCTCCTTCATACGCCATCTTTGTACAAAGGTTTTGGACGCCTTAGACATATCGCCATTCTTAGCGTGTATATAAATAATCATGTTGCCCTAGGATGCCGGGCAATTACCACATGAGTACATTCTTGACAGGAGCGTTCTAATGAGCATTTTTCTTGCTAGTTAAAAACGTGTTGGGTGACTTTGTAATGTTTTTAAAGCCAAATAGAGTGATCCAATCTTACGTCCTTGATCGAGTAAGCGATCACGATGATGCAACATATATAAATAATAAGCCAATTAAGTAACAATAAATAGTAATGATAAACTATTATTTTAAATAATATATAATAAATAATAATTATATAATAACAATTTAGAATTTATAAATTATAAATATGAAGTTAAGTGTTAGAGTGAGGCGTTTTACATAAAACATAAAGTATTTTGGTTAGGAATCCAAATTTTAGATTGACTATCTTATAATTTAAGATTTTGTACCCAAATATTATTATTGTTTGGTCGAAATACATAAAAAATCCAAGAGATCGGGACAAAATTCCCAATTTCTGTTCCACCATTTTATTAAAAACTGATTTTGCTTCTATTTTTGAATATAATTCAGATGGTGCTGGATTTAGCAGACTCTGACGTGGCACACAAAATTCTAGTAGAACACTGAAAAAAATTTCCACCCCTAATGCCACATGTAATAAGATGTCCTAATGTTATATCCGAGAATTTTAATTATTGTACAGATAAAAAGAGTTATCTATCAAGTATTAATACGTGTTCGGTCTCCGTACGTCTTTAATCAAAATTCTATACAATTACAAAACAAATGTCAAAGAATTGATAGAATTTACTTTTCAATATATCATCCAATATTCAAATCAATATCTTTTTAAATAAGAGAAAAGATAGAGGGTACAAAATATATGTTTTTGTTTGAGAGCTTGTGCTCTTATAGAGACGTCTTAGAATGGAAGAGTGTGTGCGTTCTTGGCGTCTTTTAATTATCTATTTTCTCTATTTGAGAAAGTGTTGAATCATTCCTTCTCCTTTTTGGTTGGATAGGACGGACTTTTATTGAATATGGAGCGGTTAAACGTTAAAAAAACTGACGGACGGTTAAATTCTATCTTTATAGTGGTTTTACCTAACGTCCGATATCGTTAGGAGATGAGAGTGAAAAAATTATCTTGGCCATTAAATTTGTCTCTATCATATTTGCTGATATAGGCCGTGCGAATATTTTGGGCCGTTGAATTTTTTTCTCTGGCCTGAAACCATCTTGAGCCGACTTTTTTGGGCTGTCAGACATAATACTCATCACTTAGTTAGATAATATTTTATCTAATTGTTTTTCTTTTTTATCATTTTATTAATATTTATTTTTGTTAAAATTATTTTATATAACGTGACATATTTAATATTTTATTAAAATAATTAAAAAATAATATTTTATATAATTTTAATATAATTTATTAAAAATTATTTTTTAATAGACTGAATCTTTGATAAAAATAATAACATATTATATATATATATAGTAACAGAATTATATATTATTTGTATTGGCAATAATAAAGATTTTTTTTTGGATAATGAGAATCAATTTTTTTTGTTTGAACTGAAAAAATTTTATTAGCTTCCTTTTTAACTAAATTTTAACTGCCCCTTCTAAAAACAACGGACAATATATAATACATAAATTTGGATTATTAGAAAATGAATAATCGGCCACTCAGTTTAAAGACTGATTGTCAATTAATTGGCTCGTATTTGAATATTTTAGTAATAAATTTAACAGCCGTGTAATTGGGTGATAGAATTGTTAAAAATTTAAAGAATTAGAGTGCGCCTGCACTGAAAACCAGTTGATAAAAACAGATCAAAAGAAGCAAATTAAATAGGATGAGTTGCTAAACTAGATAGCTGATCTTCCATTAACTAGAGTATTAAGACGGATGATTTGCTAGTATATTGAAACAGCAAAGATATTCATTAGAGTAAAAGAAATTAGTATTAGAGGCTCCATGCCGGTATAATATTTCAATAAACCATTTGGAACCACCCATTAAACCTACGTCTATTAATATTGTGATGTGAATCTTGAAATCAATGAGATATGACCTAACTTTATGACTTTACTTAGCAAATTGTATGGATTTATCTATTAGGCCTATATCTATAAACGTGCTAGTTAAATTTTAAAATCAATGATATATAACTCATTATCAAAATTTTAATTAGCAAATTGTTCAAAACCATTCACTAGGTTTCATCCATAAATAAGGTAGTAGAACCTAAAATCAAGAAGAGCCCCCTATTGAATGATGTTCATAGATGTAGCAATTAATATTAAAGAAATTGTTTCCTTAGAAATCGGTTATTGAGGAAAGGTAAATAACTTTTCAAAAAAAAAAATTAATTACGAAAAATTATTCAACAAAAATCTCAAAACAGGCATTGCATCATTACAGATACAAAATCCTGTAATACAATAAAACCATATTATGATCTTATAATTTTGTGATCTAAGGATCCATATACCGGAGAATTTCGTGAATGCAACAAAAAGAAAAAATATATAGAGTAATCGGTAACAAACTGATGACGACAATATTTAAAGTCAAGTCCTACAATATTTCATTTGCACTAAAAATAATGTTAAGTTGGTCTTGAAAAAACCTCCTCCCTACTAAAAACTCTCAGAATATAGTCTTTTAGTTATCTATCATTTATTCTCTCTATCTTTAACTCATTAGTTAAATAAGATTGTTAATTTGAGTGTTAAAGAATAATAAAAGAGTTAGTCCTAATTATCTAAAATATTTATTCAAATTTATGATATGTAGGATTTGGATTGATAGGTTTAATAATTCGTTTCAAATTTTTTTGTGTCAAAATTTAGATTTTAAATACATATTATATATATATATTTATATTTATATATATGCACACACGTATTTTTTAAATTTTATTTTACTAAATATGCCGTTATGTTAGTCCAGCTTTATGGTCCATGCATAGCTGTATTAATTAAAACGTTTACTAAGAAAGGGAGTATAAAGGTCGTCCGTGCTTGGACCATTAGCCACAAGAGTGGAGGCCCATATCAAAATTACTACGTTGTTTATGTACTTTTACAAATTCTCTCTGTTCCATATTCAATGTTGAAACTATACACATGCAGTATTAGTTTTAATAACTTTGATTCTAATTATATAAACTCATTAATGTTACCTTATAAATTTCAAATATGTAATTAAATTAAAGAGCTGATTCATGACTCAACGATTTAAATTAATTTATCGTGAAATTAAAAATGCAAGCACAAACCGTGCAAAAATAGTTATCCTGTAATAGAAGTTTCAATTACTTATATCCAATTTCTCTAAAGCATGTGCTGCCTAATAAAAAAAGGTCTTAGATTAAGCCATTTTAATTAGCTAATTTTTTAAAAAAAAAGATAAAAATTTAAATTAAAGTATACATATAACATTAAAATGACCTGCTACCTTATATATCAATGAAATACATACAGTACTTAATGATATTGAAGGAGGAGGTTGGACATATATAGCCCATTATTTCAGTATCATTAAGATTTTGAGCTACCTAATAACACAATCTCCCCCAACCCTCCCCACACACACACCAAAAAAAAAAAAAAAAGAGAAGGTAAAAGTAGGAAAGAAAATTGAAAACTACGTGAGGAAGGGTACCCTAATTATATATATTTTCGTCCTCTCTACAGGAAGAGTGACACTGCTCTTGCCCTCATTTCGACCACTGAATTTACATGGTGGTAAATAGTCGTCGTAGTTTCCTTTTGCATTGTTAACATTTAAACATACGTGGCATTACGAACACTTGTCTAACGAGTGGTCCAACTTAACCCTAAATGTTTTTTTTTTTTCGGTTGATCGTGAACACTTTAAAGTTTTGTTGGTGTATTTGTCGATAATTTCCAAAAGAAATAACCCTTTTTCAATTACTATTTACCTTCTTTCTAAATCTTTAGTTGATTTTTTTTTTTTTCACAAAAATTCACCTTCAAAAACATGGGCATCAAAGATTTGAAGATAATTAGTTGTGCTTTGTTGTGGAAAGAGATCAAAATGAACCCCCACTTTACAGGTTGGGGAAGATGAATTTTAGAACAGTATAGAGAAAAGAAATATATAAAAATAACAATCTCTAAAATTATAACGTAAAAATAAGCCTGATTAAAATTATAATAATCAGCCCACTTGATATGTTCTGCAACAAAAGTATGATTAATGTGTATGAGTATTATAGATGGATACAATTAAAAATATCTATATTATATTTTCATAAGATTTGTGTGACTAATAATGGTTAATAAAAAAAATACTTTCTTTTGGTTTGATATTTGGTATTTTTCTAGAAACATTTATTGTTACCTTCTTTAATTGTAGTATTTTTAGTGTGGGCTTTCCAAGAGATGTAAAAATAGTCTATTATCTACAATAATTGGTGAAATTTGGCCAATATTAATGTTTCTTTTTGATATTGATAGAATGGCATAATGTTTGAATGCATAAATGTGGGTACATCTGCTCTCTAAATCACATGTGATTGCTGCAATGTCTCATTAATTTATATTATTTGATTAGTTTTTTCTCAATTGATACAACTACTTTAATATAATATGACAGGACTAATTGTCTTTTCGATAGTCTGCTTGTAGGTTAAAATTTATGTAACACAGCTAATCGTCTCCAAGTAACAATCGGCACTAAAAAACGATTTAATTGATGGGTTCTGATTTTCTGTGAGGGAAACATTTATACTAGCTATGTCTTTGTTCTTTATCTATTATAATAACCCATAGCTAAATTTTCTCGGATCTTATCAAATGTAATTATGCTTCAATAAATAAAAGCACGTCCGGCCCGAACCAATCATGATTTTCATTAAAGTATGATACGATAAACGCTATCCTTCTGAATGATTGAGCCTAATCTAGATTTGACGTAAGCCATGCCGGAACTTAAACCCAGGCTACGCGCCATCGTGTCCACTCAATGGAGGAGACTGAGGGAGGCAGCATGAGCCGTGAAGGACAGCAGGCGCATGGAGCGATGAGATGTCAGGGGCGATTCTGGCCCCACAAATCAAAATGACTCCGCTTCCGAATAGTAACCATTCACGTGGACTTTGGAAGCATTTACTTGCCACGAGGATATATATAATTAGCTCAAACGTGACTTGGGCCACGTCTCTCTGTCTTGTTTTCGTACGAAATTATCGGAACTTTATTTGATAAAATGATAAATTTTATTTTTTATAATTTAAATTATTTAATTTTAAAATTTAAAATTATAATTTAATAATTAATTTTATCTCATTTTTATTTTTTTAAAATTAATTAAATTATAACTATTTATATAAAAATATATAATATAAATTTTAAAAAATATGGACTTTGAATTTTCTTAATCGGTCGTTTACTCTCTCTCCCCTCAATATTTACGATATAGACACGCATTTTGTATATTATATTTATATTATATTTTATTTTGTTAATGAGTGAGAATTCATTATAGCTCTTTCAATCCAACGAGAATAAATGCTAAAAGTGTGAGATAAACTTACTAGTATTCAGTTTCTCAACCGACAAGTAAAATTACATGAATTAGCCGGTTAGATTTTTTTTTTTATTATAACCCTTAATATACAAGGACAAAATTAAACACTTTAAACAATAGTATTAGCCAAATAAAAAATATTTATATCTTGATCAATTTTTTTTTCAAAATAAGGCCATATCAAATTGATTGGCATGATTTTTTTTTTTTTTTTAAATATCTTAGTCAACACGAGCATTGTTGTTAAAATTTATTTTTTTCTCATATTATGAAAAAATGAATGCAGACCCAGAAATAAGAGGATCTACGTTTGATCCACAGACAAATCACGCAGTGTAAAATGGACTAGTGGGCTGCCCACTGCTTACCATTCGGAGAGGCCCATAACAAAGAAGCCCACACCTCAAGTTTGTTCTTCTACTGTAGAAAGGACAGAGGCCTATGTCACAGAGGGATAAAGGCCCACCATGGACGATTACTGGATTAGAACATTTTAGTGCAGGACGAACACAAATTTTATCAAATCATTAATTCAGCTATGCGGAAAATAATGGTTTGTTATACGTGCGATTTGATTTGATTGTTGTTTGATTTTTTTCATTCAAATTGAGTTTCTAGCTCAGAAGGTTTATGAGATACGCAAACACATATATACAAGAGGTATTATAAAATAAGTAAATATACAAATTCACTTGTATATCTATCTATTAATACTTTCTCAATATTAATATTTTTATAAAATTTTGATTGATCAGACCTTCTTATTTATATTATTTTAAAATCAATTGTACCATACTAATACTACTCAACCTTCTTATTTATATTATTTTAAAATCAGTTGTACCATACTAATACTACTCAAGTTGAATGATTATAATCAATAAAATGATACTTATATATAAGAGTTCACACTTTTTTTTCAGATTCAAAAGGTTCTATTTTACTTATTAAAGTGAGGTTTAATTAATAGAATTCTTTTTGGCAAGTGGGGGGGTCATGTCTCTATGGCTTTGCTTTTAAATGCTCTGTTTGTTCTTCCTGTAACTTAACCATAGAATATCGCTTAAATGGATTTGGGATCATTGTAATCGGCAGTTTGGGTCTGCTGGTGATGGAAAAATTTCGCTGCTGCTGCTGCACTTTTGTGGATTAAGCTATGCGAATTCTTTAATAAATTGGAGCTCACTTAATTAGGATTTAATATATTTAATGCTATAGTATTTTGTTGATAAAGTGAGATATAAATTCCTTTTGTTGGGATAGTTGTGAACTGGTAGTTTGAGCCGTATAGGCTATGTAGGAGCAGTTTGTAGCCACTGTTTGGCTTCCCACTATCAATCTATTAAGTGGACATTATTTTTGGTTTCAGCGGATTTAATTGATTAAGATTTAAGATACATGTTTTAATGCATTATTATTGGATTACATTGTTGATCTTTTTGGTTTTTTTGAGCTGATTAGGTCAATGTTTGAGTGGTACTAAACCTGCATTCGAACGCCTAGTTAAGTTTTAGATAACGATAATATTTAGTAGTAGTGGCAATAAAATAGAGTCTATTTTATCTATTTATGACCTTAGTAGCAATAATAATAAAATGGTAAGTTCAGTCATATTTGATAAAGTCTTTATGAGTTGACATGCGAATAGATGTTCAAATATTAAAGAACCTAAGTGAGTTTCAATTCAGATTTTGACTACGTATCTAGGTGGAGTCAATTTTATTGTTCCTTTTATTATAATGGGTCGTGATTGATTCAATGAGAGGTTATAAGTCGAAAACTTTTTGTATTCATAGCTCATCCGTATTATTCCCAGTGATGACATTATTTGTATTAACTTTATTCGTGTGACTGTGGTCATTATCAGTATCGAATGATATTTCTATTATTATATGTTATGAAATTTTTTTGTATTATACTTAATTACGTGTATTTGTTATTGACTTCTTACGATTAAAATAATATATATATATATTTTACAATTACAAATAATATAAAACTTGTGAAACTTTGTGTCATAAATAAGATACTTTATGTATTCGCAGATGTTTCCTATTCTTCTCAGTGATGACCTTCATTGTGTTAATTTTGATTATGTATGTGTGGTCATTATTAGTATAGAACGATATTTTTATTATTGAATGTTACGAAATTTATTTGTATTATACTTAATTACGTTAGTATATTATTGACTTCTTACAGCTAAAGTAAATAAAATTATGTAAAAATATTATGATTATAATAAATATAAAACCTGCAAAATTTAAATATGGTTAATAATCATCAAATATTGATTTTTTTATTTTAGTGGCGATAAAATATGTTACATAGTGTGAAACCTTATAATTATATGATCATTGTATAGTATGACATCAAAGGATATCATGGTAAGGGATATTAAACTTTACATATTGTGACAATTCGCAGAACCCTTAGTATATAAAAAAACTCTAAGCAGTGATATTCTTGTACATTTAGTAGGTGAAAGAGACCTAAATAGTGATATTCCTATACTCTTGGTAAGCAAAGGGTATACATGTGTTGAGGGAATGTTTGCACATTTATGATGGCAAAGTCTCAGAAAACTATTGCCTTAGTTGCATGTTAAATGTGTGAATATTTGTTATCTTGTACGGTTATTTAATCATTAGGTAGTGTGTTTATGCAATTTTTTTATTCATAGTGATAGAAATAAGATTCAAAATATTTTTATAATATCTCATTATTGTTCATATTATTTAAATTTGTGATGAAGTAGAATTTATAAGTTATATTCAATAGAATTTATGGATTGTGTTTAGTGAGATTGGATATTGTGAAATTGATAACATTGTATTATTATTTAGATTTAGAGTATGCAGGTCATTTGTATTTTATTGTAATGTTTTTCTTATGATGTTTGGACTTAGGGGATTTTGTCTATTATTTATGATATGTATATTCCGTAGAAATCTCTTTGTTTTTGTAACATATAGGTTCATAGGACCTATTTTTGTTATTATTTTGTAGTCATAATTATGATGAGTTGTAAAATATCAGATAGAGCTTATCATTGAATTTAAATTATTATTATTGTCTCCGTATATTTTTTATTATTTATCTAAAGTGATCATTATTATATATTATTAATTATTATCACTTATTAAATATTCAACTCATCTATAATTTTACTAGTTTCAGATTAGTGTAGAACTCAAATCATTAGTAGAGAACCTTTCTGTTAATACGGGACATTCAGTAGAAAGGATTTAGGATATTAATAATTATTTTTTTGATTGTTGATGAGTATTTTTTTTTTAAAAAAAATTATGCGTGGACATTATTTTTTAGCAATGACACCGGGTAATTGTTTGATGTATCCAAAGTGTATATTTTTTTCTCAATGTATTCAAGATACTATATTTGTATAGATGATTATATTTTTAAAGTATATATTTTAAACATAATAATTACTGGGTAATTTGTATGGTTCGGAATTTGTGCATAAACAGTCCAAGGCAGGTAAAGTCATTGAGGTTTGGGTTGCCACATTAGGTGTAGGTAGTTGAATTTTGAAAAAGACTATAAAAATATAGGAAACAAATTACACGTACAAATTAAATTTTACAACGTTGGTTTTTGCTAAATGTTTTAAGGGTTATAAGTACAAAAACACAGAGGAGAAATATAAATCAAAATCCCTACCAAAATGTTCAGTCATTTTTATTATCGTTTACTTCTCTACGCATAAAAAAATTTACCAACATATTTATTGTCCTTCATGAACGAAGCAGAGTTAGAGCAAGGAAAGTTGTATTTTAAAAATATAATATTTTAGATATCATGAAATCCCATCTAACAACCTATTATTATAAAAATTAATTAATATAAAATAATATTTTAAAAATATTTAAATGGTATCACAGTTCAATGTTACCTAAAATTAAGCCCTCTATTGAAACCTCAAAAATAAAAGAAGAGGAAGGAGGAGTCCTGGTCCTCCAAGTCCCACTTCTGATCTTCCCAGTCCATGAAGCAAGGCTTTTTTGTTGAATCTTATTGTTGGGTGGAGGTGGTCTTCGCCTTGAAGCAACTAAGATGCGATCAACGGTCTTCCTAATCTGCCGGCCAATCTAAAATCCAAGTATTAATTTATTATTATTATTATTATTATTATTATTATTATTATTATTCATTCATTCATGATTCTTCCAGATCTCCTTCTCCATTTAATATTACCAAATTGGCAGAATGCCAAGTTAAATCTCCGGGCTATGACGAAGATATATATATATAGATATTGATGGGAGGGGAAAAACATGAAATATGTATTCATTTTAAAAAAATAATAATAAGTGAAGGATTGCAGTAAAAAAACAGGCAGAAAGGCAGGACAAGAAGTTATTTTAACGGGTTTTGCTTAAGAAATGTCAACTCTGTTATGTTTTGGTTCCGCGGATCCTTCAGAGCCAGGTTTGTTGATGAGGGGTGTTGGGCCCACGGCGTCGAATCGGATGCGTGGTTTTTGGGCAACACAAGTGTTTGAGGTGCTAGGTGTTAGAGGGAGGTTGAGACCGGATTTTTTACATGGAAAACCTCCTCTTGAATGGGGAGGAAAAACCACGAGGCTTAGGGGCGAAAAGTCAGTCTTCACTATTCGGGTTGAAGTGTTTTTACAAAATACGATTTGTGAGGTTAATCCCTTTCCCGCCTTCTCTCAGACAGTGTTTCTCTCTTGAAAGCTGGGCGCTCACTGGGAGCCTTTTACTCTTCTTTGTGGAGTTAACCTTGGGGAGAGAGTGTCTGGTCGAGGTCTAGGTCTCCTTTGAGAGGGGCTTTGTTGAGTATTTATAGGAGAAGCCAGGCAGTTGGAGAGAAGGCACGTGGCGTCCAGTCGGCGGTTGAGCAGCTGGTCCACCGACTCACTTTAATGCTGCTGACGTGTGCGGTAAGGCACGCAACTAGCGTCGCTGGTAGGCCTGCGCATGTAGGGTCTGAATGACAGTATTGATTTGACTAGGCGTGCCTTGTGGCAGACGGCGCGCATAGTAGTTACAGTTGTTGGGAGGCGGGTCGAAGTTGCCTAGCGGGCACTCCGATCACGAACGAGCGTCCTCGTCCTATTGTGATATTCCTCGTGCGTTTGTGGACTCGTGAGATGAACTGACTCTTGAGGGCTCCTGCTTTGGGAAAAAGTCCAAGCGTCTCTTCTTGGCCTCTCAGACAGTTCTAAGACTCCGCAAGACTTCTTGGCCTCTCGGCCCTTGGGCTTCTTACTTGGATGATCTGATTTTCTTAACTTGCGAGAGTATCTCCGGCCTCTTATTTGGGCCCTTCTTCTAGGTCAAACACCTGCAGGGAGTCACTCACTTGAAACAAAGAAGTTAGGCGCTGTACGACGTGCCGTAAAAAAAAAAAGAGAACACGCATGTACAAACAAGACACAAAGGAAACGTCCGAAGCTTTAATGCAAAAAGGACAAAGTCTTATTCACAAAGATGATTTTCTGTATAAGTATGACAAAACAAAAATGAGAAAAAGGGGGCAGCATGTCAAGGGAGTGCCGCTCGGCTTCCTCTTTGAGTCCCATAGGCTCCTGAAGATCCCGTCTGCTCCGTCGGAACTTCCTCCTCGGGCGTAAGAGGTTCACCATCAGGCCCTGTCCGAGGGGAGCCAGGAAAAGGCCTACCATCGACGCCGTACAAGTCTTCCACGCTCATGGCGCTGACATTCTCGGGATCGAGGACGGCAGGTGAAATCGCGGACGGATCAATCGCGCCACTCGCGACACATGCGAATACCGCCCCGAAACTTGCCCAACACAGAGCCACCTCGGCAACTGCACGGACGTCCTCCGCCTCTCCTCCGGCGAAGGATCCGATCTCAAGGAGGCTCCCGCTTGCCGTAGGTCCTCGACAAGTACCCTCCAAAGAAGCGATCTTCTCCTTAGCTCCGGCCGGCCTCCGTCGCCCGTTGCTTGCTGACTTCATGAGCGACCCTCGAGGACCTCATTTCCGGTGGGATCGAGCGATCACCCCACTAGTCCGCTAAGGCCAACAATCAAGCTCGAGCTTTGAGAAAAATTCATCAAAGTATGAGCAGGTTGAGAAAGTAAGAGAAGAAAGGAAGCAACAGCTACCTTAGAAACAAGAGGGTCATCCCCTATGCCACGCTCCACGTGACCTTGACCCTGGCTCGCTCCCAAGCTGCAGCGCCACCTCTCGACACGCACTGTCACCTATAAAAGGCGCCGGAAAGTCCGCCTCCAAATTAACGTCCCCAAGAAACTCAGCAACCACCGACCTCAACCACAACGGGCGCTCGGAGGATTAGAAGGCACGAACTCGTCAACACTCAAGTCCACGACCTCCACTGTAGAGTCCCACATCGGATGGGGAGGTGAACGAAGCATGCCTTATTATAAGGGTGTGGATACATTCTCCTTGACGACGCGCTCTTGGAGTCTGTGAGGGGTTCGCCAGGGGAAAACCTTGAGGTCTGCGTGTGGTTGGATGCTGTGAAGGTCCCCAGGCCAAAAAGGACAATATCGTGCCACGTTGTGCTGGCCACGCGCCACTGACGACGCGTTTGGGAGTCGGTGGATTCCGCTGTCGGGAACAAAACCGTGGTGCGGGCTGCATGTTGGCCTGGGACGCCGTAAGTTCCCCACTTGCAGCGGACAAATATCACATGCGGATGCCCGGGACGTTACATCCACCATCTCTGATCATTTCGACCCGACATTCCCCTCTCGTGAATCCATCGGCACTCCCGCCTCCTATGTCCTCGGAAGGGTGATCAATCCCGTCCGAGACGTCACTGTAGACTAACGGGAGTGCGGAGCAAAATCATCACAGGGGGGCTGGACGTCCGAGAACCCCGTGGTCTCGAGCAAGAACCTCCACGGGTGCAGTGGGGAGATTAGCAGTGGAAGTGAAGGCGAGACCGTTAGATCCCGAGGGCCCCGGAAGAGAGGCTTCAGTCCTCACTATCTTGATCAGAGGAACATCATCATCATTGTCATCATAGGAGGACTGGGCGCCCGGAAGCTCTCTAGTCGGTGCAAAGGCTTTTGAGGGCTCGGCCAAAATATTAGCAGTGGAAGTGAAGCCGAGACCCCAGATCTCGAGGACTTAGAGAAAGAGATCCCCCCACCTCGTGAGCAGAGGAGCGGCCACGCCATCATCGCTCACACCTCAATATCAAAATCCTCATCATCACTCGAGGAGCGCTCGGCGTGGGTCCCCCAATCCTGGCCTCCCTCGCCTTGCGAAGGAGTTGGTAGGAGCCTAATCCCACGGGCCCCCACTTGGCTACTCCAATTTATCGCAGTCGCCGGATGTTGCGCTTGTTCAAATGGAAGCTCACAGATTGGCCAAGACTCAAGTCCGTGTACGCCTTCACTTCCTCCCCGGTCCTCCCTCGAAGGGTCGAGCAACTTGGCTAGCCACCTTCCCCACGTGGGTAGGGATGACCCGCTCGTAGACGCGAGAAAGAAAACTTGTCCTTCCACCGCCTCGTGGAATCTGGGTTGCCACCACACGTGAAGAAAATTTCGGTGAGTCATTACAATCCGTCAAGGTTTTACGAAAGCGGAATATCACCTTGACCGTAAGAGCCGATCAATAGCCTCTCATAACACCTAAGAAGACGACAAGGACACCCAGATACATCATCGCATTCGGTCAAGCCTGGCAAGGGGCACCCCGAGCGCCCTCATAATGTCATAGAGCTCCTCCGAAATGGAAAATCAGAGCCCACCTTTGAGGTGGGCCTCATAAACGTGATGAAGCCGGGTCTGAGGGTACAACGCCCTATCATGCGGCCTCCGAATTATCATGGCCATAGACTCGTGGATTTGACACGAGCTCGAATCTCTGTGAGCCGGTCGAGCGTCACCATGGAAGCAATGCCTCTCACTCCAGGCGCCATGAAAGCCAAAGAACAAAGGAGAAAACGAAACTCGGACGAAGAAGAGAACGAAAAGCGGGCGCGAAGATGAAACATTAGGGCAAAAAGGCGTTTAAATAAGCCTTGGAATGCAAAAAGGCGTACTCATTACCCTTGCCACGCGTCGACTAGCCATTCGCCTCAGAAGCCTTGTGATATTCCGGATCTCATTTGGATTATTTTAATATTAATTGTAATTTTTGGGTATTTCGGACGTAGTGAAAATAAATTAAAATATTCTAAAATTTTGAGGAATGATCAAATTTTTAGGTGGCGCCTGAGCAATGCTCTCTCATGTGCTGTCTGATTCCGATTTGGGATTTTAAATTAAAGTTATATAATAATAATAATAATAATAATAATAATAATAATAATAATAATAATAATAATAATAAAGTAAGTAAAAAGAAAAGAAAAGGGAAAAAAAGAAAAAGAAAAGAAAATGGGAAAAAGAAGATGCAGGGAGAGTCGGGGAGAGAGAGGGAGAAATGGGCTAGGGTTTTGCCGTGCGAAGGAGAAGGAAGAGAAGAGAGGAGGAGGGAGGCGGCCGGCGATGGCGGCGTGCGGCGAGGATGGCACGGTCCCGGTGGTGACCGGCGACGGCCGTGGTGGTGACGGCTTGCAGCAGAAGTTGCGAGAGAGAGAGATCGGCGGCGAAGCCGCAGGAGGAGAAGGGAGAAGAGGAAGACGGAGACGACGGCAGCGTCGCAGGTGAGCGGCGGTCGATGGTGGTTGTGGGTGTGGCCGCGATTGTTGCGGTGGTTGTGGATTGAGGCAGCGGTGGCGATGGGTGAGGAAATCGGTATCGGGTGAGTCGGCGTCGGTTGTGCGAAGAGCAGCGGCGGCCGTGTAACGGCGCCGGTGCTGGCTGGGTGGTGCCGGAGAGGCCGGTGGTGGCCAGACGAGCGGCCGGGCAGCGGAGCTGCTGGCAACGGCCGGCAGAGAACGTGCGCGGAGGAGAGAGAGGACGCTGCAGTGGAGAGATAGAGGCTCGATTGGGGTTGAGGACATCCTTTTTCGGATCCCAGCAAGTATGATGTTAAAGCATGCAAAGATCCTCTAAAGCTCTATTCTTTGTTTTGATTTAATTTCCGATACATTTTGATTATCAGGGAGATTTTACTAACACGTGTATTTTTAAATACCCCCAGTTTATCAATGTGCATACGTGTATGTTTATCGGTTGTGCGGTGGTTTTATCTTGGTATTTATGATTTTGGAGGATTTTTGGACACCCTGGACAATATATATGTATGTTTGTATCCGTATATCATTGTGGAGCCCATAAAACCAGGGCTTTGCGCCACGACATGTCATCGGGGTGGATCACCACGTGATCCGAGCAGATTTGGCTACTTCCGCCCGTAGGAAGATGGCGTGGGCTACTTCCGCTGTAAAGGAAGATGAGGCATTGGCTACTTCCGCCGTGAAGGAAGATGATGCACGGGCTACTTCGCCGTAGTAAGGAAGATGAGGTGCCACTTCTGTAGTAAGGAAGATGAGGTATTGATTACTTCCCGCCAAAGAAGATGAGGTATTGGCTACTTCCGCTATAAGGAAGATGAGGTATTCTTGTTTTGTGTATTTAATCGGAACCATCGTAAGGAATTGTGTAAAACTAATGTATTCGAACGTCGCAATATATAACTAAAACTCGAGGTTGCACGCAAAGTCGCGTGTGGTAAAACATTGGCAAGTTTAATTTATGGGAGATAGAGTACATGGATGTCCTTGAAACTCTCGGCCTAATTCGTGGCCGATATATACCGTGGTTATCGGGACGAGGTAACATTTTCTCGAGTTGGTATCATTGATCTTTGGTTCTCCGATTTTCGTGCATACTTTATATTCTCGCACGTATTTGGGTGTCTTGTGATTTGAGATACGTGGTTTGGCCCACGGATGGGCCGATAGGAGAATGCCCTGCGTCGCATCGATGTGATAAACGGGAACGCGTGTTTTGATTTGTGTTTTAGTTAGGCGGTTTTCTCTGATTTTACTGCGTTATGAGTTTAGATCCGGACGACGGTATGTGTCTCCACGTGGATGTGGTGACGATTCTGACTCATGTGACCTCGGATCATATGATATGATATCGTTTACTTGATTTCTGGGATCGCGATTTATATAATGGTGTCCGGGAGGGACCATTTCTTATGGGACGATGATTTAGGCACGAGACATCTCCTCGATTTCGGGGATTTCCACGGATATGGTGTTTTGTTTTACGTGATTGTCATTTCTTATGATGTTTGGATTAGGGGATTTTGTTTATTATTTATGATATGCATATTCCGTAAAAATTCTTTTTTTACTAACATATAGGTTTAGTGGACCTATTTTTGTTATTATTTTATCCCTAATTATGATGAGTGGCATGGATAGAGCTTATTATTGAGTTTAAATTATTATTATTGTCTCGTATATTTTTTATTATTTTTTAAAGTGGAGATATTACATTTGGTATATTATCACTTATTAAATATTCAAGGATATACTTTTATGATTATTATTTGTGGAACTAGGATGGTGACGGGACATCGGTAGGAAGGATTTAGAAATAATTATTTTCTTTGATTGTTGATGAGTTTTTGTAAATTTGGATACCTGGACATTATTTTTGAGCAATGACACCGGTAACTGTTTGATGTATCCAATCTGTATATTTTTTTATCAATGTATTCAAGATACTATATTTGTATAGATGATTATATTTTTTTATATTTTATAATTGGGTAATTTGTATGGTTTGATTGTGCATAAACAGTCAAGGATGAGTTAAAGTCATTGAGGTTTGGGTTGCCACAAAATCTTATTATTAATTTTGAAAAAGACTATAAAATATAGAAACAAATTACACGTACAAGGGCCCGTGACAACGTTGGTTTTACTAAATGTTTTAAGGCGTACAAAAACACGAGAAATATGTCAAAACCCTACCAAAATGTTCAGTCATTTTTAATGTTTACTTCTCCATAAAAAAATTTACCAACATATTTATTGTCCTTCATGAACGAAACAGACCAAGCTCAAGGAAATTTGTATTTTAAAAATATAATATTTTAGATATCATGAAATCCCATCTAACAACCTATTATTATAAAAATTAATTAATATAAAATAATATTTTAAAAATATTTAAATGGTATCACAGTTCAAATAAAATTAAGTCCTTTGAAACCTCAAAATAAAAGGGAGGAAGGAGGAGTCCTGGTCCTCCAAGTCCCACTCTGATCTTCCCAGTCCATGAAGCAAGGCTTTTTGTTGAAATAAGTTTGGGTGGAGGTGGTCTTCGCCTTGAAGTTAACTAAAATCAACGGTCTTCCTAAGAAGCCCAATCTAAAATCCAAGTATTAATTTATTAGTCTTATTATTATTATTATTATTCATTCATGATTCTTCAAGAAGATCTTCTTCATTTTTTACCAAATTGGCCTCCAAGTTAAATCTCCAGGCTATGACATCTCATTGATGGGAGTCCACAAACTGAAATATGTAATCATTTAAAAAAATAATAATAAGTGAAGGATTGCAGTAACAAATGAGGGCAGAAAGGCAGGACAAGAAGTTATTTTAACGGGTTTTCTTAACAATGTCAACTCATTAAAAAAATTATACAAATAAATTCGATTTTATAAAGTCATGCATAATGACCAAAATTTATTCATTCCAGACCCGGGTGCACGGCCTACGGATTAGGAGCGCCCGGATTCCGATGCAAGTGGCGTTGGTCGAAGGCATTACCGCACACGTCGCCAGACAGCGAAGGGAGGTCAAGTGGGCCAGTGTTTCTTCAACTCACCGAATGGACGCCACGTGCCTTCTCCCCAACTGCGCGATTGGCTTCTCCTATAAATACTCAACAAGGCCTCTCTCGAAGGAGACCTAGACCACGGCCAGGACACTCTCTCCCAAGGTTAACTCCACAAGAAGAGTAAAAGGCTCCTAGACGGAAGCATAGCTTTCAAGAGAGAAACATCGTACTGAGAGAGGGGAAGGATTAATCCTCACAATTCTATTTCTCAGAAAGATTTCAACCCAAAGAAGAAGAAGATCAAGACTTTTCTGCGCCCGCGAGCCTCGTGATTTTTCTTCCCATTCAAGCAGGAGGTTTTTCCACAAAAAATTGTGGACTTGGCAATCGGTTGTCTAACACCAACTCTCAAACACTTCTACACCCCGATTCCTCCTAAAAATGGATTGGTTGCATCCGATTGACGCGTTAGTGCGTGGGTCCTATTGGACTCCTCATCAACGCCGGTTTCGAACGGGCCGTTGACAGTTAGAATCTGGGTAACGCAACAAACTCATTATAAAAATTATACAAATAAATTCGATTTTATAAAGTCATGCATATTGGCCAAGCAATTTATTTATTGAAATCTCGTTTGTCTAATTTGTGTTCTGCTAACAAAATGATATTATGATAACAAATAATTAAAAAAAATAGACATTAAATACTTTGCGTTTATAAAAACTTTGCTATGTTCATTATCTGGGACAACTGCAATGTTGAAATGTATGTAACACGAGAGAGAGAGAGAGAGAGAGAGAGAGAGAGAGAGAGAGGGAGAAGGGCTCCATATTCTTCTGTAACCCGAGGGATTGGTTATCTTTCAATTTTAAAAATAGAAAGCTTTACAAATACGCTCCCTGCGCAAAAGGGAAAGATACAATTTTTTTTTTTAAGTAAAAAAGATAATGCTTGCACCCACCCATGATGACAGGAATGCCCCGCCAACAAGTTACAATTCCAACTGCTATTTTTTATATTTATATTTATTTTTCGTTTCTAATAAGGCTAAACTGTGGAAGCACCCACCGTATTTTCTTCCCTTGAAGAGCTTTTGGATGAAAATTACTCTCCATATGCACTACGCTGCACTAAAATTCAAATTATGTCTCGTTACCTACATCTATCCACGCTTCCCTTATCATTATTTATATACCACTCTATTCATATTTTATTAGTTGAAATTCATTTACATGAAATCTCAACCATTAAGTTATATTTAAATATATATGAGTTTTGATACCAAAAAAAAAAAAAAAAGAGTAGATAAGCTTATTTTATATTATTAGATTTTATTCTAGATTTTTGACAATTATATTCTTAAATGTAAATTATTTCGTATCTCACCTTAGATTTGAATGTTAATATATTACATTAATTAATTATATTATATTAGTAAATTTTATATGATTATATTATATTTTTTAAAATTTAATGTGTCTGTATGTATATATAAATGTATAAAATAACCATTTCTATTCAAAAAATTTCATAGCTTTGTTGCAATTGTTTGGGCTGGGATTTCAAGCACGCCATTAAAAGTCAAAACTTGCTCTGTTTAAAAACTGCGGAGATCGGTTTGGTAATTTTGGCGCCATTTTTGTCCCCTCTACGCGTAGGGTTGGCCCACTGGGTAGGGTTGACAAGAAAGTAAAACATAGAGTTTGGTAAGGGTAGTGAAGGTATTTCACTTTAAAAGGGCAGGACGCCAACAAATGTAAATCGGTTGAGACTCACTCTCCTCAGTTGCCGACAGCTGGCAGTGAACGGAATCCTCATGCGCACATGCTCCACAGGGAAACAAAAAAAAAAAAAATTAGCGAAACCGGAAAATTTAGAATAATAAAAAAAGTAGTGAAAGAGAGAGGGAGTGAGAGAGATACCAGTGCCCATTGCCAAAGGTTCATTATATGAATCCCCGACGTTCAAAAATTCAGAACCCTAAAATAACCTTAGAGAGTTGCTTCAGGCACAGAGGTACTTCAAGAGAGAAGAGCGAAGGACAATCACGTAATTGCGCAAAGCACGAACTCGGATTGAGAGGCTCTTTTTCTCTTAAAAAATAGAAAAGCTTACTTTTATTATTTATTTTTAAATAAATAATTATTATTTAATTATTTTAAAATAATTAATTTTAATCAATTTTTTTAAAAAAAATTAAATAATTATTTATTAAAAATAAATAATTAAAATATAGAAAACTACCCTCTCCCTGTCATGCTCCCCGAGTCCGCACGAACGACCCCTTCTTCTCTCCCCTTTTGTCCGCTAAGAGAGAGAGAGAGAGAGTGAGGAGCAGCAGTAGCAGAGTTCTGGCTCAGTCAGTGAGAGGCCTCTCCACGCCATTTCCGCTATTATTCCCTGCTTCGAATTCCACATCGCTGTTTAGCTTAACGAATTGAAGAGAGTGAATTATGGAACGAAGTAATCCGGTGAGAAAGCCTCACACATCCACCGCAGATCTGCTCACTTGGTCGGAAACTCCTCCGGTTACGGACTGCTCTTCCCGTTCCGTCCGAAATGTCCAGGTTCTTTCGCTTTCCTCTCTTTCCTTCAATTCTTCTTCCCGACATTTTCTCTGATTCAAGGTTTTCTGCTCTTTGTTGACCTTTTTTGTTGTTTGGGGAAATGGCAGCCTTCGGATGGGATCAGTAAGGTGGTGTTTGGGGGGCAAGTGACGGACGAGGAGGTTGAGAGCTTGTTGAAAAGGTGAGATCTGCTTTCTCCAATCGGTGTCTCTGGGATTGTATGATAGATTATTGTACCGCTTGTGGTTCGAAATATTAGGCAAAAAGCGTGACATTTTTCTTGTTCTTATTAGTACTGATTTTTTTTTTGTCCTTTCAACTTATAATTTTCCAAAGGATTCCTTATTGTTGTATACGATTCCTTCCCTAGGGCTTAAATTTCTGTTCCTTGATGATACTTTATCTTATGATTTCGTTACAATCGGTCTCTTCGTTTTTGAGCAGTTGAGATCATATATTACATTTTATCTACATGCTCAGTCTGTTTGCTTTATAATTAATTCCTGTTTCTGTGTTAGTTTGATTGTATGAATAGCATGATGATTTGGCCAACACCTTTCCATTTTTAGTTCTGGTTGCCGAACAACTTAAATCTCAGGTTTTCAGCCTTTCCAGTGCCTTGAATTCAAGAAATTTTGTTTTCTGTTTCAAAGGACGCTGGCATATCACTGAGGTGTTTGTCTTACGAAGTGGAAATCAGTAAATCTCTAATTTGCTATGTCTTTTTATTTTTATTTTCTTCGGCTTTAGCGTGGCGAGATAATGACAAATTAGTTTTTTCCCCTGTTATTTGCAGTTTTCGTTTGTTTTTAATTAGAAAAATGGATACTGATATCTCCCATGCATCTAATTTGTCACTCGCATTTGATTGCTGTGCCAGTTGCCCATGGAAACCTTTTTTTTTTTTGTTTGTTTTGGGTAGGGGCATTATTCCTATGTTTGTTTATGCTTTGTCTTCAAAATCTCCATCTTACGTTCGTTGTTCCATTGGCCTTTCTACTGGAGGTGTGGAATATCTTCATTGTAATCCTGAATGGATAACGATGCTTGCCAAGAAAGAATATGGGGAAAAGGAAACGGGGAACTTGGAAATTTCCATATATTTTGAAGAACAATATTGCACTATTTGACATCAAAGGGGTTATAATTTAATCTCACTGGATTGATTTCTCTGAGGCTGCTATAGTCTTCGCAAATTTCAGGAAACCATGCTCAGATCATAAGTTAAAGGAGATTACGGGTAGTGGCATTTTTGCAGCTGAAGAAGAAAATGACACTCAAGAGTCGGAAGGTGCCAGTGCTACTCCAAGTAACAGAACTGGACTGCGTATGTACCAGGTATGTGCTTTTTAATTGAGTCTTCAGGATTCTTCTGATACCCAAACTTTCTGTGGCATGTTATTATGGTCATTGGTGGTCAACAAGACCCTGCACGGGTGGAAAGCTATATTGTCATTGTTATCATCCTCTTACTCACGACTTTCAGACAAGATTGTCTCAATTTGTTCTTCATTGAAACCTTGTCCTTTAGTTCAGTTGTTGTTCTAAAGTAAAGGACTTCATTGATGTTTATGAACTATGAAGGTATGAAATGTATTTGGGGTCTCATAACCATTACTATTCATGCTATTCGTGTTTGATATGTCAGCAAGCTGTTACTGGAATCAGTCAAATCTCATTTGGTGCTGAAGGAAGTGTTTCTCCCAAGAAGCCTACTACCTTGCCTGAGGTAGCAAAGCAGCGTGAATTGAGTGGCAATTTGGGTAGTACTCCAGATCTTAAATTGAACAAGCAGCTTTCTGATGCTAAGTGCAAGGAGCTTAGTGGGCATGACATATTTGCTCCACCTCTGGAAATTGTACCACAATCTTTGCCTATACAGTCGGTAGAATCGAGAGAAAAAGACAAGGGAAAACCAGCAGCAGCACATGCGGTATACAATTTTTGTTTCCTTTATTATTCTGTGTTGTGACTTGGGGTTACTGCTGACCAAATACTGGATTATGACGCTACAAAACTTTATACTACTCAATGTGAATATCTTAGTTTTTTATAAAATGTCCAAAATAGATTAAACATCCTGAGTTTTGTTACAGCATGTCAAGAATCCTACTATCTACTTACAAAATGTCATCAAAAGAAAACTAAAAGTTTAATTAGTATAAATATGATATGCAATCTAACCTATGATGTCCTTCATCATCCAAAATTGTTGAGAAGGATGTAACACCTGCTAATCCGGGGGAAAGGAAACAAGGAGAGTGAGCCAGATGCATAGCTGGTAAAATCATGATCCAAAAATAAATATAACAACAGAACATAAGTACACATAAGATTCAAACATGATGTAATGGTGTAAGAATTATATTTTAGCATTATTGTTCAACATACTTCTACCTCCCCATTAGGTGGGTCTAAACTTCATAACCCATTGCTATATATGATTATAGTTGGGTATTTCTCAACTAAATTCATTAAAAACCAACAATTTTATATAATAGTTTATGTCAGGAATGTAAGTAATCATTACAACAATATCAACATATTAACAATATTAATGGAATGAATTGAATTTCATCCAAGGTAGTCTACTTTAAGGACTTCAAAGTTTCATATTTCTGAATTTTTTAGTGTCTATATACATTGTTCTTGGCCTACCATGAAAAATAACATAATGACGGTAAAAATTTAAAGGGAATGAGGCCAAGGAATTATCAAGGCATAAATAAAGTTTAAGAAGAAAGACAATATATTTATACATAAGTAAAATTTTTAAACTCTACTTTCGGACTTAATATTTCTTAAATCCTGATTTAGAGCAATGTTGAGCTCCATGCCATATGACCCCCTAATTTATTCTAATGATTTATCAAAGTGATAAAATTTAGCATTTAGCCAAAATTTGTGATATTTATTTTAAATTTCTAACACTTAATAACTTTATGGTTTTATTTTTTGCTTTGTTATTCATTTATCAACATGATTAATTTAATCATTATTTCAACTATGAAGTAGGCTATTCTTTCCATTAGTTATATACCATTTTCTCTCTAACTTTTACAAATAAAATTTAAGAAGATTATTTTTGACACATTTCTTACTAAAAATTAGTATGGTTTTGAATTTCATTATAAGATTTATAATATTAAATTTGATGCGTATTTGAAATACGATTATGATTTGAATAAATTCGGGTTAGATTATCAAACTTTTTATCCAAATTCTGCACACCATAATAGCAAACAAGAACTTTGAGGAATCGAGACTTTCCTCAGTATATCCTTCGACTCTAAGTCAATAAACTTCCAAAAAATGTATATTGTGGGATAGAGTGGGAGGATAAGAGAGAGAGAGATGGACTTGGCTCCATATTTTTGTGGAAGAACAAGTGTGTTATAGGACTATGTTCTGTTCATTGCTTTCTGAAATCCCTCCCCCTTTTAAGAGGAAGTAGGGTGTATTTATAGTTATATTGTTAGTTGATGGCAGCTTCTTAAAGAAGGATAATTGATTATGATTTAAGTGGTTAGGCAATTGAAACTGATTAGTTTAGCCGTTGTTATGTTGGTTCTAATCATAGGTTTGATTTGCGGTGTTAAATATTAAACTAATTATGATGAGCAATTAATGTTGTTTAGTTTGAAGATCTTCGCTTAGACTAATTGTAAATTATACAAACCGTTTGGTCGGATAAACCGCTTGGCTAGACATTTAGATATGCCATCGTTTGGGCATATAACCTAGTTCACTTGATAACCGCCCGACCACCTTGTCACACGTCCGATCTTGATTTATTTTGACTATAGTTGGGTCAAGATTAGACTCCATGGTTTTTGAGTTTGGGTCTAATGCGGCCAATTAATTCGTTCTTTTCTAGGCTTACTATTCATGTACTTGCTTTGCTAATCAATCTTGCTAGCCCATTTTGCTATACCCAACATTAGCCGCCATAGTCTGCAGTTGAATTCAAACTCCGAGGATGTTCGAAAGAAGGGTTAAATCAGCCTATCCGTTGCACTATTCGAGCACTTCTTATCAATGAACTCAAAGTCAGTGAGTAGTTATTGCTGATTGGTTGCGACAATCAAACTTGCTACCTTGTGGTTTTGGCAAAGATTCATTGACTTTTGATTGCATGCCCTTACTTCAAAACACCTTATTTTTTTGTTATAAAAGGACTTGATCTCTTAGCTTATCTTCTTCATTTGATTTTCATGCCTTTGTAGCCAATGGAATTGGTTGGATCTTTCAAGTCTTTCCTTACTTGGCGAATATTTTATTCTGGACAGAAGAGAGATGATTTTGATACTATAGTATTCTGTTGGGTGTTACTGACAAAGCCCATCTTGGTTCCTTTTTAGATATCTGGCCATCTTGATTCCCCTCTTTTACACAACATGCCTAGCTAGATTGATTTTCCGCCAAAGTTATCAATAGGGTAACATTATGCCTTTGGGTTCATTCTGCCTCACGTGTCTCTTTTATGGGACTACTATTTGGAGAAGGATGCACCTATCGAGTGCATCTGGTTGTCTACCATCAATTTGCGGGAGTGATCTCGGCTGAGACGTTGCTCTTATTCTCTCTTAAATGAGATGAGCTGTCATTAGAGTGAGGCATGTGATGATTCTTTTGTTGCTACTGATATCACTAGTTCCCCCCCCCCTTTTTTTAAAAACCAACTAGCTCAATGTTTCTACGCATGAATATATTTCGTACATTACATGATTGTTACCAAGAACGAATAAAAATTTGGCCTTTGTTGTTTTTTGTGTTTGGGTTGTATTTTTTAATCTGTTTATTTCATATTTAGACTTGTCCATATTCACATGGCAAGGTAAAGCCATAGAAATGCTAATTGATTAACAAATTTGAACTAAAATTTCTTGATTCTTAATCTAAAAGTTTAATAGTATGCTGAGTGATTACTTAACAATTGACTTTTGAATTCGATAAAATTAGATAATTCGGTCTTTTGATAAATTACGCCCATTGAGCAAACCAAACTAGAATTTTAAGAGCTTAATCAGTTTGTCTCCTAGGACTAGTTGGATTTTTATTTCGTTGCATTTGAACAGCTCGTTGATTGGCAATCAGGATGTTGTGAGCATTATGATAACTCTTGTGATTGAGATGACTTATTGATGGAGCATTTAACACTGCATTAGATTGCGCTTTTCTCTTTGAAACACGTGGCGTGTCGTTTGGAATTCCTTCTTTGTTGGTTATCAATATACAGTGTTTTGATTGCTTTAAATAAAAAGGAAAGTGTGTCTTAATATGGGACGTTTGGGAGAAATACGCGTCGTTTGGATAAGTACTTTTCTTAAAACGTATTGTTTTCAAACTTTAACTGTTTTTTCAATTTCTAACATTTCTTTTTCCTACTTTTAATTCAAGTCTACTTCTGCGCTTTCTCGAAATGAAATTTTTCGAACCATAAGTCTTTAGAGTCAGACAATTTCATTTCTTGTTGTCATACATGGCTCTATGTAGAACTAGTGGTTGTCCTTTCGGAATGTTGCTATCATTGCTTCGCTGTTGTCATTACCTGATATATTGGAAATTTATGAGAGGTAATGACATTTTAACTGCCATTCCTAACGTTTTTTTACCAAATGAGAGGGCGTGTTTTCCTCAAAATGGTTTCATTGCCATTTATAAAGTCCGCTTGAAAAACGGACTTTGCATCCTTATAGCTAGGGAATTTGTGGATTATGGAGGCCTTAGGGACTTCTATTACACGACTTCATCTAAACATCATTTGATACTTGATGGCCTTTTGCATCTTTTTCTGATGCCATGAGCTTAGACTAAACATCAATATGGTAAAAATAATTTTTCGTTTTAATCAGGAAAATGATTGGATTTCTTTGACTTCTAGAAAAGGTCTCAAAATAAGTAGAGGAAATCTAGATTTCGTGAAGGAATGGAATGATCAGTTCTTGTTTACTAATGTTTCAACTGACTGGATTTTATCAAATGATTAGACTGATGCCAATTCAAATTATCCTGATTTGGTTTGTGAAAATGAACTTGTGTTTCAGACATTGTGAAAGAACATGTCACTGAGTTGCGCAATATTGGTTGCTTTCCCGCCCCTATTGCCTTGGATGCTATGCATTGGTATATTGTTGTTGGGGTGATGCAGTTGCCAATTTGCCTTGTCCCTTACAATGTAGGAGGGGCTTCATATAGCGGACACCTCTAGGATTCACCCTGATGTTGGCTAGTCGAGCAATCATCCGATAACTTCACCGGTTGCTTTCGTCACTGATGAAGTATCAATGGAGGTTGATGCTTTTTTCGGAGTGTGTATTCGATATCAGTCATCGCCTCCTTTCCTTTGAGGTCCTCAGAAAGGATGTTTGTGTTATATTATGAAGAAAGGATTCCATTTATTTTGTTAGATGAGAAGTATAATTCTTCACATCGCTTCACAGGTAGAAGTGTGTTAGTTGTCACCATTCCTATCATTGCTGAGTATAGGATCTCATCGTTCCTTTCTCTCCATCTTTAGTTCAACAAATCGTTGAACCTTCAATTGTTCGCACCACCTCCTCAGAACCGGAAGATGTTATGGGCAACACCTTTACTGCAAGGGGTGTTGAGATCCGTTCGGTATCCCCTTCTTTGAGTAGCAAGGAGATTGAAATTTTAGGGGGAGCTCCAGGTTTCAAATTCTTATTGTTTCGGCCGATCTTGCCACTCCTTTGCAGGACGCCTTGATCCTCTCTAGGTTCTAGGGTTGTTGGCTGATTGTCTAATTGCATTACATGAGAGAAATTTTCCAGCTGGGAGGTATATCTTTGCTCTTGAGATTTTGTTATAGCTTTCCTTATTGTTGCTAACATGCTCTTTTGCGGTCTTTGGAGTTGGCAAATCAAGTTAGGCATAGGCTATTCTTTCTTGATCGAGAAGTTGTGCACCTGTCAAGTTCATACATTAATCCAACTATAGTTAGGGCCTTGGAATGCAAAGCTGTGACTGTGAAGGCTAAGACATCGACTCTTGAAGATGAATTGATCCACATGGAGAAAGAATTGGTCAAGTGGGAAAGTAGAACTCAAGAGATAGAACATTGAAATAATTTGCTTGAAGATTGAGTTGTTACCGTAAGAGGAAAGAGTCAATTTTTTGAAGATAGGGCTTTCGTTGCAAACTGACGCGTTTATGCCAATTAATGTACTTGTTAGCAAATTATACACATATATGCATGCAAACTTGTACAAAAATTATTTTTATTGATAATGTATAAAATGTTTACATCATTTAAGTAATCCAAAGTGAGGGGTAGGGTGTATATCTAAGCTCCTAGGTTGGCCTCTTTATTGATAATATATTTTACAGTGAAGGGCATTTCAAGCGTGCAGGACAAGCTTCTGTTTTGGGTGCGTAGTTTGTACACCTTATTCCAAAGTGTTGCGGACACTAGAAATAGTCCTTCTCAAATTGGGGATAACTTATTCCTGTGTGCAAGCTTCTTGATGGCTTTGGTGCTCCTTAATACCAAGTCATAAACTTTGAATGCTCGCACCTTCACTTTCTGTTATAATATCTAGAGACCTTTTGTTAGTGGGTCGCTGCCCAAATGTAAGTCGCTTATCAAGCTTCCTATAAGAGATCTAAATTTTGTCTAATGAATTGAGAATTTCAATTTGGAGCAAAATTTTTCACTTGGTGGCAACCTTATTTCCATTGGAATCACTGCTTAGCATCAGATGAAAGATGTCTTTTGAATGGGTTCTCTTGAAGTCATTAGATATGCCCAAACTGTAGATGGGAGTCTGTCTACCCAAGCACTTCCAACCTTGTTTAGTTTGGTCTTGAAACCATTGATGATCATCTAGTTAGTCACTTTTACTTGCCCATTTGTCTGTAGGCATGAGATTGATGTGTGAACCAATTAGACTCCCAGATATGTATAGCATTTGATAAACCTTTTATTTGAGAATTGAACACTATTATTGGTGACTATGACCTCCAATATCTCAAATATAATATGCAGATAATACATTGGCAAATTCTCTGGCATTTTTGTTATATTATCTTGGTCAGGGAAGAGGCTTCCAACCACTTTGTAAAATAATGGATTGCAACGATAATAAATTTATTTGACTTGTCACTAAAAGAAAAGTGATCAATATGTTCAACTCCCATTACGCAAATGGCTAGGAGGCTTGCAAGGTGTGGAGTTTCGCCTGCGATTACTTGGGGACGCTGTCACTGATCTAACAATTGTCGCACTTTCAGAATTAAGAATCAGGAATCCACAATGCCATGGATTTAGGAGTTGAGGCTTACTTCTTGGTATATTCACCAAAATGTGGAAGTTAGTAAACTTCTCAAAGATTTAGAATGTGGGAGAGATTGAGAGGATGAAAGAAAGAGAAAGACAGAGGGACGGAGGACTTGGCTTTGTTTTTTTGTGGAAGAATAAGTGTATTAAAAGGTTTTACTATGTTCCTTGATTTTTGAAATTTGTTCCCTTTTCAAGGAAAAAGATGCATATTTAGTCACGCCAGTCGTTGATGGTCTCCTAAATAGGAATAACCGGCTACTATCTAAATGGTTAGGTTAATTGGAAACCAATCAATTCCAACGTCATCGTGCACATTTTAATCATGGGGTCGATTGGAAGCAGTTGACACTTAAAGATTGAATTGACGATGGGCATTTGATATTTGCTAATTTGGAGACCCTCGCTTGGGCTAACCACAGAGTTAACAAGTTTGGTATATTATCATTATATATTATCATTGAATTTCTTATATGCAATTTGGTCCCCTTATAGTAAAATTCTCAATAAATTTGAAAATCATTTAATCACTTGAAATCTTCTTAAATATTTGTTTAAATTTTATAAAGCAATACTTTATTATTAAAACATCTCATTAAAATTTCCATGACATTTCTTCTTTAAATTAATAAATATTCTTGTTCCATAACTTAAGCAATTTAAGTTACAAAAACTTGCTTTCCTTGCACATTTTTTTCTTCACCATAATTTATCATGTAATAATTTTATGGATTACATGATTTGACCTTAACACTCATTCAGTCACCTAATAATTTCTAACGCAAATTCTATAAGTTAGATCATAATTTTCACATCATCTTCTTGTAACTCAAACATGATTTTTCTTATTTGAACATAATAATCCATATTCAAAATTACCATTATAACTTCTTTATTTATTCATTATAAATTTATAAAATTAGAAGTTAAAGAAGAGATGTCATGAATTACTTAATTTCTCTAAGAATGCTTCTTGTTCTTTTAAATCCTTACTCAAGCTTTCTCCTTACTCTCCGCATTCAATTTGGTTGAGATAGATTGTGGTGGAGTTTGAGGCTCCAAATGAGCCTATGTATGCTACTTTTAGGGGCCTTCTAAACTTGGATAATTAGAAGCTTACGCCAAGAACACCTTACGAGCAGGCATAAGGTTTTACTTGGACATTTAGAAAAAATATATTCAAAATCCTTATGATTGAAGCACTGTAATTAATAATTTCTTCTTGGAATTTTAATACCCTATCCTTGGCCTTCCATTGTAGGAGAATTTATGGGTGGAGGGTGTCCTAAGACAAACTTAGAGTTAGTAGTAGGAGTATGCAATGTGGATTGACGATACGGTATTTTGGTAACTAACTCGAAGTCTCGAACCAAATTGTACGCATGGTCTAAAGTGGTAACTTCATGTAAGGCAAGTTCTCTCCTGAGATTCTCATGTAGTCCTTTCTAGAATCTACTTAACGTCATGGCTTTATCCTCATTGATGCAGAATCTCGTCCAAAAATCATTGAATTGAGTCACATACTTGGCCATGAATCGATGACCCTATCGAAGGGCATTTTATTGATCTAGTAGGTTGCTACTGTTTGTGTGGGGTAAGTATTTTTCTTGAATGTGTTTTATTTCAGCTCAACTCCTGATAGAGGCTGCCTGATGTCTAACAAGGAAGTCTTCAATACTTTTTTAAAATAATTGAGCATTTTCGGTCAGTTTGTGGCTAGCAAATTGAACTCTTCTATCTTCTGACATGCCATGCCATTCAAAGAAACGATCTATATCTCGGATCCATTAAGTGAAAATTCGATAGTCCAAGCAACCGTCAAAAGTAGGGGCATCCAGTTTGATATTTTTAAAGAGGTAGTCATTCGGATCCCATTCTTGATCTTAGTGTTGGAGTCTGTAATCGCGTCTACGAGGTGCTCAATTATCTTGTCTTCGTTGGTGAGTTTTATTACGGGATGTAATGAGCTGTCAGCATCCGATGAGTGAGGCTCTATTTCTAAAGTGGCAACTCGATTTGCAAGATCTAAATTTGTTTAACGAGCAGTGGCCAAGTTAGTTTAAATGGAAATCATATGGTTTTGTTATTTTTGTTAATTGGGAACTAATTGGGATAATTGTTGACTTAGAGTTTCGAATTGACTATAGTCCATTATTAGGTCAAAAATGTTATGGAAAATAATGTGATCACTTTGCAAGTGCATGCAATACCAATATGACTAATAGGTTGGAGATCAATAAATAATTGAGACACTCTAAGCCAATAGTTTCTATTTTTTTTTGATGAGATTTCGTATAGTTCAGATTATGCAAGCAAGTATTGCTAATCTATTAAAATAATAAAGTAAGAATCAATTGCAGTGTGATTATATCCACTATGAAGGTAGTTATGAGATGTGAAATGAAGTTTTTTTTTTTATAAGCAATAAAATGGTACACGTAAATAAACTAAATACTATTAAAGATAAGCAAAAATATGCTATCCAAAATAAAATGAAATTAATGCAGCTGAATATGAAAGATGATCTGAACTGCCTGTATGATCTGACATTGTATGATGAGAGCTTTCAGTCCACTGCTTCTTTTTTTTTGTTGGCTTTTTTTTAAAGAAAATACTTTTTTCCTGCAATATAAAAAAGAGGTAGAATTGGTGGAGATTTTGCTTGCTGCAGAAAATGCAAATTGCATGCTAGGGGGCAGTGGGATAGTAGAGTTAGGGATGTGGTGGTGTTGCTGGTTACACGAGAAGTTGGTGATGTTGGAGGTTGGACAAGGGATAGTAGAGTTGGGGATGTGGTTGCACGGGAAGAACGTGTAGGTTGGACAGAGGAGTTGGTGGAGTTGGTGATGTTGCTGGAGGCAGAAAAAAACTAGGAATTTAGTCTTTGATATGAATTTTAATGTAGGGAAGGAAAAAAGTAGGGGATTGGAAGGAGTACGGAAAGAAGAGAGACGGGGAGAATAGAGATCAGAGAGAGGGTTAGAGACCAGAAAGAGAGGAGATTGAAAGGGAGAGGGGAAGGAAAGTATAGTCACTCAAATTTCATTTAATTCATCAACACTAATTCAAATAATAGAGATAGGATCCTTATATAAAGAACCCTATGTTTGGAATAATTGGAAACAAAAATCACAATCAAATAACTTTTAATGTGGAAATAAAATTATATCCCTGCTAATTGAAAATCAACTCTAAGGTGAAAATAAAATCAAATCTAATTTGAAAATAAAATCAAATTAAATCCTTACATCCTTTGATGCTCGTATCACAGATAGTCTGCTTTAGCGTGGCAAGGTTACGTGATTGCTGGATGATATGGTGTGTTAATTATGTAGGTGGATGGAGGTCAGAGCTTGGCCTTTGGCGAGGAACCTGGAATGAAGACAGCAAAAAAGATCTACAACCAAAAGTATGTTCAGCTATCGGGAAACAATATCTTCAAGGAAGATGCTCCTCCAAAATCTCCCGAAAAGCCATTGAGTGTGGCCAAACTGCGTGAGATAAGTGGCAGTGACATCTTTGCCGATGGAAAGGTTGAATCTCGAGATTATTTAGGTGGAGTCCGCAAGCCTCCCGGTGGTGAGAGCAGCATTGCCTTGATTTAACTTTGTTGTTGACGACTAGGTCTGTCTGACTAGGCTACCATAGTTCGGAAGCCATTGGTGTGCCTGCCATTTCTTGTACAATTTGATGTTTTTGACTGGTTGGGTTTGATCTTGTGTTTCTCAGGCTTACTTAACAGACGTTAACCAGGATTTAGAAGGCTTATGCTAATTCTGGTTGTATATTTGTTTTTTAAAAAATATGGTGATTGCGGTAACCGATTCTGGTGTTTAAATGATATTTTTCATGAGCCCTCTGTTTTACTGGGTGTACATTCAGCAACTTAGCGGGGGAACATGACCAATGTGATCCATTTATAGTCTTCTACCAGTTGGATCAACGGATCGTCCCGTTAGAAATAAGTTAAGTCCTTTTTTCGCCCTCTTTCCGGACACTTTCAGAGAAGGGAGCGTCTTATATCTGGAAGAACGTGGCCAATTTGGGGGGAAATTACGTTGTGTTTCAGCATGCAACAAACTTTCCTTTGATGTGAGAAACTAAGCTACTACGTAACGGTGGGAAAAAGAATTTTTATTTTTTTGTTTTGGGGAGCGAAAGGGAAAATACAGAGCGGAAGTTCTCTGCTGCATAATTATCAAAAATGTGAATGATATTTGACATCATAACAAACGCTGGTTGTGTCTCTGCTTTTATTTTCTTCCCTTGTTCTGGAATCAAAGGCCCAGATTCGTTAACAGCGTTTTATATTTTTTTCCCTGCCCAAAGCCTGTTTTTATTTTGGAGTCGGGCTCGAAGGCCTGTGTATTTTTTGGGAGCATTGGGCTCAAGCAATGGCCCAGATTGACAATGGTGTTATTTCAATCCAAAGCTTAGCATAGCATCTATTGCGTTTTCAAAGATCTCAGGCCGCTGAACTTTAGGTGGTACTATTTGAAGTGCTGTAGGATATTTTTATTGTCATTTTGAATTTAATAGGTGGGTTAAATTAATCTTATTATAGTCAATCTTACTTGATGGGACAAAACATTTATTATTGTTCTTGCCGTTAATTTTTTTCTTTTAAAAAAAAATCTTATCCTCTACTTATCTTTAAAAATAATTAATACAACATTTATTTTACGTAGACCCGGTTTTAGGCAATTAGAAAGTTTTGGTGAAATCATTGCTTATGGATAATCACCATGACAATGAGATATAACAATGGATAATTCGAGACCGGGAAATCATTATTCAACTCTAGCCCCATAGGTGCTGAGACAGTAAGAAACTAATCCTCAACTAGTTATAATTTCATATTGTTAGATTTTAGATCATTTTTTCTTTGTCATATCCACAGGACACGTTATTTTCAGTGTTTGTTCCAATAGGGTTACCCACGCTAGATTGATGCAATGTTTGCTCGAACAAGACCATTCGATAGAAATTTTGTGAACTATTTATGAGCTAATAGTTTATGTTGTAAGTCTAAGAACAATTTTAGTAGCAAATCGTGGGTGAGCCGTGTGATGGCCACTTAAGTTGCACATGCTATAAATATCCCATCCTAATTTTATGGTTAATTCAAACCATTTTATATACAAAAGTAGTGCTGTGATAGAGAGGGAAAAGGGAGAGGAAAAAAGAATGAAAAGTTTTAAGCAATTATCTAGTGTTCGATTTCCTTCTCCGAATTGGATATGTTATGTTAACTTTGTAGAATGTAATGCCGATTGATTGTTTGTGTTTTTCAATTTTATTTGCATTTATTTAATTATTAAGATCCGTATATTTTTAATATTGTAAACCAAATTGTGTTTAGGATTAGTAGGGTAATTGGTTCTTAGTATGCATTGTGCTTGTGAAGGTGATGACCCGATGAGATTTATTTATAATCGAATCTCATCATAGTACAAATATTGTTTGGACGTAGCTTTCTATAATTATTCTTTAGTTGATAATGATTTTTACGTAAAATCAATTGTACTATTTATGTGCTTGATTATGTGTATTGTCCCTCGTGATTCCATCATAAGAAGATAATGCTTGACGTTGTTGGGATTCTGCTTTCTTAATATGTCATTTTTGAGAATTATTCTCAGCTTGGTGAGGAAAAAACACCAAAGAATTCCTTGGTTGGACTGAGGATTTAGAATTTCGGGTTGAGATCTAAAGCACATAACAAATGGTGTGGTTTGATAATGAGACTGTTTCCTACTACCATTAATGATGCTCCCTCTTCCTTCAAGAGAAACCCTACAATTCCTCCCGGATATTGATAATGCTATCACCTCCTGTCCCACCAGCCACCCTCCTTTCCTCCAACTGGTAAGTCTGTAGTGTAGTTAATAGCTACTTTCTTTAGTAAATTCAAGAGAAAAAAATAATAGGACAACAATGATTCACTGTTACTGTGACTGTCATCCAGAATGGTCCAAGATAATCTTCTTCTTAGGCTCAATTCTTAATTCTTAGGCTTCCTTTGTTTAATAGAACGTATTTTTCATTTTTTTTAAAAAGAAGATTTTCTTAAAAGAAATATTATAATTTTGGTTTTTTAGGTGCTGTGTGTCATTAAATTGAACAATAACACCGGCATCCCTATTAGAGTCTGAGCCCAAATTCAACCACAAACTCTTTCCCATTGATTTATTTAGTAGTCTTTGAAAAAAATATAACTTATTGAAATTTATAGAATACTTACTGAAATTTTATCTTTTTAATAATTTAATAAAATTTAATCTGAAATAATTTCAAAATGTCTTAGAAATAGCTTTATAAAAGTGACATTGAAAAAATAGACATGCAACCATAAAAATGGGAGAAAAAAATTCAAGAAAAGGTATAATTGGTTAAATTAATTAATCGTCATTACAACAATGATCGCTGGTGTCTCATAAGTCTCATCAATATAGCTTTGCAGCTTGCTCATTTAGCTAGAATTATTTAACCAAGAATAATAAATTTACAAAGGAGGATTCATTATAAGTTTTTTTTTTTTTAAAAAACCTTTGTGTGAATTTTTTTTAAAAAAATATTGTCTGTAATGTAATTTTATTACATAGATAATATTTTAATTGTTCAAGGCTATTATTTTTACTTTATAATAAATAACAATATTATTGTGTTTAGACTTAAAAGATTAAAAATAATAATTAGTAATTTTTATGCCAACTAAATTATTCTTAATTGGAAGAAAGCACAGACTCTTATTAAAAATTTAATAATTTTAAGAAAAGTAAAATCTAAAACGATCGATTAAAAAGTTGAATCCTTCATAGGGGGAAAAAAAAAAAAAAGAAACAGTGAATTGATCATGAAATTATTAATAATATATCAAGTATTTCATCATTCAATTAGTAAAAGAAGTTTAAGAATGGAAATGACAATGTAAACTAAATGCTATCAAAATGAGCATTTTTTTGGGCTCTGCTTATTAAGCGGCATAGATATATTTTTCAACATTTAAAAATTAACATATAAAAATTTAAAACTTGAGTAAAAGTTGTAGGCGGTTCTTATAAAATACAAACAAATTTAATTACAAAATAATAAAGATTATCTCGGTATATATCTTAAAAATGGCTTAAGTTTAACTATATTAGTATTTATAAGTTTATAAAATAATATTTTTGTTTTTATAAATTCTCAACTATGTTGCATACAAAATAAACCAAGTAATAACCTTTGAAAAAAAAATCCCTTTCTGACTAGAAAATTTCTCTAACAAGTATGGCTACGATTTTTCTTAGTGCCTTAAATTATCAAAAAAAAAAAAATTATTTTCTTATTTTTTTATCTGAAAAATAAAATTTTAATAAAATGGACAAAATCAAATGCTTAAAAATAATTATATAATTTCAAAAATCTTCCAGGACGACACGTCAGAGCACTGAAAATAGCTTGGGCGACAAGCCAAAGAGGTCGCAGTGCGCTCTACGTACTTCAGCCGTTGCGATTTTACAACTGTGCCGAATATCCCTGACATTCCGCAGCACAGGGCCCCACTCCGTATATTCCGAAACCACGTCCACGGCGTTTTCCTTTTTCTTTTTCTTTTATTACAAAAAATAAAAATAAATCATTTATTTTTTTAAAAAAGAAATTATTAGAAAGGTTCTTGTGCCCAAGACAATTAAGATTTTTGGGACATGAACATTTTTGTTTTTGGCCAGTCGTATGTCATGCGCGTAAATTCAAGGTTGAGGTATGCCTTTGAATAAAAAGTACATTTTTATAATGTTACATGAGGATATTTCAAATCCTTTGGTTACTATGTGTTTGGTGATATATTTAACTTTTTTTTTCTTATCATATTAATTTTTATTCTTGGATTTTTATAATTTTCTAAAAATTATATATGTATTAGTATGTGATTTAAAATATCACCAATTGAGCTTCAAATTTTAACACAATACATTAGTAATGCTAAAATAAAATTTATGCGGATTTTGTTTTATTTTCTATGTGTATAGTTAGTATTTACAAAAGAACAATTACAATTGGTGGTATTAACTGCTATATGATCCTATTACATATCAAGGACAAAAAAGGGGGAGGGGGGATAAAGATACATGAATAAAGAATCAAATATCGAGGTCTCCAGGTCTTCTCTAATATCTTTAATTGATTCCTAATTCAGTAAAAAGTGAATGATTTGTTTGCAACTGCGATAATCATTTTTTTAATATTATAAACGGTATTATCAGATTTAGGTTGATAATTTTTTTTTAATTTGTTATCTATGTATCTCTTTCATTTCGTATCGCATCAAATCAAAATAACGTCCTAAAAGAATTATAGGCTCTTCATCTTCTCTCCGATCCTTACATAATCTTTGAGTTGGAATATATTGAATTGGTTACTTACAAAAAGAAAAAAGAGAGAGATATTTGTGAGATAAGATTAGGTGAAATTATAATTTTCTTTTATAAGCACCGGAAGGATAAGATTATCGGTTCATTGAATGTTCAAAAGATGATGCCTGACAAAAGTTATATGGGCTACAATTTGTGTGATTATAAATAGGATATGAAATTAGTGAACAAATAAGAAATGGGCTACGGGAATGGAAAAAAGAAAAAGAAGCACCAAACAGGTAAGGTTTTACCAAGGTTGCTGCCGTCTACATATGGATGAGTTATGAACACCGTCCATCCTCGGTTGATTAGCCAAATCTGCCAAAAGAAGTCGTCATAATTTCTCGACAATTAAGGCAGTTCGATCTGTCGGTTTGAGATGGAATTAATTTATTGCATATCCCCTTCCCTTCTCATTGCCAAAATTACTTAAATGCCGATGCTCACGACGTTTCAATTTCTCTCGCTTAATATGCCGCTATCCAAGTCAGGAATTTCAAGATAAATAAATCCCATGAAACATAACAAGTTTATTATTATTATTATTTGTGAATAAATTCAGGGGATCGACCTTTTGCATTATTTTTCTAAGATTAAAAGTAATTATGTCTTATTCATTAAAAACCTTCTTAGACTTTTTAATTTTTTTAAAAAATACTTATATCACAGTTTTTTAAAATAATTAAATCATATTTATTTATTTTAAAAACAAACGGTTAATACATGAACAACCAGCTTCTCCATCTCTATATATTCGAATGACATGGAGGTCATCTGAATATATGTTAGAATGCAGGGCATTTTTAAAAATAATATATACTCTGAAATAATGTATAGATATATGATGAATTTGAAATATTTTATCAAAAATTGAATAAATATCATAAAAATAAATGATATTGGTATATTCTTGAATTTGAATTATTGAACGAGTTATGATACCATTTATTTTTTCTGGGGTCAAGTTGCAGTGAGTCTAATCTTCATTACTTTAAACTTGAATCATGCACAATAAAACTGGCGAACGAGAGATCAGAAGACAGAGAGACTTGCTTTCTGGTATATTGCATATTTCAGGCACAAATTCTTTATTGCAGCTGTATATTCAAGTTAAATATAATGTGAAGGACTTAAAGTGTGAGAATTTTATTTTATCATGTTGTGGACAAGCGATGCAAATTCATTTTTCAGTGCCCACTTCATCACTATTTTTCAGCTTTTATTAGAATGTCTTTAGATGGCTTGATATTTATTGCCCCATATATTTTTATAACAGCTCATTTACACAGATAAATATATGAGATATAACGTTATTTAAAACATCTTAAAAAACAACTATATTCTATCTCCTAACATCACATTAATTATTTATTTATTCCTTACTGGCTTTTTTCGGTTTTGGCAGTCTCCCCTTTGTAATCAAACAGGATTAGCTGACTGTGATTCTTTCGTCCTTGGTGGTAATAGAATGAGATTGTGGAGGTAACTTCTATTCTTTTATCTTTTTTTAGTGAGTAATAACTATAAACAAATATAAATATAAATAAATAAATAAATATATATAGAATCAAAAGTTCAAGACAATAAAACATTGCACTCTCATATCTACCGAAACAATAGCCCACAAAAAAGGTGACAACAAAAACACTCTTAGAGACCCCAAGAAGCCAAAATAACAGAAGTGATCAAAAAGGAAGTAGACAACCTGACTGGTTCATCGAGATCCTGTTTTCCTAGGAAGGCCATGGCCTCTCCAAATAGGACTAAAGGTGTAGTCAAATGCAAGGAATTGATTTTTATCATAGACCCAATTAAAAATCATGTTGGCAAGAAACCAGTGTTAGAAATATCCTTTATTGAAATATTTTATGACTAAAAAAATAGGTTACCTGAAAGATTGTCAAATATTACTAAATAAATACTCCCACCGGATTCATATCTATTTCACACAGAATCGCATTTCATCCAACGTTTTTATGCTCAGTGCATGCCTATGCTAGACATGAGCTTGTTTAGTTCAATATAACCATGTCCAATAAATGCTTATGCAGTGCATGAGGTATGATTTACGTTAAAGGTAATGCGCCTATATAACTCACAAACGTTAATGAATTACTTATGACGAGTTACATTTTTCTTGAGATAATTTTACCTCACTCTATAAATGCTTTTTTTTCTTCTAATCTTAGCTGACGTGGTTGAAACCATAAACTTTGTGCCTTCATTGATTAAGAATTAGTTATCATCTAAAAAAGAAGACCAATATCATTTAAAAGAGGGTACCAATCTTTTGCCTTTGAGATTTATTTACCAAAGTTTTCTTATATATCATGAGTATGCTTTTTAGGATGTTTGACCAACTTGACGCTAACTTTGCAAGTCACTTTCAACTTGTTGCTAACATCAACCACTTGGAGTTTCATATTGTTGAGGACTTTTAACGTTTTGACACCCATTTAGATGAATAGGATGCCTACATGGAAGGGGGGACTTGGACTGCATCTTTGCCAAGTTGCATTTGCTGTATGATTGTGATAACTCATATATTGATTAAGCCTCCTTTTTCTTAGTATCACGGGAAAAAAAGAAGAAGAAGTATTTCTATGTTTGGTGCGTAGCCTTATGTTAGCTGTATTGGACTTAATCTAATCATTTTGATTCTCCACAACTGCTATACTTTAAGTATTGTTATATTACTTGTTTTATTTTGCACTTTTTTTTTTCATTCAAATACTCAATATTGTTCTTATATGGTCGTACTAAGCTTTTCTGGTTATGAGCAACATGGTTTCATCTCAGATAGCTTTATTTATTAATATCGTTGTGCTTTTTGAATCTTAGAAGTAGATTTTTGTACATATAGATTTTTTCATAGTAATATCTAAACTAATTATTCCTCAATTTATAGTGCTAGATAAAAGGAGTTTTGTTATAAAATTATCAAATATGAAATTGTTAAGAAAACTTTTTATTAACATATTTTATGATTAGGAAAGCACATCACCTAAAGGATAGTCGAGCATTGTTGAATAAATAATCGCATTAGGTGCATGCTTACTCCATGCAGGATTGCATTTCATCCAGTGTTCTTATGCTTGATGTACGCATATATCATGCAAGGGTGCATTCAGTTCACTATACCCACACTCAATGAATGTCTATGGCTCCCATGAGCACATTTGGTTCAGCGTACTAATACTCGTTATGCATAAGCACATGTTATCTACTATATTTATATTTGATATTCGCCTGTATAGCACATGTGCATTGCTTGCTAAAATCATCGTGCCTGATGTGCACTTGTATGACACACAAGCATTGAGGCACTACCTGTGACTAAATGCATTTTTTTCTTCACCTAATTTTAGCTCACTTTGTAAGCACTCTTCTTTTTTTAACCCTGGGCAACATGAATTGAGCTACAAATGTTATACCTTCATTGATTGATAAGGAGAGATTATCTAAAGCTAAAACCAATCTTTTGCTATTGAGATTTAATTGTCAAGGTTTTTTTATCTAATATTGTTTAAATACTTATGCCAACTTGTAAGTTTTTATTGTTATGCGGAGATTTACTAATAGGTGAATTAATATTGATAAGAAGACTAAAAGTTGGTTAATTTTATCGTTGCGAGTAAATTTAATAAATTATTTAGTAAAAGATATGAGTTATTACTTAATGTATTTATATCACTTAAATTATAAGTTAATTTTTATATTATTTTATTTTTATTGGTTAGAAAAACATGTGAAATTTTACTAAAAAATTGATTAATTTTTGAGATTTTTCTTTGTCATATTAATTTCATCTTTAACTTTGTCATCAAAGACCTCCTGATCACACACTTGGGCCCCAAGGAATTTTATGTAAGGGCTTTTATTTTCTTAATGAACTTCTTAAGAATAATAAACTTAAAGATCGATATATATAAATAGTGGAGACAATAGATATAATTAGCTGAAGCTGGCCCATGAACAAGAACAACTTACTCATCCACACATCAATCATCGTCATAATCTTATCAATAATAGATTTATGGCTGAAAACTCTAAGCTTAGGTGAAATAAGGAGAATACCTAAATATTTGGTCAAAAAGACCCTAATAGAAAAACCGAGAATATCTCAAATATCCAAAGAAATAGCCCTATTAGTCACATAAAAAAAGAGTGCACTTTTTAAAAGATTGGGGTGAAAACGTAAAAGCTCAGACGAAAGAAAAAGATAAAGGCTCCCCTCAGCCAAAGAAACTGAATGAAGATAAGCTGCAATGAATAAAACTAAGTTATTTGTAAATGCCAAATATAATAAACTTGTTTTGCTTAAATGTCCAATGGTGCTTAAACTTCTCATCCACTTGAGTCTTACTTGAAATAATGCCATGGAGGACCTCTATAACTATAGTAAAAAGATAAGGGAAAACAGTTACCTTGATAAAAATGCTTAGTACCATAGAAAAAGGCTATTGACTCGCTATTTAAGGAAATAGAAATAATTTAGAAGAGATATATTAACTAACCTGCCAATTGAAAATGTTAGGAAAGCCCATTAGCTGCATTGCCTCAATTATGGAATCCCATTCCATCATATAGTAAGCCTTCTAAAGATAAATCTTCAATGTACGCTACAGCTTACTTCTATCCAAGTTGTATCAATTAAAAAGCTCATATGCAAGGAGGATGTTATCTCCCTTAGATGAAGCTAGTTCGGAACTTATAAACTAATCCTAGTTGGGATCTCTAAGCCAATTCACAAGGATCTTAGAAATAGTATTATACATTTTGTTTTATTAAGAGATAAGCCTAAAGTTTGATAGCCTAGCCGAGATTAGGACATTAAGAATCAGAGTAGTGAGGGTAACATAAGCTTTGTTAAAGCGACCCCAATGAGAAGAAATCTCAAGAGTATTAACAACTAATAGTTCGATGATATTTTAAACATTCTTGAAAAATTCAAAGTAGATTTATCCAAACGTAGTATTTTGACATCTTTAAAGGTAAATGGGTAATCTCTACTTTTCTCAAACTTAGCTGAAGTTGTCAAGGGCTCAATTAAGGAAGACTACAATCGATTCAAAATAAATAACCAAATAGATCCAACACCAAGTTGTATATTTCTTTCTAAACAACCTAACATATTATGAAAGTAGGACTCCACCTCCGACTTCACTTCTTTGAGGCTAGCATTGGAAGAGCTATCATTCCTAATTATACACTAGAGTCTTTTTATACTATTCATTTCTATTACTATTTTAAAAAAAGAAGCTAGAACAAACGTCTCGATCATTAACTAATAATTTTAGATGTTGCTAATTAGACGCGATCCTCGTCTTGGGCAAGTTGCTCATTTTGCCCCTCAGCCTATGAGGCATTAGTAATCGTTTCTCCATGAGTTTTCATAATATTTTTGATCAATTTATTTAAAATGGAATATTAACTTAGAATAATGAAATAAATTATATTTACGAAGAAGTAATTTTTTTTGATTAGATGATAATAAATGAAGAAATATACAAAGAGATGCCTTTGGGTCTCGAGCCTCCAAACAACTTTTTCTCAACCGTCTTTCATTTTTGTAAGATCCTAACAATGGAAATTTCTGAAAGCACTTTGGTTGATAATTCTTCAACTTAGACTTCACCCTATGAGTGGCTACGGATCCCTTGCCCACCACAACATTGAGCACTTTAATTTTACCCTTTTATTTCAGTTGTTGCAAATCTATACAAATGATTACTTTTAATTGAGACTTTCAAGGCTTATGGAATCACATCAGAAAATCAAGGATGAGAGGTAATAAAATTATTAAATTTGGACAAACATTTCTTCAAGAATATGCCTCCACTGAAAAGCGTATTTTGTATAAAAGAAGTATTTTAAAAACATCTGTCCAAAACCTTGAAATTATGTAGAAAGTTTTTACTTTATAGTTCAATCAGAAATATGTGTTCACCTGTGCAATTTAAAGAGTGATAGCATAGGTAGGTAAATTAAAAAGAGAATAAAAGGCACAACAATTTTATTGTAAAAGCTTTATGAGAATGTTTGGGGATGAAAATTTGAAATTTGAGTATGGACAATTTGTTTATGAGGGAGAATCGTACCATGTAAGTAAATTTATTAAGAATGTACCTCATGTGATAAAATCATTCCATCGGTTTAAACGATTTTGAATCTGACATTTTCATTATTTATTAAATTTTAATTATTTGAAACGAAACGCCGTAGAATACGCTGAGAATGTGAATGTTGTTCAAAGTATTGCAGAGACCCTTAACTGAATCACTGGACTTGGGAAACAAACTCCCCACCCGGCACCTCCCCGCCCTCCACCCACCCGCCACCGGAAAAAAAACTGAAATGTTGGAAAATTTTAATTCAGTCTGCAATAATATACTCAGCAGCACATCTAACAATAAATTATTAAATAAATTATTAAAATATATGCTAAACGCCTAAACCCTCCTTAGGTCTGACCCACAACGCCTCTCTCTCTCCCCCCCACTCAACCAGTGCCCAATGTGTGTGTATATATATCTCTTTCAGCTCTCTTCATTTTAATGGCGTGAGCGTGCACAGTAGTAACCGACCGTACGATGACTTCCTTACTAACCATGAAAATCAAAACCAAAACCCTCCGATTCTTTTCCCTTCATCTGTTCGTTCAAGAAACCCAGAAATTCTAACGGATTGTATATCGGCTGAAATTCCTTTGTTATTAACCCCTGTATGTTTAATGCTTCGATGTCTCATTACTACGTCTTCTCTATGGCATTTTCAGATTGATATCTAATCTTGCTGTTTTTTTTTTTTCGGTTTTTTTCTTCTCAGATTGTATTTTGCTCTGTTGTTCCCTAGGATTATATATTATTTTCCAGAAGTTTGTTTGTCCATAATGTTTAGAGAAAAGAAGATTATAGAGAACATGAAGACCGACAGTGATAGAGAGGTACAGAAGTTCTTGAATGAATTCCCCAATTTAACATCTAATCATCCTCGTCGAATGCTTGAGAGTCCTTCCAATGTCGGTTCATCTTCTTATACTAGTGGGCTTTCTTTTCCCCATGATGGGTCATCATCTCTGTCTCCTTTTGATGTCTCTAAGCAACCAACGGCCAGTACTCAACACAGAGATCGCTTATTAATGGATTCAAGTGCATCCGATCACTGGTATATAAGCAATAACGACGACTGTATGTTGGATGATCTTGGTTTAATCGGAGAGTTTCAGAATCTGCATATTGCGGATGGGAATGAGGTTTGTCCTAGTGTCAAGCAATTTAGGATGGATCCAGATGGGTTTAGAACTTTCGATCGTAAGGTAGCAACGGTTAAACCAATCTGTGGTGAGAAATATAGATCTTTTGAAGGTCTTACCACCGAGTACTCCAGAAATGGAGGGTTTCCTCCGTCCCCTCTTCATAGGTTTAAGATTGGTTTTGATGAAGAAATGAAGTTTGGGTGGGAACCGAGAGGATGCAAAATAGGTGATTCAATGGAGTCCTATTTTGCTCAAAATCAGTCAAATGTTCCTCTGTTCTCTGGACCTAGTTACTATAATTATGTGATGAATTACCCGTTCGGTGATATGACCCATCCTGGAAATGACTGTTATGGCAGTGGAATTCCGGTTCAGAACCCATGTTTTCCTTTTCATGGTGATGATCATAATTCCTTGAAACATTGCAAGGTTGATTTGATCGGCAACAGAGAAGACTTGAACTCTCAGGTTTACTCTCAAAACATGTCTTTCTGTAAGCCTTACTCTAATGAGAGTCTGTTACGACAGTCTGGACTGAATTCTAGTGGAAATATGGGTCTCCTGAATTCACCGACTTGCTCTCAGCTCATTCACCCTGATCAGGGTTTTAGAATGGAAAATGTAGCACCAAATCCTCCATCCTTGAAGGAAAGGATGAGGGCTGTTGTGAATAGTGGAGTTCCTCAATCTGTTGTGTTGATGAAAAGTCCAAGGAAACTCAACGCTTATGGTTGTGAGGATACCTTAATTGTTCAGGAGAACAGCTTAAATGACGCAACTGGTAAGTATGATATACTGAGGGGTCGAACAAGAAACTGCTGGGGTGGGAGTATGATAAAAAACCTTCGGGAGATGAAAATGGAACTTAATGGTAAGCTGCAGCCTGAAGGAAATGGTGAAAACGGAAGGAATTCGTTAGGTTATCACCAGACATTGTTTCAACCAGCAAACGAATCCTTGGTGGAGGTTCGCAGCAATATATGCTCAATGGCAAAGGATCAACATGGTTGTCGGTTCCTACAGAAGAACTTTGATGAAGGGTCCCATGAAGATAGGCAGATAATATTCAATGAAATAATTGATCATATTGTTGAACTGATGACCAATCCATTTGGGAATTACCTGATCCAGAAATTACTGATTGCTTGCAATGAGGACCAGAGGACGAGTATTGTGCATATGGTTACCAGGGAACCTGGTGAACTTGTGAGGATTTCCTTGAACACACATGGGTAATATTGTTTCATTGATGTTTTCTTTATCCATTCTTTTGCATTCTCTTGTGGTTCTTTACAACGCCTATTTCTGAATGGTTTGGTTTTGTGGCACCAGCACACGTGTGGTGCAGAAATTAATCGAGACTCTCAAAACCAGAAGGCAGATGTCATTAGTTATGTTGGCGCTTGAACCAGGTTTTCTTGATCTTATGAGGGACCTCAATGGAAATCATGTGGTTCAGCGTTGCTTGCATTGCTTTAGCAGTGAAGATAATAAGGTATTATTATTTTTCAACCATTTTATTTTTCAATATTGTTTCTTATATTTGATCTGGTTGAAGAGCTATATAACACTTGACCGTGCATACGCAACTGTGTCTTTCCATTTAACGAAATCTCTGGCCTCTGTCAGAGGCTAGTCTGAGGTCTCCTATCCTTTCCTCGCAAACACGCCTCAACCAAAGGCTGACAATACACCATAAAGAGGTAAACTGTGAAAGGTGCAAAGAAATACTAGGGGAATGTGGTTTTTATTAGGCTTCTTACAATGTACTATATATAGGAACATCAAAGAACACGATTTAAAATAATAATGCCCCCCCCCCTCCAAACCAAAAGAAAAGGAAGAAGAAAGAAAAGAAGAAACAAACATTTGGTTCTTTTGGTCCCAACCTTCTCCTTTTCTTTTATCGAAGTATGGGACCTAGTACCATGTTACAAGTATTAGGATTGTGAAGTCAAATAATAGATTGAGTTGAATGACCTTCATGCATTAAAGCTGAAACTGTCATGTCGAATAATTTTAATAACCTAGCTATTCCTCCATACATTCACAATCCTAGTTCTCAAGATAAAAGATCTCATAGAATTCTTTTTTCTTCATATGTTTTCATTTCCTAATTCACTTTATTCTGTGAATGCAAGTGCGCATGCAATGTGGAAAAGGACAATTATTTTCCTTTTGGTAGCAACTTGGGAGGGATTTTGAGGGGAGACATCATACGAATTTGTTGCAATGTTGCAGAAGTCACCAACATAGATTCATGCCTAATAAGAACCTATGAATGACTTTCTCAGTTTCTCCTAGTCTGTCCTTGTCAATGCACTCGTTGACTTAATTGTGAATTGCATGCTTAGTTTGTGAGATATGTTTGTCTTCAATTGTTCACTGTTACATATTATTTATCATGGCAGCTTATTTTTGATGCTGCTGCAAAGTTTTGTGTCAAGATTGCAACTCATCAGCATGGATGTTGTTTTCTCCAACGATGCATTGATCATTCCGATGGGGAACATCGACAGAAGTTGATTGCTGGGATTTGTGCCAATGGCTTGCTTCTTGCTCAAGATCCTTATGGGTAACAACTTTAAAATGCTTGCAGCCTAACATCCTTCAAATTCTTCTTTGCTAAGGGACACTCTTAAAATGACAGACTGCATTAATTACATGGACATCCATCTTTTTTTTTTCTTTTTTCTGATCAATAATGTTCTTGTTATTATTATATAAGCTCATATTAAAAATGTTTAGCATGTTGACATGTTTCCAAGTCCAATGTAACAACTATTTCCTTTACTGCTATAATAAAATATTTCCATGCCACCAAAACTCTTCCAATATATGCAGTTTGTTGGGAACAAGTCCTTATAGGTGTGCTTGACCTTATAGTGAGAAGTAATTGAATATTTTCATCATCATCATTGTCATCATCTTTATCTTCTTCTTTATTTATGGTCTGTACTCTGCTTGACAGAGCCCCAAGTCTGTGCATGATTATGTTTATGAGTTTGCGTAGCTCAGACATTGTTAAAGAAATAGGCATTGTGCTTCTTATGAATTAATGTTGATCTTACTTCCTTTAGAAGATCAGTGTTGTTTGTTGTCAGATTGATAATTCATTTTCACAGCAATTGTGAACTGTTGCTTCTACTTGTTAGGCTGTTTAATTATGATTTGCGCAAAATGAAAATGTTCTTGATTTGATATGATTCTTAGTACACTTATCATGGTTTTAAAACACGGGAACACCTTTCCACACTGCAAAGAAAAGGTGTTTATATCTCGCTCTCTTTAAATCCTGCAATGTGGAATCTTGTGCACCAAGCAGTTCTAATCTTGAACCACATTGCCTTTCCTCTCAGTGGTGAAGTCATCCATGATCTGCATATTGATCTGTGGAAATTCTTCTATGAGCAAGATAGCCCTCTTGAGGAATGTCTGATCACTAGGAAGTAGCTTACTCCCCACTACCATGGTCATATGTCTTGGGAATCACTTACTCAAAAAATAGCTACAATTGATATGATGTTTGTATAAGTGCTCCATTCTGTCCCCTGGGTGCTTTTTGTTCTTGTAAGCATCAAGCACAGTCCTTGGATCATTGTGATCAATAGTTGCACATTCTATGCCTCCTTGATGGTCAGTTTACCAAACAGATCTTCAAATTGGTTTATTTCATCCATTACTTGAATGGAAAGTGTCTTTCTTGAACAATAGCTTGCTACTTGCTTCTTTTATCCATGAATCTTGAATCTTATTGATTCATATGACATGGAGGTTATGTATTTGCATCACAAAAATATTTTCCTTGGACATGGGCAATATTGCATTCTTCTAACCTCTTTTTACTCTGCATTATGGGAGCCTTGTGCATTGAGCCACAGACACCGTTTTATCCATGCCTTTTGCGTGCATCTGACAGCAAAAGCTAATCTTACTGTCATTATTATTGTTTTGTTTCTTCAATTCCTCCTAGTGCTAATTAATGGCAGTTTTGGCCACTTAATTATCTCTGTTGGAAGGTAGAAATTATGGCACAGTTGACTTTTCTTTGTGATTCTAACACTCAACTTTTACCTCAGAAACTATGTTGTCCAGTACATCATAGAATTGAAAATTGCTTCTGCGTCGGCCAGTTTGATCTCTCAGTTCGAACGACATTATGTGCACCTCTCGATGCAGAAATTCAGCAGCCATGTTGTTGAGAAGTGCCTCAAGTTTTGTGAAGAGAGCCAGCCAAGAATTGTTCATGAACTGCTTTCAGTGTCTTACTTTGAACAACTTCTACAGGACCCATATGCCAATTACGTTATTCAATCCGCCCTTGAAGCTACCAAGGTTTGCCAACTAATAGATATCTCTAACCATTTTATGTGCTTCCATGTTTCCTTGATATGCCATGTTTATGTGTTCAAATCTGGTTGGCCGTATCCGTTCATCATTATTGTCTTGATGGGCAACCTGAACTGCATTTCACTTGAATATCAGATGCTCAAGTGTGTAGTGGCAAATATTAGCTTTTTGACTGCAAAAGGGTTGCATTATATATTCAACCAATACTTTTGCAAATCATTAAGTTCTATAAACATGAAGGAAAAACATCAAGGAACCTTAGTTTTCACTATATAGGGTCAATCATATGATTTGTAGTTCGTCATTCACTTAATGAAGGTCATATAAATGAGTAGGGTCTTGTAAAATTGTTGTTGCTATTGTATTAAACTGTACGAGAACCTAGAATGACAAATCCATGGAATGCATTATTGGCAATTGTTGCACCAGATTGTTACACTGGCATAAGTCGCACTATATAGGCTCAATCATATGTAGACCCTGTACTCCCAAGTTCTTCCTATTGTTTTATGATTCTTGTGTCTAGATACAAACAGCAGTCATATAGATCCTTGTTTCCACTAATTGCAAGGCTGCATGAGTTTTATTGTGCCTTGTCAAATTGCAGTGGCTATTGGCTCAGTGAGCTGTATAAGAATATCTAGGTGCTTCAATGGTGCAGCCACATACGGGAATCCTGATGCAAGGAAGGTGAGGGAGGAATAATGTAGGGGGAGAATAAGGACAGACGATAATGGAGAGGGAGGAGAGATAGACGAAAGTGGAGGGGAAGAAGAAGCAAGGGGGAAGAGAGAGATAATTTGGTAACAAGTATAATCATAATATCATTTCATCAAACAACTAAGAAGAGAGCGGAGGGAAGTGGAGAGGGGGGAGGAGAGGAAGAACATAGAATAGGGAAGGGAGAGCAATTCTAAGGAATGGATATAGTTATAGTTATTATTATCAATACTATTTTTATATAAAATAACGGTTTTTATATAAATATTCAATTCCTAAGATAATTACAAAATAAATATAATTTTTTAAATGACGATGATTTAAAATATAAAAATAATAACTATGACATGTATATAATTTATTAAGCAATGGTCCAAAATATGGAAATAATGGAATGAAATTTTGGCCTTAGAAGAAACTATTAAAATTATAAAATTATAATAATTCTCAAAATATAACAAAATTATGATAATATATATAATAAATAAACTTATGTCCATGACAAACCCAACGCCTCCCCCCGCCCCCCAGAAAAAGTTTCTGTATTTACTTTGGTATAAACACCATTCAAACTGTTCGAATGATTTGGCTTATTCACGTACAAACTCCACATGCTTCTTTCTCTGCTCTTGCTGCATGTTTTTGTATGTAACACTACAACTTTTCCAGCAGGGTCCTCTTCATGATTCATTGGTCGCCGCAGTCCGGCCCCACACGGTCTTACGAAGCAATCCATATTGCAAGAAGATTTTTGCCCGTGGCCTCTTGAAGAAGTGAAGCAAGTGTTGTACATTCATCCTGCGGTAAGAAGTGTTGTTGTTTCAAAGCGCTCACTAATAATTTCCCACGAGTTGGATCTATCTATATCTATCTAGGTCAAATGTTAGCAGTTAGGATCTGATCTCCTGGCGATTGTCATATACTCTCTAGATTGACCACCTTGACTTTGTTGAGTGTAAAGAACGTTCTTTTCTTTTTCTTTTTTGCTTCAAACATGGATCAATCTTATCATGTTGTCCTAAATTTCGTCCCCCCTTTTGTTGTTGAGTATGTTGGCCTGAACCGTGTAGGAGAACTTTAACCTTGTTTGGTTTGTACAATATGCATCTTGTTATCTTCAGATGCCTTTTTTGGGTCTTGCCGTTACAATTGCTGGTTCTACAGAAGGTTATTTCACTAGTACTTCTTTCGGTACAAGTCTTCTCGGATGCCTCTTTGTACGCATATGGATTATCCTATATTTCATTTACTTGAAGTTGCTCCATGGTTATTTTGTTGTGACTGCTGAATCTTTGGCTGAATGAATACCTATGCGAAATTTATGCTTTCTGTGGATTGAAAAAAAAACCTACACCCGTTGGGAAAGGAAAAAAATTATGAAATGTCGACCAATGTTTTGATGATTTTTGTCCAAAATTGTACTTTCAGTCCCATATCATGGGATTCAAATCGAAATATAGTGTGTCACAGACGCACATTCCTGATGTTTCATGTATGTTCATGAGCAGTGAAGGAAGCAGATTTTAGTCACTTCACCTTTATTGGGGTCCCAACTTCTTTAGGAAGTAATCTTCAGGGATGAATTCACAATCTTGCATGTTGGGGAAGGGAAATAATTCTAATAATGCCATGTATTCACTTTCTTGCATGTTGGGGAAGGGAACTAATACTAATAATGCTATGTTTCAGTGACTTGGGTCTGCTTAGTGTAACAAACTATCTATAAGCTAATAATAAGATCGTGAGTACCTGGTTTTTTTCAAATTTCACGATATAAAAGCCTTGTTATTGTACGCTTTTTTTTTTATTATTGCATTTGGTCAGAATATAGCAGTTGAAATTTATATCTCAATTTTAGCTGTGTTGTTTATAAAAATTATATATATTGAAACAGTTATATTATTTTATGGTACTACCAATCATCAGAGACATGTAATCATTACACCATAGCTATCAATTAATTTCAGCAAGTGCTACTAAAATAATTTTCTTTTTTTTAGTAGTCCAATAGAGTAACATTGCATTTTCAATGGTATATTTTTTTTCTCAATTGGGCAATGACACTAGAAAGGCCTTCCAACATGGACTATTGATTTTTTTATTCTTTTTATTTTTAAATATTGCCTATTTATTAAACATACCATGGTGGATAACAACATAAGTTCTTGCGTCATAAACTTGGTGAAAACCAAGTAAATTACTCGTGGGGAAAATTTAGTACGTTCTTTTATTCATCAAGTTTTTTAAATTATAAGTATTTTTTCTTATTAAAGATTAAAAATAAACTTTTTTTGTCCGAGTGGTAGTAGGAGGATGTTATTATATTAATAAATTTAGATAAAAATAAATAAATAAATAGATATTAAATTATCAAAGATAATTGTTAAATGTTCCCCAAACCTTTTCTTGTTCTTCTTCTCTCAAATACATTGATATGCATATTCTTTGGATCACGTTTGATATGAGAAAATGCAACACGATATGATCAACCTTACGTTTGGTGGAAATGACTGTAATTTGAAATATATATCTATTACTGCAATTTTTTTTTAAAAAAATCTATTATATTTTACGGTGATCATACACAATGAAGTGGGTATCGAAGCGAAAGGACAATAAAAAATAGAAGAAAACGTTAGATCACCATTGGCTAACCCTTGATTTATTATTTTATTATTTACCAATTTTATATTTTTATATTTTAGTCATTCTCATTTCCTAATTTTCAGAAACAAGACAGGCAATTTGGGTATTTCACAAAACTTTGTGGTTTATAGGCAAATATGCTGGCATTACAAAGAATCTTATGGATTTTTTTCTCAAACTTTAACTTTATTTATTTAATTTGAATCAATTTTGATACTTTATTGTTTTTCTGTCAATTGCCTAGTTCAACGGACTTTCAAGGATTCTGCCAAAAAAGGGTTTAGGCGGCCACTTTAGCCGCATATTGAAATTTTTTTCAATTAAAATTACAAAGAAATCTCAAGAAATAAGATTTAAAAAGAAAAAAAAAAAGAACTTTCTTTTGGCCTCCCGTCTCCCTAAATTTACTTAAATACCAAAAGTTATTTGAGTTAATCATCCATTTATAAGATTTTATATTCACAGTATTTTTTCAAATGATGAATTATTTTCCTCTGCTGTCTAAACTCAAAGTTTGTATTTTCTATCAAACTCGTAACGGACGAGAGGATGTTTTTGTTAATAATAATAATAATACGTTTCTTACAAATTCCAACTTGAAAATCTTTTCAACTCTCCATCGCACCTTTCCTTTGTTTCAGACAGCGACAGAAGTATAAACGATCGAATACTTTACCATTCTTTCCCCTTTCATCTTCTACTCACAACGTCCTCGTCTCTCCTCTTACCAGACGAGGCGTGTTGTCCACCTTTCCTCTACCTCCGCCCCCGCCGCTTTCTCATCATCCACTCCTTGCTTCTCTGAAAGTTTGTAGCTCCGGCGGAAACCCTACTGCGACTGGTGCAGCTCCCTCTCTCTCCCCGTCTGCGGCGGTGTCGCACTCTGTGAGATCGGGTTCTCCTGACGCCAGACACGCCTCCTCCGTTCTCGTCCTCGGCTTTTCTTACCTACCCTGTTTTTCCCCTCCCTTCTCCTCATCATTCTCATTCTTCCGTTCACTCTGCTAATTGTTGGCAAATGTGTTCACTGTTGATGGACTCTTTACTGGAAAACTGCCGACGGCAGGGGACTTTTTTTTTTTTTTTTTTTTGGGGGCGGGGTGAGGTGGGTATTATTTTTTCATATATATATTTTTATAATAGTAGAAAGTAGTAATTATAATTTCAAATAATAAAAAAGTGAATAATTATTATTATATTTTTGTTCCTACTTATTAATCATTATTTTTTAGTAATTGTTATTTGAGTTAGATAATTAAATTATATATCTTTATTTTATAGGTTTTAACATTAAAAAAACATTTTTAGATAAAAACATGTAAAAATATTAAAGAATATTTTATTTTGATAATTTGAATAGTAGGATAAAAAATAAAGAAAATAAGAATGAAGTTAACTTTTTTTAGAAGTTTCAAAAAAATAATTATAAATTTTATTTAGGTTAATATATATGTATATTTATGTGTGTGTGAAAAAATATTTAAAAAAAAATCATTTGATGGTATAAGAGAGAGAGAGAGAGATGCGCAGGGAGAAAAGATGGTGAGAGATGAGAGAGACAATAATAGACAGAAAAAGTTTTGACGTTTGATTAGGATGTCAATTTTTATTTTAAAAATCAAGTATTTGGATGTAGCCATTTTAGATTCGTTATTTTATAATTTTAAATTTCAGCTGAAAATCGAATTTATTTTCAGATTAGTTTATTTTAAATTATTTTTATATTATTTGTTTTTTATTTTTAATAATTAATTTAATTTTAAATTAATATTAAAATATTATAATTTTATATTATATTCTATTAGGAGAATTAACACATTGTGATTAATTATTATAGTTTTTTAATAATTTAAAATCTTTATCATTTAATTTTTTATATTTTATTTTAAGTCTTCGAATTTTAGATAACTGAACTATTATCGTTCTCATAAAATTATATTTCTGTCATTTAATTTTTTATACTTTATTTATTAATTTTTTATTTTTTAAATTTTAAATGATTGAATTACTGTCACTTTTATTTTTTTTTAAATTTTTATTATTTAATTTCTCACATTAATTTTTATTTTTATATTTTTTTGAATCCTAAATAACTAAACCACCAACATGTTTATAATTTTTATATTATCATATTTTAAATTTTTATACTTTAATTTCTATCACTATTTGATAGTGGAGGGCTGCAAGCATTTTAATTTCTAACAAGTTAAAAATTTTTGTAATTTAACTTTTTTTATATCTTTTAATTAATTTTATAGCTGTATTCTAGTTATTATGACTACCTATTTATTTTAACCACTTTAATAATTTATTTTTTTTTATTATTTTGGTATATAAAATAATTATAAAATTTATTTTGTATAAAAAAATTAACTCTTTATAAATATACTATCTAAATTATCAAAAAAATTATATTAAATCATCGTACACTTGGGAGGTTAAATGTTATAGTTGCAATTTGATCATGCTTTTGGCGCCACTGCTGAATAATGTAATTTTTTTATTCTTACTAATTTCGTAACTTATCATTTGTAATCATAATTTTAAAAAAATAAAACTACAAAATAACAAGCAGTGAATAGTAAAAACACACATATTCACGTCAAAAAATAACAAAAAATAAAAGTTAAAAATTTAAAAAATGGAAAAGAAATGGATTAACATAGAAAACGTAAAAAAGATAAATTTAATATAAAATTAATTTTAAAATATAATTAAAAAATTTAAAATTAAGTAACAATAATAAAAAAAGCTTGTTTGGTGCTTTAATTTAAAAATATTATGTATATTTCTTAAGTCTTTTCTTTGTTTGTGAAAATTTTCAGAATTTATTTTAAAACACTAGAGCAAAAATAATATCATTTTGAAATCAAAATTAAAATTATATTGAATTTAAAACATAATACACGATGATGTATTTTATATTGTTAAATGTAAATAATTACAAAATGATCAAAAATTATAAGCAGATATGTAGATATGATAATCATTAACAACTTTCATAATAAGATTATTGTTAATATAGTTATGCTATCCTCCCAAACCTTATTATTAAGGAATTAGTTGTTAGTGTGCAGCCGTGTCTGATGGGTATAGTTTTCTTTCGATTTTCTCCTTATAGTTATTACCTAAATTTGCATAACAAAACATTAAAAAAAAGAAGAAGATTGTTTGCCCTCATTTTGACGACAAGGCCATCGATGTGTTGATATAGAGAGATTGAGGGTTCGTTTCCCTTTGCTCCCTCTTCCTATATTTCTTTTCCTCTACTCGATTAGAATGGATTTTTTTTTATAACTTGGTTTTAAAATTTGAGGTAAAATTCAAAATGAGCTTAATTGGTGAGTTTTTAAATTATTCTCGCTTTTTTTTTTTTATAACTTTCTTACAATAACTGTAATTTATGTTATAAATAGTTCAGTCATTTATTTCTCTACCTTGTCTTTAGTATGCTTATTTATTGTTAATTTTTTATTTTATTGAATTTTAAAAACAGATAGGATTAAGTAAACAAATATTTTGGGGTTTGAAATTAGGTACTACAATAGCGATAATTCCTTAGATTTTGTTACTAGATATTACCTCCTACATATTTGTACTTGTTTTCAATGTCAATATATTCATGTACAATATGTTGCGACTTTCAGTGTAGGTCCATTTTGTACCTTATAATACACTATGTAAACACTTGATTGTAGGACGGTATTATCGTAAATTATATGCCTATGTGTTTTCTATTGGTAGTAACTGATTTCTTGCTTTGCTTTTGGTGTGTGGACACATAATTTTTGTTATTGTAACTTATTATAATTCAACTTTGATTTTAGATATGCTAGTTTGTAAGTATTTGTTTGGTGTTTGTTCCCATCAAAAATTTACCCAATTAGCATTGACAGCCACTATTATATATATCACAAGTATGAAGGCCAAAAGGAGTTTTTATGCACGTTTCTTCGGGGTTTAGTCCATAGTGGTGATTGCATTGGATGTCACCAAGTTCACTAATGGCGTGAGTGGACTTCGGTCATAGAATACGTGTATTTGATTGTAATAGCCAATAGTAGCGGCCGACGGTGAAGGTGGCCGACGCATAGGGTTTTGCTAGCTGAGGTGGATAGCTAATTATTGCATAGATCAGTAGTCATTGACGGCTGATTGAGAATTGTTTTTTTTTTTTTTTTTAAATATCAAACGTTATAATATTTCTTTTTTTTTTTTCAGAATTGTAATTTCATAAAATTATTATATTATTTCTTAAAAATTCGACAAATCGAAAATAAGATTGACATGAAACTGCAACTGGTTCTAGCGACTCTTGCTAGCATAATATATCATTGGATGTAGAAAGTTGACGTGATTGCTTTAAAAACAATATAATTATATTTGAGAGTCTAAAACCCATGCTAATAATAATATGCACGTCACTATCGTATTCTTCTGCCAAAGCTAAAAAAATAATTGCAGAATGAAATTTTTGCAATCTATTGATACTTTAAAAATTGTATATTCTATAGGAAATTCCATCCCTTATATAAATAGATAAGTTCATTTTGTTTAACCTTATTTTATTTAATTTTTAAATAGATAATTATTATTTAATTATTTTTTAAAAAATTAAAAATTAATCATTCTAAAACAATTGAATTATAATTATTTATTTATTAATAATCTATATTACTTAAGGAGTGTGGCAACCGTGTGGTTATGGTTATCTATCCAAGTTTCCTCTCTTGCCTACAAAAGGCTTTTGTCTGTCAGTTTACCATAGTTGAAATACGAAGAGAAAGATGTTCTTATAATTCTATATATTTATAATTATATAATAGATTATTATTTTTTAAGAAAATGAGATAATTTAAATTAAAAAATTATAATAATAGTAATTAAATAAATAATCTAAATTAAAAAAATATTATATATTTTTTAATATATATAAGTAGTCTAAATTAAAAAATATTAATATTATAATTTTAAAAATATATAATATCATTAGTAATAAACAAGGTTATACCCATAATAATCACCTCTTACCCTTACCCTGATCCTTACCATCAGACCTCATGGCAATCCTGGGTACTACGGTAGCAGCACTACGGCAACGGTGGGCCCCCCGAGTCCACGGCAACACCACCGTCGTCTCTCTCCCCTGCCGTCTTCTTTCCATTTTTTCCCGACTCCCATCACCACCGCCTCACTCCCCATTCAGTTCCTGCCTTTCAGTAACAGCAATTGAATTTGATTTTTCATTAGGTTCAGATTGCCGCCGTCAAACATTCCAATGCATCAGCAATACTTCAAAGAAAACGTAGGAAACAAATTGAAAGCAAAGCAAAATCCATCAATCCAACATGCTGCTACAACTAGTCACCCTTTGCTTTCCTCAACGCAAGATCCGATGAGATGAAAACACGAGGAAATGGAGGAGCGACAGAGATTAGGCACGGGTGATAGGTGTGTCTTCAGAAGAGAGAGAAATTAGTAGATGTGAGGGAATGAGAGCATAAGATAGAAAGGCGGCAGTGGGTGCCGGCAGTAGGCGGTGGCGATGGAAACTGGCAGTGGTAATAGGAAGATGGAGATCCCTTTTATTTTTTTTTCAATTTATGATGTACTTAAGTGTCACTTGTAGCATGTCTCGTGAGGGTCTTCTTCACAAGTTTAAATGCTTCCATGCTTTCCTCATTTGAGTTGAATTCCGCAGAAGCTTCGAAAGTCTTTTCTCGCTTCTCTCTCTTGGTCGAAGAAGAGAGCAGAGAAAAATTATTGCGAAAGATATCTGACTTGAACATCGGAGCGTCGACGGGGGACAACCCTTCCTGTCGGCCTCTGACCTCTCGTTCGTTATTTGTGTTGTGCAGGTTCAGGTTTATAAAAACGGAGACTGGATCCTTCTCCCGACGCCGCTACGTGCTAGGGAATCCGAAGGCCCTCCAATCTGTATGATAACCGTGAATCCGGGACGCAACATATATATATATATATATATATATATATTAAAAACTATGATTATGAGCATCTCCTCTTTAGAACTTTGATCCCCTAAACATATAAGAGAGCAATAAAGGTGCTTAGCATTTATAAACAGATTCCCATGATGTTAAAAAATGGAAATCATTGGAGAACAGTTTGCTATTTGTTATTATTCTCTTAAATAGTAAATTCTAATATTAATATTCTGTATAGTAAGAATAAATTTTAACTATAAGAAGAATAAGATGTTCTCATATTTTAAAAAATTAAAACAAAGTCATAGGAAACTCCGTTACACCTCTCCGTACAATCTATATTTAATACTGTCTGTTCGTAAAATTTGCTTTATTTATTATTTATTTTTTTAAAAATTTTTAATAAGCTCTAATTATAAATAAATAAATAAATTAATTAATTATAGGAGATAAGAGAATTAACATTTTCCAATCATGCGTGATGGTTCATTTTACAGAGAGGAATTCAAATATCCTTGGAAAATGTCGATATCATCAATGCCATGACCAATTTTCTTGCCATGGTAAGGACCCCTAGTACTACAGATTCTACTATTAAACCGGTACCAACCAATTTCAAGTCCGCGTTTATTGCATTATCTTTTTTAAAAATAAAAATAATTAATTTTTTTAGTTTTATTCTTAAATTTATTTTAATACCAATTTAATTTCATGTAATTTTTTTTAAAAAAAGTGAGATAAAAACCAAGAAAAACTAACTTTTTTGTTGCGTCCGAGGATTTGATTATTGTATGGATGAGAGTTTGTGTCCGATGATCACTTGTGGTTCCCAAGTTCCATAAGCTTCTAAATCGAACCCTATGCAATACAAATAATGATTAAAGGATTGCTGGGATTAACTTCCCGATATATCTTCCGATACTCAAGTTAGTATTTCAATTATATTTAAGGGAAGAAGTAAAATTAAATTGAGTTTATTTTGAGGAGTTGCGCTCTGAATGTCTTGTTTATAGAGAGAGTTTTAGCGCTCTTAGTGTCTTGCTCTTTTTTGTTTTCGATCCCCTTTCTGGATGGAGGAATTGAATATTTATAGTTGGCGGGAAGTAGTTAAAGATCGCGCGGTTTTAACCATATGGTCGGACGGTATAATCATTATCCCTATCAGGAACGATTATGATTAACATCTGCCATCGTTGGTTAGACAACTGTCCGAGCACTGAACTGGATCTTGAAAATTGGGCCGTCCAGGCATAATATCTTGCTCGGACATATGGTCAGTGTTGTCATTGAGTTGGCCTAGGTTGTATGGATATCCTCTAACTATATTGGGCTCCCTTATTTGGGCATATAGAATCTATACCTATCACTAGCCTTCTATACCAAGAGGCTTAAAAATTTAGCCTTTTGGTATGTAAGCCAAAAATGTCCAAGTCTGAAGACTCTAAAATGTCCGACGGTCTATATTGCCGCATTAAATGCATGTCGCTTCAATTGTACAAGTAATAATTACTGGCGTCGGGAGACTTGATGTCTGGCAAATAGAGCTATATTTGACACGTATCCAGGCCATCATGAGGCGCGTCTTTTGAAATTTAAATGTGAACGATGTCGTTTGGAATTCTTTTTCCTACTATAAATCTGTTTTTGAATATCAAAAGAACACTTTCCGTTCTCTAGCTATTGACCTTTTCCATTAAAGACCTTTTCGATACTTAATCAAATATTTTTAATAGCGCCTGGTGTTTTTGATATTCAATCGAGCTTAACCTCGAAAGATGTGGAATCTTACCGGACTAAATATAAAATTCCACATTCTTTATTGTATATTATGCCCGGAGTAAACGGACGTGCCACTTCACCACCTCCAAGGTTCATTACAGTCTACAAGACACACCTTAAGGGAGGTCTCCGATTTCCCCTAGCTTCGAAATTTTATAAAATAATGGTGGAGCTTCATGTTCCTATTGCCAGGGCTTCAACCAAACGGGATCGGTATTTTATTTCTTTGTGTATTCCTGCGAGAATCCACAAAGTGGATGTTAATGTCACTGCCGTTAAAGTTTTATTTTGCTATTCTCATAGTTTAGGTTGGATAACGGTGAGTCCTCGTCCAAAATATGGGTTTAGTGGAGGAAACCCAAATTTCAAGAAGAGGTGTGCCCAGAATTGAGCCGTGTCTCTGCCACAATGTTGACGGATGTCTTTGAACACGAAAAAGAGGCAACTCAAGAAATTGCTGACCTAATTCGAGAAAGGGTTTCTACCTTTAATGAGAAACGAAATAACCAATGGTTCTTTCCAAAATCATTTATGCTGGCCAAGTGGGAGCCTGAGATTGATGAGTCTAAGGCCCAAGCAGCGAAGGTCCTTCTTAAGAGAAGGCATAAAAGGAAAGCCAAAGAGTTAAAAATAAAGGAGTCCGCAGAAAAGCCCAAAAAGAAAAAGGCCGAGGGCAAGGACAAATCACCTAAGGACAGGAGGGCCTCAAAAGGTGTTGAAATAAGGGAGCCGTCGGCACCTTCTGTTGGCAATAAAGAGATCTCTGAAGAATCTAGTTCTGAGGATGAAACCACTATAAATATTATAATGAAAAGAAAACGAATTACAAGTAAACAGACTTCCACCTCTTCCTATGTCCAAACTCCCTCGGTGGCCGGATTGATTCAAGGGCGTGAGCATGTGGTAGACACTCCATTTTGCCATCTTTGCCTGAAGAGTCCCTTCCTGAAATTAGGACTAGTTTTGTTGAGGGAATTTCTTAGATGAGTGAGATCCAATCTGAAGAGGCAATAGGGGTGTCAACACATAGGCTTCCAGAGGCTAGCACAGTCGAGTTGGTTGCTGAGGAATTCCGGACAAAAATCCCAGAGATACACTCTTCCGAGCCCCCAGAGCTTGAGCTTCAGTTTGAAAATGTGGATTAGGTTGGTACCGATGAAGTTTCCCTCGAAGGTGTAGAGGCAAAAGTGGGTGTTGTGTATGAGGAAGAAATTCATGAGGCGGTGGAAGTTATTTATCCGATAAGTTCGGAGGCTGAGGTTCAAGTTGATCCTGCTGCAATTATGGACAAGGTACCCCACAAAAAAGTTTTTGTTACTGAGATAATTGTTCACAACTTCTCTCAATCTTTCGTATCATAATTTGTGATATATCCCTTACAGTTCCAGGAAATAATGAACCGCGCCGCTAATATTGAGAGGGAATTCACTAATGATTATGTAGATAAAGAAAAGCTTCTGAAGACTAAGGAGCGCGAGTTTGAACTTGAACGTGAACTGATTGATCTAAGACAGAGTTACAGCGCTCTTAGAGAAAAGCATTCCAAGATAGACAGTAAACTCCGTTCCTCAGTTCGTCTCAAGGACCTTCAGAAGATGTCCGAGCACAGTTACTGGGAAGGGATTAACTTATGCAGAGGCATTGCTCAAATATTGGTGCCTGGACGTTCCGTTTCTATTTTTCATCCAAAGAATGTTAGTGCCACTGGGAGATCTGAAGTTTTATACCTTCCCCGATATGATATTAAGTCCTAGGAACCATTAAGAGAATCCTTTGAACGTCGTCCATAATTTGCACCTGTAAATCTCTAAACAATTTATGAAATATTAATTTCTATTTGAATTATCTCTCTCTCTTTATTCATTTTCTAATTGGATAATTTCGAAGTCCAATTTTACTACTTAAGTCAAGTATGATTTATAAGCCATACTCAGATCTTAAACTTTCAAAACCATATTCGACCAATGGTGCTATCTTAAAGGTCTTTGCACGCATGCTTCTAAAGAAGCCCCCAAATTTTTTGTCCTCGATCTTACAAAGACCACTTGATAATATGATCAAGTTTAATTAACGATTTCATATGAATCGCTCAGACCTATGGCTGAGTTTCTTAGACTGACTATTTTAGTCCTTGGTACAGGTGAATTTATTTCACCTGACTTAGGGGTAGCCTTGGTTATGCAATAACCATGAAAAAACAAGCACACATAAAATAGATAAATAAATAAATAAAGGGAATTGAAATTTTACTACAGAAGTATAAGCACTCGATGCGATGCAAATCTTACTTGGCAATATATGAATTATTGATAATATTTTTTAAGATGACAGGCATTCCAAGTCCTAGGCACTAGTCTGTCATTTTGAGCACGTAGTTTATATGCTCCATTTTTTAAGATGGCTGAGACTATAAATGGACCTTCCCAATTAGGTAAGAGTTTGATCCGATCTGCATTCTTGCCCGTGGCCTCAATGCTGCTCAAGACCAGATCTCCCACATCAAACTGTCTTGCCTTCACTTTTTTATTATAGTATCTTGTAATTCTTCGATAGTAGGCCGCCGTTCTTAATCGTACATCGTCCCGAATTTCTTAAAGTAAGTCGAGGTTTTCCCGAAATCTTTGCGAGTTGTGACGTGGATCAAAAGTTTCAACCCGAAGGCTAGTAAGTCTGATCTCCACTGGAATGATAGCCTCGATCCCAAAACACAAGTTGAAAGGAGTTTCACAAGTCAAGTATCTAAGTATTGTCCTGTATGACCAAAGGATAAAAGGAAGCTCGTCCACCCATGAACCCCCAATATTTTCAAGTTTTGTTTAAGGCTATGCAATATTGTGCGATTGGTAACCTCCACTTGTCTATTATATTGTGTATAAGCAACCGAAGGATGAGCCAACTTTATCTTTAAACTGGCACAATATTTCGTGAAATGCTTACTGATGAATTGAGTTTCGTTATCAGTCACAATGACTTCGGATACACTGAATCTGCAAACAATATTTTGCCGAACAAATTCAGTTGCATTATGGTTGGTTATTTTTTCCAATGGGATGACCTCGACCCATTTTGTGAAGTAATTAATTCTGATTATAATAAATTTCCTCTGTCCTAATGCTATTGGGAATGGTCCGAGAATATCAATTTTTCATTGTGCGAATGGCCATGGTAACTGCAATGTTCGTAGCTCCATATGCAGCCAATGGGTAAGATTCCCATACATTTAGCAGTTCTCACATTTTTTGACGAAATTCATTGCATCATATTTCATGGTGGGCCAATAATATCCTTACCTCATAAGCTTAAAAGCAAGGTTTTTGTCACCAATGTGGGAAACACAAATGCCGAGGTGTACCTCACCAAGGGCGTACTCGGCCTCTTTTGGTGAAAGACACCGTAGATATGGAATCGAGTTCCTCGCCGATACAATTTTCCATACATGATAGTGTATCATTCCACCGTCTTTTTGACGCTTGACTTCATCCAGATTTTCTGGTAATACACCATCTGACAGATATTTTATATATGGCGTCATCCAATTTTCAGAGTTGGTTACTTGCATAATTTCCTGCTATGAGTCGGTTATATTTGGTACTTTCATAATTTCATGCAGTTCTCGTACATATTGTTCTGGATTTCCTGTGGCGGCTGTTTTTGCCAGCCTATCTATATTCCCATTTTACTCTCTTGGAATGTGGATCATTTCTACATGATCGAACAAGAAAATCAGATCTTGTACTTTAGAGAGATACTGGGAAAGTATAGGATTAGCTACGTCAAAATTTTCTCGGATCTGATTAATTACCAATTCCGAGTCACTATATACTTTGAGGTTTGTGGTCGAGCATTCTTTGGCCAATTTCAGTCCGACAAGTAATGTTTCGTATTCTACCACATTATTTATTGTTAAAAATCTAAGGGTCATTGAATATTTTATCTCTGACCCATCGGGTGTTCTTAATACTACTCCGGCTCCACTGCCAACTTGTATAGAAGAGCCATCTACGTGAAGAGTTCGGGGTTGGCATCATTGTCTCAACAATGAAATCCGCAAAAGCCTGACCTTTCAAGGACGACTTTTGTTGAAATTCTAAGTCAAACTCTCCTAATTCAATTGCCCATTTGGCCAGTCGCCCGGATACATATGGTCTTTCTAAAATTCCTCTCGATGGTTGGTCGGTTAGAACAACTACTTTGTGTGCCTGAAAATACGGTCAAAGTTTTCTAACAGAATATATAAGTGTCAGTGTCATCTTTTTAGCATGAGTGTAACGTGTTTCTGCATAGGCTAGAATTTTGTTAACATAGTACACCGGTCTTTGACTGTCAGACTTTTCACAAATTAAGACCGAACTGACAACGGTTCAGACATAGCCAAATATAAAAATAAGTCCTCACCCTGTTGTGGAGATGTCAGCCATGGTGGGTGAGACAAATACTCCTTGAGTTCTTGGAAGGCAGTTTCGCACTCTGGCGTCCACTGAAAGCCCGCAGTCTTAGTTCCTTTTAAGGCTTTAAAGAATGGCAAGTATTTCTCGGCTGATTTAGCCAAAAAACGTGAGAGAGCCACCAATTTTCCGATTAGTTTCTAGACTTTTTTTATGGTCCGATGTGGATTCATATCCAAGATAGTCTTAATCTTTTCTGGATTAGCATCTGCTCCTCGGTGCAAAATGATAAAGCCTAGAAATTTTTTCGAAGTCACTCCAAAGGTACACTTAGTCAAGTTGAGTTTCATCTGGTGCGCTCTTAAGATGTAAAAGGCCTCGTTAAGGTCGTGAATATGGTCATTTGGAATTTTACTTTTTACAAGCATGTCATCCACATATATTTTTATATTTTGTTCGATCTGACCTTCGAACATCTTATTGACAAAATACTGATAGGTCGTATTGGCATTCTTTAGACCGAAGAGCATAACTTTATAACAGTATATTCCCTGGTTGGTCATAAAAGATATATACTCTTCGTTCTTCGGAATCATTCGGATTTGATTGTAGCCAGAGTAGACATCCATAAAACTTAGCAATATGTATCCTGAAGTGAAGTCTACGAGCAAATTGATTCTTGGCAATGGGAAACTATCCTTCGGACATACCTTGTTGGCGTCGGTGAAGTCAACAAATCCTCCATTTTCTATTACTTTTCTTCACCATGACAATATTGGACAATCAATCTGGATACTGAACCTCCCTAATAAATCCAACATCTAAAAGTTTCTTTACTTCTCGTATGGCAATCAACTTCTCAGCCGAGTAATTCCGTCTTTTTTGCTAAACTGGTTTATGACTAGGGTCTAGGCCCAATTTGTGGACTATTATCTCAGTCAGTATTCCTGGTATATCGCTACGTGTCCATGCAAAGACGTCAAAATTTTATCTGAAAAAATCAATAAGTTGGCTTCAAAATGGTTCGGACAAAGAATTTCCTATTTAGATCTGCTTTTTCGGATCATTGGGATCGAAAGATATCTAATCTGTTGATTCTCCAGATTAGGTATGGAGTAACGTGAATTCATCACGGAGATCAAGGTCCTAAATCTGCTGACTTATCGGTGTCTGAGTTACTTGTGATAAATAACAAGTCTACGCAGTAATCTGATCGCCTAGGATTTCTCCGACGCCAAATGGAGTTGAAAATTTTACTTTAAGATGCGGGATATAAGTCATAGCCCCAAATATGGTCAAGCAAGGCCGTCCGAAAATGGCATTGTAGACCGATGGCAGGTCTACAACCAAGAAGGAAAGCATCTTGGTTGCCGTCCTGGGGTATGTTCCCAAAGTAACTTCTAATTGGACTATTCATTGTATTGGTACAGGCTCATTATCGAACCCATACAAGGGTCCTTCAGATATCTTTAATTGACCTTTTTTTAATCATAATTTAAAGAACGCATCCAAATAAAGTAAATTTTTAGAACTTTTGTTATCAATAAATACTCATTTCAGTTGGTAGTTTATCAACGGATCAGAGTGGGGAGATGTTACATGCGTTAAGTTACCATTATTAAAACTTATAATATCATCCCTATCTTCTGTCCTTGACTTTTTATGACCGATGGCCACTCTTGAACTTTCTGGAACGTCTGCCCGAGTGGGTCGTGTGGAAATCATGCTCACTACGTCGGCTGCTACTCAACCTCTTGGTTGCTCGAACTCATCTCCATCTACTACTTCGGAAGCCTGTCCTGGTTTCCATAGAAATCGGTTGAGGTGTCCCTTCCGGATTAATTCTTCAATCTCCTTCTGCAGTGTCCTGCAATCTTCGATACTATGCCCTCCGCACCAATGGTAATGACAATATTTTAACTAATCACTACTATTTGGATTTTTTAATGATTTCGCCCACTTGAAGAATTTTTCACCCCGAATCTGTATTAAGATGTTAGTGCGGGAGTTATTTAAGGGAGTCAAGTCTTGGAGCCTGAATTCTCTTTTTAGCGCCGAGTTAAACTTTTGCTACTTTTTGGATCGGGGACCCACATTATCTCCATTTTTTTTCCCTTCAGTTGACTTTTGGTAGGGTCGGTCCTTTGGCCTTTTTATATTATTGGCCTCCTCGACCACAATATAAGCACAAGCAATAACTTTAATCTCCCTATAAGTCTGAGGATTTTTATGGACCATGTGCCTGAAGAAGTCGCCGGGCTCTAAAGCTGACACGAAGGCACTTAACTTCACCTCCTCGGTGAGTTTCGAAATTTTTCTAGCCTTAGATATAAATCGGGCAAGAAATTTATTTATGTTCTCATTTGGCCATTGCTTACTCGGGCCAAATGCCAGGGCTGTTTTTCTTCCCTCCTACTTAAGGTAAATTGAGATAAAAATTCATCAACCAAATCTTGAAAAGATCGAATGGAATTTGGCTGAAGAAGATAGAACCATGCCCGAGTATCACCTTTCAGGGTTAGAGGGAAGTAGAGACACATTGCTGCCTCATCCAGACCTTGAAAACTTATGAGCGTATAAAAATAATCAAGATGATCCATTGGATCAGAGCTTCCATCATATAGCTCTAAAGCGAGCATTTTGAATTTATGCGGTAACGACCGCGTACGGATCTCCATGACAAATGGAGATCGTTGCAAGTCAACCGTCTTTCCCATAGTGTCTTCTCGAAAGACACGATCCCAAATCTTTCCAACTCACTCCTCAATGTGAGGATGAGCCGCCCTCCTTTTTTCATTGAAGAAATCCCTCAATTCGAACGGTCTTCTGGCAGACCATGAATCTTGACGATTCACAGTCTTCTGAGGACGTTTCCCCTGAGGGGACCAACACGAAATGTGGATTCCCTATCATTTCGAGAATACCAAGGGTTTCAACTCTCAGGACTATCTTCTCGATCCTGGAGACTTAAACGACTTTCAAATTGAGATTGGACTTTGTTTGAGACCATTTTAATCCCGCAGTCATCCTTGTTGTCTATATGCTTAGAGTTTCTACCCCTACTCTTTTTCCTTTTTGATGTAGTAGTTTGAGAAGCTAAAGATGTCACTTATTTTGGCCGTTCGTCCATTTTTGTAACGAGAGTCTGAATGGTTTGAGCAAGTACTCGTATGTAAGGATCGGGATGTTCACCAATTATATTTATAGTGGGAGTGTCATTATTGCCTAAAGCAACCTCCCTAACTGGTGTACTAATATGTTCTTTGGAATTCACCATTATGTTTTTCAGACTTTTAATGCTGATTCCCACAAACGGCGCTAATGTTGTGTACCGAGGATTTGATTGTTGTATGGATGAGAGTTTATATCCGACGATCACTTGTGAATCCTAAGTTCCGTAAGCTTCTAAATCAAACTCTGTGCAACACAAATAACGATCAAAGGATTGGCATGACTAACTCCCTGGTATATCGTTTGATGTTCAAGTCAATATATCAATTATACTTGAGGGAAGAAACAAAATTAAGTTGAGTTTATTTTGAGGAGTTGTGTTCTGGACGTCTTGTTTATAAAGAGAGTTTTAGCGCTCTTGGCTTGTGTTTTTTTTTTTTTTTTTTTGATCCCTTTTTTGGATGGAGGGATTGAGTATTTATAATTGGCGGAAAGTAGTTAAAGGTTACGCGGTTTCAACCGAAGTTGTACGGACATCCTATAACTATATTGGGCTCCTTTATTTGTGCCTATAGAATCTATACCCATCACTTTTATTTTTATTTTTGGTATATTTTAAGAAAAACTAATGCCACTTGGGTATTATCATACGATTTATAATGTAGCAAATTTGTTCTAATTCTTTGTATAGAACAAAGCTGTTACTCAGATAAAAGATTGCAATAAAATTTAAAAAATAAAAATTAATTGTAGAAAAAAAACAAAGTTGAAAATATAGTCGATAGTTTTCTCTACATTCTTTCCCTGTTTACCCGTCAATCTAAAAATCAGAAACGTCAAGAAGTTGCAGTAAAGAACTTTTTTGAAGAAGATACTGATGCACCCCAAGATTCGAGTTATGGTACGGATTAGTAAACTATTCAATCTTTACTGTTGGTCAAACTGGAGCAAGTCAAATCTTCGTCTCTATTAATCTGAAGGCTGTGCACCACAAATAATGATGAAAGGTCAGAGAATTATCGAGACTCACTCCTTAATTTATCTTCTGATATTCAAGTTAGAAATCTTTTTTAAAAAATAGAAAGATACAATGAGAATGTGAGATAATGTAAAGTTACATTTATGTGGGGATGTAAAAAAAGGCTTGGGCTCTTGTATGCATTTGGCAGCGAGCAGTTTAGAAATGGGGGATTGGACTCTAATGTGTGACATTTGGTGAGTGGCTCACTAGAAGGCACTCAACGGGAAGCGACTTAGAGAGGGAGAAAGACACTCGACTAAAATGACTCACTAGGGTACACTCGGTGAGTAGCTCACTAGAGGGCATTCAACCAAGAACGACTTAGAGATTTACTCGGTGAGTAGCTCACTAGATGGCTCTCGACAGGCAGCGACTTAGAAAGGAAAGAAGGCACTCGAATGGAGTGACTTACTAGGGTTGTACTCGGTAAGTGACTTTTGGGAATGGAGAGGAAGAACTGTGAGCGAGAAAGAGAGCTTGGTTCTTTCTAAATTCTTCTATCTCGTTCGAGAGTCGCTTCAGCTAGATTAGTCCATTCTTTGTCTATTTGAGAGTTCTCCTCTCCCTCTTCCTGCATTTCGAGGTCCTCTCCCTCTCCTGTAATAGTAAGAAGTATTTGTAATACATTGTGGAGAAGGCCTTGGTGTCGAGGCCTGTGATAGGTGTTTCGTCAGGATTTGTCGGCCGTTAGGGCATTGACAAGAGCCGCTGTTGGTAGTTGTCGCTTTGTAACAGTGACGTGGCTGTGAGAGGTCCCCTTAGCACATTCGCTAGACTGTTGCAGCGACGGTTGCAGGCAGTGCCTACATACACGTGCTCTGACCACAGCAAGCACAGGTTCTAACTGCTATGTCGGCTGCCTAGCCGAGAGGCTTCCTGATTTGTTAGTTTGTTTGTGTTACCAGCTTGGCCATTGATGCTTGTTCCATTGGCCCATCATTCTCTAAGCCTCATCTTAGTCGTTGTAGTTGTAACTGGGCTGGGTTGAATCAGTCTTCTTCCAGGTGCTAACCGTTGCTCGTTGGGCCATCACTATTCTTCTTATGTTGACAGTTGGGCCCTAGGATTGGATCAGCCTATTGTACTACTGGACCCATCATTAGCCCCCCATGTCGGGTCACTATGTTTCGCCAGTTTCCAATATGCACAATGATAGGACGCTCCCTACGCGGGCTAACTTGCATGCTCCTTCCCGAGATGTTTCCTTTCAAAGCTTTCCTAATCAGTGTATCACATGGTATTCCATGCGGGGCATCATTAGCGCTAAGCCCCGAGGTTCAGTGCTGATCCCTGCTGACAATGCTGCGAATGAGACCCTTTGCACTAATAACTCGTCAACCTTTATTCCGATTATAAATAGGGGGACCTATCATGCTCTATCGCATGGATCATTTTTCCATTAGCCCAGTGGTGTGAGCAATCGAGTAAAGAGTGAGTCCTAAGTTGCTAGGGTGGATGAGCAGTGGAAATTTTCCAAGGCTTGAAGTTGCACTAAAAGCCCGCTTGGAGCCCATGTCGCGGTCGCTCAAGACTGGTGAAAGTCTTAGGAGGTTTGAGATTGCAGTTGGAGCTTGTCGCCATATCGCTTCTTGGGTTGTTCCCTTGCCATGACGAGGGTGGCTCAGTCATCGGGCCACTGTCATGTTCCTCCTCCATGTTGGTGCTCAGCGACGAAGCCTCTAGAAGAACTTCGAAGAGTGAGCACTCTGCTTTTGCCATCTCAGATCCGAAGGGGCGCTCGATCCTCAATTCCTTTCGTCAGAGGGTCGCTTGCAGAGTTTGCTAAAAGAGGTACTTTCAGAGTTTCACCGGGGCCAGACCATCGATGTCGTTGTGGGTCAGACTTTACCTTCTGGGCTACGGTCAATCTTAGCAGGGGATCTTCTAGTGGAAGGCCTTCTACGAGAGGGCGATGGGGTTTTACCCCTCCGCTCGTTTGGAAATGGCTTCTCATTTGTCTCTTGCAGCGTCTGATCTTTGATTTGGGTGCTTCGATTGGTAGGTAGAAGATGGTTGTTTAGGCATTTTAGCTGCAGTTGATTTTCCTGAACCTGTCTTTCCAGAGCCAATTTTCGGGCCGACGTCATCAAGTCATCATTCTATGCACTTCATATTCCTTTTTTCATTATAGACATTCATTGTTGTAAGCTTTGTACTTTATAAAGGAAATTAACTAATGAAATTTCGGAGCAGTGCTCTTTCTTTTGTCTTGTGTCTTCTGCCTTTGTCGCGTGATTTTTGGACGATTGAGATGCTTGCATGAAGTCGCGATCCGCTGATCATCTGTTGATTTGGTGATTCGATTTTATGGAGATTCAGCACGCAACGGTTAGCCTTGACGCTTGGTCAGGAGACGGTCAGTTAGATCGGCCATGAATCTGCCAAGTCAGGTACCGTCGGCCGATCACTTCTGGGACATGGTGCACCGAGGGGCGCTTGGCTTGCTGGGAGGACAAAGTCGCTCACATCCTCTAGGTGAGCATTGTCTTCGAGGCAATGGAACGCTGGGTCGATATTGTTGTGGCTGAGGCGCTTCAGAGTTAGGAGCGAGGCAACTTTGTTCACCAAAAGCTGTCTGAGTATGAGGTGAGATCCCAAGAGCTATCAGAGGCTCTGGATCGGATCATGTCGCTCGAGGACGAGCTTTGGGACATGTTGCGAATGGTGAGAATATTTTAATCTTCCATCCTCTACAGTTCAGATCTTTGATATTATGACGAGAGGGCCCTCGGACATCTTGGTCTTCTGGCAAGTTGGCCCATGGTCGCTCGACCCAACGCCTGGCTCGGGAGGTGGCTGGCCATCTCTACCCTGAGCCTGTCAAGGTCACTTGCTATTAGTTCGTAAGTTGAGAGTGGCGTGCCTGGGATCTATTGCTGGCATCGCGTAACCGTCACATCAATCAAAGCGTCAGAGAGCATTGATTGCGGAGGCGATGCGACATTTGCCATAATGGTGCATGCGAAGGGATGTGTTACGGCGCGCCGAGGTGAGGGCACGTATCGCGGTCATTATGGTGAGGCGACTCCTTAGCTTCGTTGAAGCTGGCTATATAAGCGTTGTGCAAGCCCCTTTTCCATCATCTCTTTTGCTCTACGCACACCTTCTATTCCTTTTTCGCGTGACCTTCTGCGAGCATTTTCTATTATTCACTTTACCACTCTTTTAGGGCCTTTTCGGATGGCTCATCACGATACTGTCGGCATTCCCATTCTGATTGCTTCTTCGTCAGAGGTACCATCCCTTTCTGCCTCTATACCTTCGACGAAGGGGAGCAATGATGCCGAATGAACGACGGGAGAGATGGGAGTAACCATCGCAGAGAGCATCGTTGTGGGCGACGCTGAGCCCCGTCTAGGTGCTCATGCTCTGGAGCACTTGGGGGTTCTAAGGGGGCCTCTTGGCTTCAAGTCTATCGGATCTTCTCACCCCTTAAACTGCAAGGTAGGACTTCGCAAATTCTTATCCTTCGCAATTGGACTTTTCGATGACTCCTTCGCCTAAGTATTCCTTTTCTCTCTCTTGGTTGTCACAAGGGATGATCCACAGGTTGGAAGAGGACGTCCACTTCCTAAACTGAGAGGTTGCTTGCCGCCTGCGGGAGCGCGTCGACAGAGGAGAGATGGAGCGGAGGGTCAATACTGCTGTTGGCAAAGCGCTTCAGAGTCAAGAGTGGGCCAATTATCTCAACCAGGCTCTCTCTAAGTCCAAGGTCAAAGCTCAAGGGCTCTCTAATATCCATGCCCAGGCCCTAACTCGAATTGCCTCGCTTAAGGATGAGCTCTAGGAGAGTCGATAGCAGCTCATTGACTTGATGGGCGTGAGCACCGAGTGGGAGAGGGAGCTGATGTCCAAGCTTCGTTTGGGGAAGATGGTTTCACTATAGAAGGGGCGATTTCACGGGGCATCCATTTTTGCAGGCGGATAGTCTTTCTGGATGTCCCAAATTTTCTTATTGGCTATCTTGACGTGAGAAATGCTGGAGCCAGACACTGGGAGGACCTCATCAACTTCCTGACGGAAGAACCACACTCTTTGGGTGGTGATTGCTCCGGGTAGCTTGTAGACATGCGTAGTCCTTTTATTGTTTTGTTTTGAAACCGCTGGATATCATTGATGTATGATGTGACTCTTAATAGAGATGTACTCAATAAATGACTCACTAGAGGGCTCTCAATGGGGAGCAACTTAGAAAGGGAAGAAGGTACTCAATTGGAATGGCTTACTAATGATGCCCTCGGCAAGTAACTTTTGTGAATGAAGAGGAAGAACTGTGAGAGGGAAAGAAAGTTTGGTTCTTTTCAAACTCTTATATCTCGCTCGAGGGTCGCTTCAGCTAGATTGGTCTATCTTTCGTCTGTTTAAGAGTTCTCCTTCTCTCCCTCTTCCTGTGTTTTCAGGTCCCTACCTCTCCTATGATGGAAAGAAGTATTTGTTATGCATCGTGGAGAAAGCTTTGGCGCCAAGGCCTATGACAAGTGTCTCGTCAGGATTTGCCGGCCGTTGAGGCATTGACACTGTTGTTAGTTATCACTTTGTGACGATGATGTGACCGTAAGCAGTCCTTTTAGCACATTCGCCAGACTGTTGCAGCAACAGCAGCAGGTGACACCTGCATATGTGTGCTCTGATCATTGCATGCGCAAGTTCTGACTACTCTGTTCACTGCTTGGCCGAGAGGTTTCTTGATTGATTTGCCCGTCTGCGTTACCGATTGAGCCATTGATACTTGTCTCATTGGCTTATTGTTCTGTGCCTCATCTTGGTCATTGTAGTTGTGACATTGATCTCCTTCTAGAGGCTTTAACCGTTGCTCATTGGGCCATCGTTCTTCTTTGTGTGTTGACAATTGGGCCATATGATTAGATCAGCCAATTGTACTACTAAACTATTAGATACTTACTAATGTATTTTATATATAGAACTAAATTCTTGGGGGCTCAAACATAATTTTAAACTATCTGTTATCAATCATTGAAGATTAAACAACTAGCCATCAGATTAGTTCAGCTTGTGTTAAGGAAGTCACAGAAATAGTGTTTTAGAATGTGGATAATAATCTAGTAGATGTCGTGAATTAATCAAATCCAGCTCGTGAACCTTAAAACGACTAGGAGCTTATTAAATATTGATTCAAATCATTAAAATTACGTTGATGTACTACAAATAATAAAATTGTGTACATCTTAACATTATTCAAAACTCACAACAAGAAAATCTACCTCATTCGACTCTTTGTTTTGAAATTAGTCCACTCAAATTGGTGAACTTAATATAACCGAGAAATTGTTTCATTTAGACATAAAAAAAACCAAAGAATCCAAATAATAAACCAGCTGATTTCAAGATGAGATTTCAAAATTCTTTTAAACACGGGTGAAAAGGACCACCTTTTTTTCATATACATTAATCAAATCCGTGCTATTTTCCACAGGGAGATGGTTGAAGGGGAAAGCGTCATTAATGGAGGGGTGTTGGAGTGTTAAAAAAATTTATTGTAGTAATAAAGTGTTGATACATAGCTCATAGGAGAGCGGTGGTTGAAATAGCTTTAACTTTTGAAGGTTGTCGTTTGAGTCACCCAGTCCCTTAAGATTTTTTTTTGGGTAATTCATTCCTTTAAATTATAGTGAGCCCAATTTAAACCCCTACTGGAAATTATCCAATACCCACAATAAAATAGCATCACCAATTTTGAAAAATATAAAATTTTTAAAATGTATATAAATTCAATCATTATAAAGATAGACAATAAAGATATATATTTTAAAAACTCAATAATATCATGAAATAATATATTACTTGCCGTGTAATTTTTCCAGCGCCAGGCTTTCAAGTCCTCCAACAACTACGCACAGACTCCTCCAATCAATCCTCTTAAAGTCACCGCCCTAATGACCATCTATCCTCTTCCCTTCTTCCCCAGGCCTTTGGCTTGGCTTCCATTATTTCTTAGTACGACTTCAGCAGCTCGGTAATAAATACCATTATATGCATAGAATCTATAAATAGTAACCTTAAACTAAAATATGCAATAAACATGCCCGCTATTAATCATGTTTAGAAAGCATTGGACCACGTTGAAGAATATGAATAGACTAATCCAACTATAACACAATATCAACATGGGGAACCGGGTACCCCAACGACATGAAGCAGTATAGCCATGTAGCATTTGCAACTTAGGGATGGCAATAAGGGTTGGTTCGTTTTCTGTTTATTATTATTATTATTATTATTATTATTATTATTATTATCATCATCCTGCTTCATTGGAAATTAGGGACGATTGGGGCAAGAAATAAATGTTTGAGGTGGGGACAAATATATCCTGTAAGTATTTTAATTTTCGAATTTTAAATATTAGTAAAAAATATTATTGGACATAGTTTGCATTTTGAGCATTATGAGAAAGTCGGGAAAAAATGCATAGCACTGATTTTAAATATTACTAATCTAAACACATACAAGTTTCATATATTCACGATATATATTTTTTTAAAATGATATAAAATTTAATTCTAAAAGTACAAATGGAATCGGACTAAGCAAGCGCAGCCTACTACCATCTCCGACCACTAACTTTATACGGTGGGGATTCCCACCAAAATCAGGGTTGGACAGATAAAATTCGTAGTTGTGGCCAGGGCAAAATTTCCATCCTTATATCATATATAGCAAAGTGATAAAAAATTTAAAAGAACGGGAAAATGGACCCAATGACTTCCAATGGCAAGTAAGCATTAAGGTTGGTTGTGCTGGGTTAATGGGCGCCATCCGGGGTCAGGTGTGCAAATTTGGTGCATAAATTTAGGCTAGGATGAGTTGGTTAGAACTACTTACCATAAAAGCTTTTAAAAGCGAGCAGAGCAGCTGAGAGGTGCAGTAATTGAAGAGCCAGCTTAGGAAGAGAGCACACCGAGGAGGAAGTGGGCCATTCTAAATCCACCTTCATTTTTGCCCCATCAGATTCTTGCTTGCCCTTCTTTGCAACCCTCAACTGTTGTCTATTTAAGCACCACCATGTTTTCACCCTTTCGATCTGCCACATACAGAAAAAAGGAGAGCAGATTTGAGGAGAAGCCATGGTTTCATTTCAAAAAAATCTCCCCCAAATTCAAATGAACACCACCCCTGACCTTGAGACTTCAACTACTAGTAACAAGAGGAAACGGGATGAAATTGAAGCCGAGGAATTTAGGGGGAATCCCGAACCTTTTTCTGATCTTCAATTGTGTCTCCAGACTCCGTTAACATCCCAGTGGCAACGGTTCCTCGATATTCAGGTAAACACATTTACTTGATGTGTTATTTATATGAAAATATAATCCAAGTATCAAAGAGAAACAAGGGCTCCCCCCATTGACACTGGATGATCCACTTCGATGAGCTGTTAACCAAGAGGATCCGACTCATGATTAAGTACAATTCTTACTTTGTGTTTTCAACAGTCTCAACAGATGAATTTCTATAATACAAGAGCACACGAAAGAACACTGAGTGATTTGAGGGCAAGTGAACCAGCAGATCCACTGATTCCCGGCGGTCATATGAGCTTGGACCTTGAGCTCAACCTACCATGTGGGTCATACAGCTCCATGGAGACAGGAAACAATCTCAAGCAGCAGAATTCCAACTGCTCACCCCTGAATTCTCGTAGTAGGTCTATGAAGATGAAGAATTCAGGAGACACAGAGCGATCTCAGCTGCTGTCGTTGTCGTTGGAAGCTGATCAGCAGGAGATGGTGACAACTGTCTGTCCAAGGTGCCACATGCTCATAATGATATACAAGTCATCCCCTGTATGCCCTAACTGCAAATTTGTGCACCCACCAGATAATGCTCTCCAAATTTACTTGGCCCAAGGCTTAGCCTCTTTTGCTAGCTGCAGTAATTAATACTAACAGTTAGAGCTAGCTTACTATTCCTAATTAAATCTAAGTAGACCTGCTCGATAAGTCAAGCTTTATGAAATGAACAAAAGTGAATCGACAAGCTGGATTCAAACATCAGTCTATGTAGATTATGAGTCTTAACAAGGTCAAGGGCTTTGTCAAGTTATAATAGTTTTTCCCTGCTATCAAGGTGCAGTATGCTCAATCTTCCACATCCTTGTGTGCATTACCAGTGTTTGCTAAAAGCGGAAACTGTAGGAGTCAAAGGGTGGGTAAAAAGGAAGAAGAGCGTGGACAGTGTAAATGTAGCATGCTGATAGGTCAGGCTCGGAATTCTCTTGTTAAGCATTAAGATCGTATTCTATATTTAAATTCTCTGTTTCAACAACAATCATGATGATATATATAAACATATATAAGGTTTCACAAGTAGTTTGTCCTCTCACTAAGATTGTCGCAATGGTACTCTCTTGAAGACCTAAGAAATTGCTCAGATAAAAGTGTACAAAGCTTGGATTCCCAAGCATGAAGCCACGCTTTATGTACTATTCACTTTCAACTTCTCTCTGAACTGCTATGCACAGGCACAATATTCTCAAAAAACAAATCCTAATTGTGGGTATCTCACAAGACTAAGAACTGTTTATAAAATACATGAACGGCTCAAATTTCAACTATCACAGTAGACCTTCATCACTTATAATTATAACCCGGTGATTTATAAACTATTCCAATAACTTCTACTGAAAAAGATCATCAGCAAGATACATTTGGAGGGAGGTAATGAAATTGACATAACAGACTATCATTTTCTCTCTTACAGGGCTAAAATAGATACTACACCTCTCCATAACTACAACTTAATATATATAAACCAAAAAATGAAATCCCCATTCATCACACTGCAGCATGACACACTCGATCATGACTTAATTGACAGCAATTCGGTGGAAGTTCATTTACTATTGGTTGTAGAAAAGATACAAGGTTTTCACTGTGGCCCCCCGGCCAAGGGTTGTAAATATCAGACGAGCAATTACCAACCAAGCGCCATTGACAAGTTTGGGAGGTGTGGCCACAAAACTCAGACAGGTAATTAGCAACCCAATGCCATGTTCAGGGCTGGAGGCACAACAGCCAAATACTGACCGTCCGATAAGAGCAACCAGCACATTTTACGCGTGCAGCCAACCAAAACTTGCAACCCATGGACGATGGATGCTTTTCGATCACATCTATTGCCACTGGTGTTACCCTTGTCTAGCTGTGTTTTAGCAATTAAACACAGCCTATCTTGTATGTTCTAGATACTGAAGGCAACCCGGATTTTCATGTCATATGACTTTCAGCTTCTCAAGAAACCAACATGAGTATCAAAGTACTTCAAGTTGAAAATAGAATTTCGACCTCTATGAAACACATATTCCAGAAACTGGGAAGTAAAATTAATGGAACCTTTTATATCTATGAGGAGTATCCCTACATTTTGCTATTTTCATAAGCATTATCCCACATCACGAACCATAGACTCATTCACCAATCAACCTACGGGGATGGGAGCAGGAAATGACTTCCTTGTCGGCTGCAATGGAACATCATAATCTACCCGGTGAACTAGAGTTGGAAATTGGTTTTCCTCTGGTTTTTTACTTCCTTTGCTCTGTAGAGGCCCGGTGTGGTAGGCTGGGGTGGGGTGGGAGAAGAACACAAATGGTTGGACAACAATTACTAGCCAGAAAGATGATACAAATTTGTAAGCCATTAGCAGCTCAAGGCAAAGAGGTGAGTTCACAAGACACTATGATCAGCAGTGGCACAACCCATAATGCCAATTAGTAATTGCTGTCACACACTATACACTGCATGTCAGGCTTTCTTATAATAATGCTACATTTGGTTGTTAGAATAAAATAATATATGAATAAAATAACTAGTTTCAAATAATGGAATAATGTGGTAATATAGTTTAAAAATAATATTTCATTATTTAATTAGTCATTTGGAATAGATAAAACTAAATTAGAAATTAAATTTTTAGTATTTAATATATAGTAATAGCAAAAATAACAATCAATGAATTAGTATAAAAGGACTCTTTTACCATTACCTAAAAAAATAATATTTTAATATATACTAGAAAATTTGGGTAGATCTAATCAAAACAAAGTCACCTAATCTGTTTGATCTTAATGACTCAAAATTTTATAAAATTTTGTCGATGTATATTAGTATTATAGGCGAATGTGGGAAAGAAATTAGGCCCAATTTTTTGGGGGCTAGGAACGATCATAGGTGAGAGTAATCAATTTGGGCCAACCCTACCCGAATTATGAATTTATTTGCAAATATATTTATCATTTTAAATAAATACTAAATTTAAAAAATCATTTCAATAGATTATATTTTTATATAATAAATAATTTTTATGCAAAAATTATTCATTTAAATATATAATTAGATAATATTTTAACCTACATATTATATTTTTAAAATAGTTTATATTTTTATTTACTTTTATGTATTTTTGAATTTTTAAAGAAAATACTTAAAAACAAAAAATATCCATGTCCTAACACAAATTGGCCCGTTTTAGATTATGAACATGTCTGACCCAGTCCAACCTGATTTAGCTGTCACAAATTTTCATCTAAACCCGATTAGTGTTCGACTTGAATTTGATTTTGATTAGATCTAGTTTAGAGTAAAGGTAAATAGAGACAATATCTCGGAATAATTATTCCTTGATATCATAAATAAAAGATACTAGGGGAAAGCTGGTTTTTTTATTCTTTCTTTTGAAGGAATAACAATTTTGTAATTATTATTCCACTATTGAAACAACCAAACGGTAAAATAGTAATTTTACTGGAAATAAGATGAGAATAAAATTTCTATTTTGTCCTACCAAATGAGCCATAAGATCAATAAATGGAACTATATAATAGATGTGACCTGCCACCATGGTGTTTAAGAGTGAGATCTTCTGGTCCCAATAGGAAGGTTCTCAGATTTTGAACTTGTCATAAGAGCCATAATGTCTGGTGATCAAAGAGGTCGCCGAAGAAAAATGCTGAAGCTGTCACAGTCCTGAAGCTCCAATAGGCCTTCAACCTTCAAAATCTAAGGTAACCAATCAAAAATTGGATACAACATGTGATAGAAGTCAAGTCACATTACTGCAATAGTTCGTTATACTCCCATAGTTACTTGGACTCTTCACTGTGTAGCAGATTACAAGCACTTGAGATTACTAAAGACATGAGCATGACTCTTGGACTCTGCAAAACAATATGAAAATGTGCAAGAGTTATAAAAAAGTGCCGAGTTTCATAGTGGGACAAGTAACTGTATCAATCACTCATGCTCAAGTCTAAGTAGCGGATCATACTTCACATGAATTGTCACAATAGAGCATAGAAGACACTGATAAAGTTTACAGTCAAGCATAAGGTCTGATAAAATACCTTCAACCCTACTCCACTTAGTTTCTCTAATTTCCAAGCACCTAATGATATAACCGGAAATTTATATGATATATATGATGCATGTCAAACATCATGCAGAATTCCAATCACAAATTTGTTCGTAATAGAATTTCCCATAATGAATCTATCAAACTCGGTAGATTTGCTGAAATTTCTCTTCATCTTCCACTATCAGAGATGTCTGTTATCATTCTGTTTCACTGTCCACTTATTGCCACAAAAAGCACAACAAAAGTTTACTATAAAACAGACGGAGAAAAGGGAGAATTCATTCTCCTCTTCTGGTCTCATATCTAGAACATGGCCGATCATAACTTTCTTAAATATTCAGAAGACTGACCACACACCTATGGTCACATAGTTGAACAGGTCCCAACTCACATAGTTGACCACATACCTATGGTCAGATACACCATTAAATCTAAGATCTAATAAGCCTCTTATTTTCTCTAGTAGTAAATCAACTGCAAGGCCAAATGACCCACCTTTGAACTTCATGCAATTTGCTGAACACATGATACTAAATACCACCTTTAAAATCTAGAGTTCATGTTTCTGATTTAGCAAAGGAGTTTGAGGGAGTCAAAGAAGTTCATATTGTCAAATAAATGTGGTGAACCATATTCAAGTGCTTGACATTGAGGCTTTGCCTTTTTAGAAGAAATGGGATTCATGAAAATACATTCCATTCCCAGTCTTATTTCCATTATTGTTTGCAATATGCAAATTGAAATGCAATGAGAGGATTTATGGTAAACACAGTCGCTCTACCATTTAGCGAAGGAATGGAAATCAAAAACCCTAAGGTAATTATTTTACCCATTTTGGGGGGATTGGATTAGTCAATATAATCCTATTAACACCTACTTGAATAATGAGTCAAATGACTTCAAGTGATTCCACAAGAATGTGATTGCCAATCCTTCATTTCTATTCCCACTAAGGACAGACAACCACAGTGGGGTTTTACCAAAACTTCTATCCTCAAGAATATATTTTCTATCCCTGAAGACTATTTGATAGACAGCAAACCATATAATACATGAGAAAATTAAACAATGGAGCGTGTTACATAATTATCTAAAAGGGCCAGCAAATATATAAATCATCATAAATAAGTCATAACTCAGGTTCTCAATGTAAACTTATTTCATTGTTGGAAAGACAACTTATAGTTCAGGAAGGGAGCCAACAAGTTTCACAAGTTCCTTGACAAGATCTGCTACTTTGATCGCAAAAAGAAAAAGTCAAACAAGGCTTGCTCCTGTGCAGAAAAATAAAACACATGAAGAAACACTAGCTATATTTTACATCTGAAAACTCTTTAGTGGCATGTATATGGCCGTTTTCCTGATTATCAAACATATCTGTCAGCATCCCAACATTACCACGCAGCTAGTGTTCACCTGGTATGACTATTCAGAAAAAGAAATGCAGACACATTTAAACAGTAAAACAAATGCTCTTTAAGCTGGGAATTATCATTCACACTGCCATTTTCCACCATGTCTAATATCACAAACTGCTATATTGTCCTCAAGGGGCAAATCAAACAAGCAATGATGATCTGAACGCTTGTTGAAAAATAATCAGTACTACAAGATCATATGTACAATGGTGCATACATACTAATACTATCGTTTTCAGTCGAAATCTATCTTCTCTCTGGTGACTGGTTTCCAATGACACAATCAGTGACTATGCTTTTTCACCATATTCGAGCAACAAGTTACATTAGTATCCGGAAATATCTCAGATTTGAGTATTTGGATACATTTCCACAACATTACTGCATTAGAGCAAAGAAACACGTGTGCTCCTTAGCTCATATGTTTCCAATTGGGCGCTGTGGAAAAAGGTTGCACAGCCATCAATGACAGCCATTTGCTGTATTTACCAACCAGAATCCCATGTCAGCCCTTTCTTCAAAACTAATAATGTAGAAGTGTATGTATCCATCACCATAAATTTATTCTCAGAAAGAGAAAAAAAGGAAAAGGAAAAATTATTAAAGCCCATACAATTAGCGTAAGTGATGGATTCAAAACCTCCCGATTTTGTTATATTCACATGAATAGCCAAGCATCCACAAATGTGTAAGCTCAGGCTTCTCAAAAAGATCATTCTGTACCTGGCAACCAAAATTACAACATCAATTGGAGTTTCCGTGGCAGAAAAATATCGATATAAATCAACATCAAATGAACATACAGCACAAAACAGAGTGAAGATGCACAAATCAAGAAATGGAATAGAAGAGCAGAGTCGAAGCCCGGGGTAACCATTTTCCACCTTCCATTAGGACAAGTAACAACATGACCAACATGAAGAAAAAATGTGTTATTTATTATTCCAAGTTTCCAGAAAACAAGACATTACTATTTAAAGACAGAATATCGGCATTGCATTTCTGCTAATTTTTATAGATATCAGAGAGAGAATTATATGATAAATCCTAAATGGTTCACCTTTAAAAATTTTACTTCAATGTCTGCTCAGGTTTCTTCAAATCTTCAGGTTGGAGAATACACCAAACTTGAAAAGTAGACCAGCTGATGGCAAGATCAGTCCACTGAGATTTTTCAATAGAATGCATCATTCGCCAAACTTGAAACTGAAGCCAGCATCATCACATATGGATACATGAATATTCTAACAGCTGACCTTAGAGGAAACCTGCGTCCATTTCTTTCCTTCCTAACATAACCAATGTCACTCTTTCATCAGAGAGAAGGACAATTTCAGCAGCTGGCCAGATTTTTTAATCTCTTCATCTTTCCCAGTAGCTTACCATCTGCATTCAGATATCTACCACCAGCTGCATAAAAAGATGGAGAAGTCACTTCCATGACTCTAAGAAGCACCCTGTAGAACCATGGCAACTTTCTTCGACAGGTATCCCCAATATTACACTTTCCCAGCACTGGGGAGCATCCATGGCATCTCAGAGCACAAATCAAGCAGAGTGGGTTAGTTAGTAACTTGCTCTCTGTACCTATTCATAGAAAAAAGGAAAGACTTATGCCATTCAGAATCAGAGGAAAATAAGTGGGGTGCATGGTGCAGTAGAAAAAATTAGGGCCTGCGTTAGGATCTCGTATTCCATCAAAAGGAGAAAGTGATAGCTCTTAAAAAAACCATAGTAACGTTTCTAGGAAGTGAAAAACTAAAAAGGAAATCAGCATTTCCACGGAGTTCTTGATACAAATAGCAGACACAGCTGCTATCATTGTTGTAGAAGTGACAAGAGTGCCTGCAATAAGGAAGTAACAGCCTGGAGCATCCATTCTGTGGAGGAAGAAAGACAATTGATACATTTAACCAGCCAAACATGAGAAAACGCAAGCAGCCACTGTAATATAGGCAGAAGATGCCACGAAGTGGCAACGCGAGGCTCTCTTGCACATATGCACCCCTGATGTCAATATAGCCTTGAATCACAATATGCAAAGTTATCCATATGAATCTTTTTCCAAACATTCTCAGCCTAGAGTCAAATATAACAAAGTTTCCTACGCCAATCTTTTATTCTTCCTACATTCTCCTCATTCAAGGGTGGTATCCTCCAAAAGATAAAGAATAGTCATCCCTAATCCTTTCCTTACTTCCTATTGCATTCAACAACCATCTACTCATTCTTTTTGACCGGCACATAACATCACACAAATTCTCTCAAGCACCTAAACCACCTCAATGCACCACATTTGTCATCTCTTTTTGGTTGTTTCTAAACTACTATTGTGTTGTTAGTCTTTTGCTCTTCCTTTTTAGAGTTATATCACTTAGGCAACTGACCTTAGAATAGTGTATTGAACTATAGGACAAAAACAACCCAAAATCATTGACAAAGAGGAAGGCTTGGAAAAGGATCAAGCATATTGAAGAGAAGCTTTCACAAAGGCCAATAGCCGATAGCGAATATCACTAGCCTAAACTTCTTTATCTACTTGATGTGACCATCTCAATGCATCACATTTGTCATCTCTTTTCTAGTGGTTGTTTCTAAATTAATATTGAGTTGTTAAACTTTTACTCTTCTTTATTAGAGTTGCAGCACTTATCTCATCAACACATTAGCATGATATTGGGTGCATTTACTTGGTCAATTAAAACTGCATATAAACAAAAATCAATAAGGGAAAGCAGATCATTTGAAATAGCTCAAAATCAAATCTAAACCAGATTGGCCTGCTAACACTCATCTTTGAAAAGATTTCTGGTCCAATTTCAGAAACCTTTAACTTCTATTTTACAATTCAACGTATAGCATACATAATCATGACTATCCCTTAATGACTCCAGGCACATGGTACACATGAAAAGCTCATTACCAAGCTTTTATGGATGTATGAACACAAATTTTTTTATTTTTCTTTTTGAAAGACAGCAAGGCTAAGTCAGTGGATTTTGTAGAAGTCTTTGATCTACTATCAAGATCTTCTCAAGCTAGCTCATTTATGCTTGTGCTTAGTAATAGAACATTACCTACAAGATGTGGGGAGTGGAGTCGAAAGCAAAATACAGTTCAAAAGTCGAGCATACAATCGCACCACATATTCTACTTATCACAACAATCAATTTAATTTACCTGTCATCATATGTTCTACCCTAGACAGGCACGTGAATGAACATTGTGAGTCAGTTCAAAGCTTGAAGCATATAGCTTTCTGAAGAATAACAAGTATTTGGATGGAGCTCTGCTGCCTTATGCCAGCCATTTGATATTTGAGTCGACTATAATTAGACGATCATGGCTATTTAGATAGGTTGGCCAATTGACGGTTGTATTTAATGAAATCTTTCCATTGAGCACAAAAATATATACCTTACAGACACAACGCAAGCAGCTGCTTATCATTCATGTGCTTTGAGCTCTTCCTTCCGAGTAGGAGCCGATCTGTGCCTAAATTTTGGGTAGTCCCACACTTCCTACCCTTTCCTAGACATTTTCTTGTATTATGCATGCTAGTCTTCATTCTAATCCAATTCAATCACCTGTCAACCGTTCAGCTCTCATGACACATTCTACTAGTCAAAATGAGATTGCGGACGGGTTTTTAGGGTTAGCCCACCCTTGCAGGATCGCAACCCTTTGTCCCAACCATTGTAGCACGCAGTAGAGGCCAAGGTGATGGAGACGGTTTGGTGGTAAGCAAAATGGTGATTGTACCACTAGGTATCCTTTTTGTAACAAGTTAGGCTATCCATGTGACACTTCCTGGGCACTACATAGTCAGCCACCTCATACAACAAATGCAACGCAACTTGATAATGTGGAGATCATCTCATCATCCTAGCCAACATTATCTACACCTTCTATTCATGAATCCAAAAAGGACTATACTAAGTTCCTACAATTTCATGCTACACAATAGGCTACTCAATTAGTTGCACAACCCATTGCTTCACTTGTTCAAACAAATCATGAACCCTCAATGGTATATTTATCGCAAATTACAACACATCACAGCCCATGGATGATTGCCATCAATTACATGAGTGATAATATTACTTTGCTTTTTGAAATCTATCACTCAAATACCCTACCCAATACCATGCTTGTAGATGGCTTTTCTACCTCTATAAGTGAGATTAGGTCTGTTTGTTCTATATCTTTGATCTCTTTATAACCTATTTTTTATCTCCCCAAATTTCCTTTTGACATGTAATCCATTAGTAAATTAACCAAACAATTTCGCTGCTTTGTAACATTTTCTCTAGATTCTATTGTTGCCCAAAATCTAATGACATGCAGGAAAATTGGTCCCAGACATGAATTCCAAGTCTTTTACCATTTGGAAATTAATATTCCTACAACTTGTACCACTTCACCCATACTGGAGCAAATACATATTGTCTTCATCATTCCTCTCTACATTCACTAAAGAAGATGATCCTAGATCTAAATCATATTTCTAAAATTTTATATCCATCCTACCATTTACGAAAGCATAGTTTCTGAACTGTGTCAATGAACTCACTTCTGCCCCCTTCATATTAGTCCATTCTAATGTCTAGAGTCCTAGCCATGTTCTTTTCAAAATTGGTTGTCTTTATTTCGTCACATTCATTGACAACAACTCTCAAATGATGTGGTTATACTTAATGAAAAATCGTTCAAAAGTATTTTTCCATTTTTTTTCGCTTTCTACGTAACATTAGCACATGGTTTGGTGTTTCCATTCAAATATTATGCAGTAACAACGCCAAAGAATATTTTTTGACCCATTTCACTCCTTCGTGAAATCTGTCCAACATATGATTGTCCTAAATTTGTCCACCACTTGTATGAGCATTGTTGAGGAAAGCACAATATTTTTGTTTGTAATGTTGGAGGAAGAGACCATCGAAGTTGTACTACTGCTGTTGATTGCCAAAGCCATCTGTAATGGAGCTGCATTTGTATGTTGGTATGTAGAAAAGCTGAGTTGTATTGCAGTGATAGCTGGCAACATTGTGTTAAATATTGGTTGGTGGGTTCATAATCTGTTTTTGATTGAATGTTGCAGATGATGTTGGATGTAAGCCGTGCTAAGTGTAGGAGGTATGATGCATGTGCAGTTGTTAGCTTTAGAGCAGAACCAGGAGAAGTAGTAATCTGATTTCTGAATGCTGATTGCTTGCTGTTCGACTTGGTTCCTAATTGTATTTGAACTCTGATTTTTGCCATAAGAAATCCAATTGAGACTCCAGGAAGTTGAGATGGCCATCTAAGGACATTTGATGTTGACTGTGATCTTGATAGCTGCAAGTTGGGGGAGGAATGGGCCGTTTTATGTTGAAATAATAACTAATACCTTGTTGTAGTTCTCTGAAAAATAGAGTTGCAAATTGTTGGGGCAGCAGTTGCCATAAATGCTACCATACAACGTAACTTTTGAGCTTCTAGCTTCCATTGGCATCATTTACCCAATGATAATTGGTTTATCCACTTGTGAGTGAACATGTAAGAAGGAAATATTTTCATACGGAACAAAGGCTACTTGTTGATCAGTCCACTTTGTTGAGTTATGTTGTTCCCAAAATGCAAAGAATTTAGTTGGCCTAATAAAATCATCAGAACATTTTAGTGTGTGCGGATGTTGTAAGGGATTGTCACCTTTGTGGTTGTGGTGCATAGGTGATGTACATAGAAGAACTTCCCACACTAGAACTGTCTCAAAGAAGATGTAGGGTATGAATAAGAGATGTTGTATACTCAAACTGAAACATGGCTCAAATTTCCAATTGGTGTACTCTCCATTGAATGTCGATAATGTCCCAAAGAGTAAACGCCTTATGTAACATGTGCTTAGCTATCTGCAAATCCAGGTTAATGAATTAAAAATGAAAAAGCCTGTATTTTCCATGTGTACCTGCTATCTTGGATGATGTAGTGAATATGTGCTGTTGATGATGAATGATGGTGCATAAATCCCCACATTACTACTTGTGATAGCAACTCCACTAAATGAAAATTTGCTAAAAATAGAACTGGAGCAGTAACTTTTAAGCTGTTTGTGATGTAGACTTCAGATTGTTATTGAGGCTAAATGTCAAACACTAGATAGAGCTATAGCCTAATTTTAGGGGAATGGACTGAAATAAGACGTTTGGAATTTTGCAGATGAAATGGAACTAATATAGATTTCTGAAGTTGATGTAATATTGTGGATGCAAGGCTTCAAATGTAGCAATAGTAGTAACAGAAATGTTGAGAACAGATTGCTTGAGGATGGAGGAAGAACAAAAATTGTTGAAGTTGACGCTGGGCTTGATTAAAACAGCATGTTGGACAAAATTTATAAGAATTCAATTGGCTGTTGAAGCGAGCAACTGAGGCTGATGTATAAAGACAATTATTTCTGAAATAAAAAAAGTGGTATCAACAGATTGAGAGCCTTTTCAGCCAACCGGCATATGTAAAAGCAGAGTGTCCAGATCAAGTAGCCGAGAATGCATATGTTGCTGATCTGCCCACCGATTTCAGTTGGTAACCCACTTTCTATTAAAAGTAGTTGGATATTATGTTATGGAATTAACAAAATGAAGGATTAGCTGACTAGAGTGCAAACACAAAAACACCAATGCTGTTAAGAAGCCAATATTGTTGCTAAATTTGATGTAACAACAGAGCAAGACTTCGATCTGAGGATCAAGAATGCCTTGTCGCTGTTGCCAATGCCACAAGTTGTTGAGACAATATACCAACTGTTGTCTGAAACTGAAATCTCCAAAAAAAAAAAAAAATCAAGGATTCAAGAAGGCAATGTGACCAAACAATTTTCAAGAATTTCCCTTGCTGCTTTGTGTAACCTAATGAAACAATAAATTTGGTTCTTTGTCAATGACTTCAGATGCTCGATTTAAGAACCTTGATTATCACTTTATATTTGTAATAAAAACCCAATTCAATTGATAGAAATACTGATGCAACTTCAGCAAGAACTTGATAAACAAGAAGACTTGTACATAAACACTTGTTGATGCCTGAACAACACTTACAAAACAACACAAAGTCATACCAGCCAATCACCACTTGTAATCAGAATGATACCAAAAGTAACATACAACAGAGAACAATACGATGGTGAAATTAAAAAGATCGATGAACTCTAATTTTCAAGATTCAAGAATTCCAATATGACCGCAGCAACCTTTCATGGCTTCAAAAATTCCCTAGAACCCAGTAAATCAGAATATGAAACAAGAATTTTCAAAATGTAAAGCAAATTCAAGACTTCACCGCTTGATACAATAGGAAGATATACATCAATGTATTCCTGATGTCATAGAACAAAGTATCACTGAAATTCAGCTGCTCATGTTGTTGCTGAACATGGATCTGAATCAAGAAGGGAAGCACATTGCAAAACCAGTAATTAGCCAATATAACTGGTTGATACAGCACACTAAGAATACCAAGATCATCAAGAAAGAAAGAGATTTATGTGGAACTTGCAGTAGAACTCAAGATTGTACGAAAAAATGTTCAAATTAGAGGATTTTCATGGAACTGGCCGTAGAATTTAAGAATGCAGGGGAAACAAAATTTGTCAATTTTTGATGAAATAAGAACAAGATTCGGGAAGGACAAGTACAAATCTCTGATACCAATTGTCACATAATAATCCCAATCAACTAAAATACAACAAGATCAAGAGAAATTTAAGAATAAATAGAGAATAATCAAAGAGAGAATTAGAGGAAGAGAAAGAGAAAGGGGGCACTCAAAGCAAAGGAAAAGAGAGAGAGGGTTAGGGGTAGTTACCTCACAAAGATAATAAGGAACTCAAAGCACTTCATTCATCATCCCATACATGCTCACACATTACTTCTCTAGGCTATTTATAGCCCAAGACACACTCTACACTCTCTCAGCCAGATGGCCTTGTATCTATCCTTTCCTTCTTGGCTATAGTTACGGTTATTACACACAAAATCAACACAATTACCATAGAATTGAGTTGATTGAATACTATGGCGCCAGATTACTTGAACATTGAACAAGTCCCGATAAAACGTCCCCAGCCTACACATTGATGAAATGGCGCCAGATTACTTAAACATTGAAGAAGTCCCAATAAACGGCCCCAGCCTACACATTGATGAAATACTCACAGTTAGAGCCATTGCAAAAACTATCTTCTTTTAGTGATTTCTCTAAAGGAGGACTAGATTAATAAAAGAGGATTTGCGTCCAGAGTAGAAAAATAAGGTTGAAAGCAATTTCAATCGCACAACATGCGCATGGCCCAGCGACCGCCTGCGCACGCACAAGAGGAAGCTTACCGCCAACTCCAGATCAGTTCTCACATAGGCTTGGTCTTTAACCAATTTCTCTGAAAAATCAAAAAAATAGATCATCAAGGAATTCAGAATAACTGCCTGAATTTCCAATTCAAACAAAAAATAAGTTTCAGACAAACCAACAGTGAGACTCGAACTCGCGAAACGGATTAACGTTATCGAATCCGTTGGTGTGAACAAGAAATACTGGGCAAGTTTCGATGTTCCTGAAACAGGTACATGTAAGGATATGAACTGATCAAAGCTTTTCATGCCTGTTAACCATAATTTCTGCATCGTGAAACCATAGAACCAGTTTTCGAAGCTTTTGCTTTCACAATTAGTTTTCACCAATGCCGGACACCAAGAAACCCTATGAATCTGTCACGGTAAAAACTCAATCTCCACGAATGCAAATCTTGAAACCCTAGAAACTCGAAGTTCGATCTTTCATAGTCTCCCGCTCTCCTCGTCTCCCTCTCTGCGAAAACAACGGTGAAGAATTACGAGCAGATGAAACGCAATGAACTTGGCGGGAGGCAATCACTGTTTATAGGTTTCATCTTTACGAGTCAGTTGACACGGTCAACGCAGGGAATACGCGTTTTCTATATACCAATGTTATTGGCGAATCTTTTTTTATAAATTTTATAAAAAAAAAAAGTATAATAATATATTATTTACAAGCACTAAATATTTACGGAAATGTTTAAATAATTCTTCATGAAAAAGAAAAATTTTTCAAACAAATTAAGATGTTCTTAATCGCCTAGATTTATATGAATTTATAATTATATCTTGATATGTTTTCGAAATTTTGTATAAAAACAAAAGCTACTGATGTGAAAAATCTTCTTTGCAACAATTAAAGTGTTACAGAAAATATCTATTTTGAGATTTTATAAAAATTTTAAATTTTAATCAAAATTTTGAAATATAAAAAAATAAACATTTTTAAAATTATTTTTTCATAAAAAAATTAACACAATTTTTCAACAACCATACTGGTCTAACTCTTTCCAGTTCTTTCACATTGTTCTCACTTTGAGCGAACTCCATTATGTTTATTTCATCGTCACTTCAAAATAAATCAGTGTGTAGTATAACACACAATAATAATTCTAACCCGTTTACAAGTCGTTTGAGGTGACACACACGTGTATATATATATATAATGCATCTCACCCTAAATTTGAAACTAATGATTCAACAGACAGGTTTTGTGAATCCAAATTATTTTTGATTGTTTACACCTAACATTAGCATATATGTCAATACTACACTCACATTAACACCAGGAAGGCAAAGAAAATTAGGTGTTTCCATCAAAATCTAAACTATTTTGATAGCCTTAATTCCTTTACTATAGAACTTTTCATTATTATTAGGTCTTTTTCTAGCTTCACATGCTGTTCCCATAAGCCTTTTCTCGCGAATTGAGGGGCCCTGTTTCACGGGCGTGCCGCACAACGACTATGCTGCACACCCGCTACCCGTCGAATTTAATCCAATCGGCAGGGTTCCCTCTTCCTCCCCCCTTTTTATTTTTTCTTTTTTGCCTTTTTTTTTTCAACGTTTTTTAATTTATTTTTTTTAATTTTATTTTATATTGATTTTTATTATTAAATTTTTTTATAAAATAAAAAAATATCAAAAAACTATTTATTTATAATTTTTTAGATTCTATTAATATAATTGATGGGTACGCCTCAAAATGGGCCGGCCCAACAGAGAAAAACGGATCCAAAATCGGAAAGCCCCGACGGTCAACGTTTGAATTGACCGGGGGCGGGGCGATTAGCTCACAAACGGTCAACGAAATGTTGACCCGCCTGACCTGGCCAGGTTTGGGCCTCCGGAAGCTTTTCTGGTCACCACTGCGTGGCCCAAGCCCAACAAATGAACGTTAGAGGAGCTTGCTCCGCTCTCCACGAAGGCGGACGACTCTCCAACGGTCAACTCGAACGTTGACCGCCCCTCTCCTTACGCGTTGGGCCCAAATAACGCCTTTCTACAAGAATGGGCCGCACTATTGGGTCCATAACTCCTCCCGTGACCAACCACATGACCTTCCACGCGTCCTCTTTGATCCTAAATGGATATCGACAAGATCGGGCGCCCTTCAAATAAGGAAGGCGCGCGATCTTCCCGTATTCTTGCCCACCAAACAACCCAATCTGTAATAATCCGAAGAGGAAAGAGATAACTGGGAAGCTGTTGGCATACCGCAAGCAAGGAAACTATCACCTCCACCATGGCAACCGAGAGATTTTGGAGAAGGCGGGCAGCCACGGAGGAGGAGGAAAGGATCTCGCCTTCCAAAGAAGGAAGATCATCCACCTCTTCCATAAATCAGCCCCGTAACCTTCGTTCGGGCACGCTTCCACTAACACTAAAAACGCTTGGCAGGAGATCAAACTCGGGAGAGAAAACCCCAAGTCTTCTAAATACAAGCTCTCTACTTCCCGATTGTGGAGACCGCACAATAAACTTCAAGGCAACAAGCGAATCCTCACGATTGCTTACTACCTTTCCCACCGACTCAGATACAAGAAGGACCTTGCGTTTCTCTCTTACATCTGGGTCAAATCGCTCTCCCGCCAACTTATTCTTCTTTCAGTTCTTTCTTTAAAGGCTGTTTGACTGACTTGAGCGTCGGAGAGTTATCGGTGGGATTTCCTCCCGCCGTTAACTGCTGACCTCCTGTTTTGTTTTAGTGGTGTGCAGGACCCGCACTCAGTGAACGGAGCCGGATCGGGTCGCCAAAATCCGAATCTGTTCGAAGTCGGATCCAGGTACGCATCATTGGCGCCGTCTGTGGGAAGACGCTAACAAAAAGCTTACTCCCAATTCTCGCACCCGCTCTTTGTCACCTTTCTATTCCTACGATGGTGAACACAAGGGCTCAGGCTAGCGACCCCGCTAGAGATGCAGCTAACCCCGACCAGGATCATGCTGCTGAAGTCCTGGTCAACGGGGCTACAGGCGGGGCTCCACCGCCTTACTTCCAGCAATTGGTGGAGCAGATGCAGGCCAACAATCGCCTGCTTCAGATACTTTGCGCTCAGAAAGAGTCGCAGCCACCAGCGGCTCCACCAGTGGCCATCCCTCCTCCTGCCACCAAAAGGGGTGGCCAGAGAAAGAAGATGCCTGCGAAGAGGCCCCAGAAGCCCGGAGACGTTCCGGCACCAGCGTCCTCCCGCGTTCCTGGCCAGAACAGGCCTGCAGAACGCTCCGGGAGCACGTCCCCGAGAGAAAGTCAAGAACGAAGAAATCCTCGGTACTCTCGGGCCGAAAATCGCAACACCGTCCTGGAGCATGCCTCCAGGACCGCCAGATCCACTGGAGGCAGCAGCAGACCCGCTGCTGAACCCTCCAGGGACAAAACAGAGTTGAGGGATTACCTCAACTCAAAAAGATCAGCCACTCGCGCCGATCCGCGAGTGGAGCAAATCTGGAACCGTGTGTTCCAGAACGACGAGCACACCATAGATCTGGACAGATCTCCTTTTACTGTGGAGAGATCCCGAGCCGCCCGGTCCTTCGGGTTCAAGTTGCCAACTCTTGACTCATACGATGGGAGCGGTGATCCGATTGACCATCTGGATCACTTCCGCACCCACCGAGTCTACAAGGGTTGGAGGACTCAAGAATGTGCCGATGCTTTCCTCTCACCATGAAGGGAGATGCCGAGAACCGGTTTCACCATCTCCTTCAGGATCTATTGACAGTTTCCGTGCACTCACGGACCTCTTCCTGGCTCAATACGCATCGAGCCGACGGGAAGAGAAACCAGCGTGGCACCTCTCCCACATCAAACAGAAACCAGGAGAGAACCCACGGCACTTCCTGGATCGCTTCGTGGCAGAGGCCAGAAGGATCCCCAGGATCACGGAGGAGATGAAGTTAGGCAGCTTCATCTCGGCGCTTACTTTTGGTGACTTTTTTAAGCACCTTGCCCATAAGAATCCTCAATCATTCCGCGAGGCGGAATCAATCACTAGGGCCTACGCTGCTGCTGAGGAGGCCAACGAGGCAAAGCGCCCTGAACGGGCAGATCAGCCTCGGCCCTTCCCTGGAGAAGGGAAGAGGAAATTCATGGGCGGAGAACACTCCTTGGCTTAAGCCAGAAACAGCGCAGGACTGGGCCGCAGAGCGCAAGGATTATGGGCCCACTACTTTCACGCCCTTGACGGACACGCGCGCAAACGTCCTCATGCAGATCCGTGGAGAAAAGTTTCTGAAATGGCCCAAAACGCTGAAAAAGGACTCGGGGAACCAGTCCAAATATTGTGATTATCATCGCTCGCTCGGCCATTCAACCGAGGATTGCAAAACGCCGCAAAGGGAGATTGAGGAGCTGGTCCGCCGCGGACACCTCAATAGGTTCATCAAGGGACAGAGGCGGACTTCGGGGTCGCAGAAGGGGCCGAGGAGCCTTCTCCACCCCGAACAGATCGCGGCGGGGTGGTAAACATGATTACCACCCGACCCGCCAAAAATCCCGGACTACAAGGAGCAAAGCAGACTGGGAGGAGGAAGAAGCGGCGCACGGTGGACAACGTTATCGGGCCGAGTGTGATTCTAATCATGTTATTTCCCCATGCCGCCCCCTTTGTAATTTTACGACTCGTTTCGGATGGCGATGATGACTACTTGTTTGACGAGTCTTTATTGATAATGGAAGTTCAAAGGATTTGCTTTACTTGGACGCGTTCTTTAAACTAGGACTAAAAAGAGTCAACTAAAACCCTTTGAAGGACCACCATGCGGCCTAGATAACGAAGCGGTGCCCGTTCAAGGGACAGTCAAGCGGAAGTGACCTTAGGCACCTACCCAAGGACAATGGCCGTCACGATAACCTTTACGGTGGTTGATTTTGCCTTCGGTTTACAACGCTATATTAGGCGAGGCCGTGCCTAACAAGCGTTTGGGGCGATCCACGTCAATACCACATCTAAAAATGAAGTTCCCAACACCTTACGGAGTCGGTGAAGCATTAGGCGATCAGTCGCTGGACGGACTGCTACATGGCCCGAGATGCCCGAGCGGCAAAGCAATAAAACTATGGGAGAACTCGACCATCGGGGACGAGACAACTCTCCCCGGTGCAGCCGGAGAAGCCACGGATCCGATCCCTTTGGACCCGGGGAACCGGATAAGTGCGTTGATTGGCGGCTCACTCAAGCCCACCGCGTGAAGAGCTAATCGCGTTCTTACGAAGGAACGCAGATCTTTTTGCTTGGACTCGTGAGACATGCCCGGAATCCCCCAGGTAATGGTCCACAAGTCGGGCCTCGATCTCGACCGAAAACCGGTCGAGGCGAAGCGGAGGAACCAACCAATGGCCGAAAGGCCGATCGCCATCCGAGAGGAGGTGAAGAAGGCTGGACTTGATGAGCTTCATTAGGGAAGTCAATACCCGACCGGCTCTCTAATGTCGTCCTTGTTAAGAAAAGCAACGGGAAGTGGCGGATGTGCGTCGACTTCACCGAGCATTAACAAAGCACATCTAAGGGCGCCTTTCCCCGCCCGAATAGACTGCTGGTTGACTCCACGGCGGGACATGAGCCTCTTGAGCTTCATGGACGCCTATTCGGGCTACTGACAGATTCGCATGAATCCCGAAGATGAGGAGCGTACCTCCTTCATGACGGACCAAGGCACCTCTTTGTTATAAGGTGATGCCTTTTGGCCTTAAGAACGCCTGGGCAACCTACCAAGGCGCCCGGTCAACAAGATGTTCGAAAGTCGGATCGGTCGCAATATGGAGGTCTACGTCGATGACATGCTCGTAAAGAGCGGGGCCATCGGCGACCACATTCGCGACTTGAGTGAGTCGTTCGAAGTGCTTCAAGGCATCGCATGAAGTCAATCCGCTAAATGCGTCTTGAGTTTGCGGAAAATTCCCGGGGTTCATAGTCTCCCGGCGAGGGATCGAAGCGAACCCCAGAAAAAATCAAAGCACTCGCCGAGCATGACACCTCCACGGAGCGTGAAAGACGTTCAAAGGCTCGCGGGCGGCCGCGGCTTTGTCCCGCTTCCTCGCGAAATCTGAGACAAGTACCAGCCCTTTTCAAAGCCTTGGGAACGAAACGAAATCCGGTTTCCAGTGGGCGTGGATCGCCAAACTGCCAAGAATTGAAGCAAGATTTGCCGCCCATTGTTAGTATCACCGGTGGGCGGAGAGGTATTATACCTCTACCTCGCATGAGATCGAAACAGCGCTCGCCTTAGTCCTTGTGCGACAGATCGGGCCTTGTGTGCCGGTCTACTATGTGAGTAAAATGTTGACCGGCCCGAAACTCGCTACTCGCGCATGAGAAAAATTGGCCTTAGCGCTAATATCCTCCGCACGAAAACTAAGGCCTTACTTCGAGGCCCATCGTATAGTGGTCCTCACGGACCAGACCATTAAAAACCATCCTCCGTAAAACCTTATGTTTTCGGGAGGTTAGTCAAATGGGCTATCGAGTTGGGCGAGTTCGACATTGAATTTCAGCCCAGCCCGCCGTAAAAGCGCGAGCAATGGCTGATTTCCTCGTCGAGACCACGACCCCCAGCTCCCGATGAACGACCCGAAGAAGCAAAGATTTGCTCGTCGGAGTCCCAGTGGGTACTCCATATAGACGGATCGTCCATGGGACGCGGCGATGGGCGCGGAGTTGTCTGGCAACTCCCGCGGGTTCGAGATAAAATACTCACTCGGGCTCAACTTCCCGGCGACGAATAACGTCGGCGAGTACGAAGCCCCTGTTGGCCGGGCTTCGAGACTAGCCGAGAATGCTCCGCCAGAACCGACGGTCTCTGGCGACTCCGAGCTCATCGTCAACAGTTAACGGTGGCTTCAAGCAAATCACCCGCTCTTGGCCAATTACTTGCCAAGGCAAAGGAAATGATTCAAGGTTTCGAGAGATTAGAACTTGTTCACATTCCGCGTCATCGAAAGCTGGAAGGCGGACCAGGTGCCAAGGCGGGCCTTGCCAAAACCCGAGCGAAGACTCGAGGGACATGCGCGGGGAGATCCCGAGCGCTCCGTCGAAAAACAGGAGGCCATGCAGATTTAAAACAGACAGTGGATGACTCCTTTCCTAAACTATTTGGCTAACGGATCACTCTCCGGAGGACGCCGAACAAGCCAGCGGGTCAAAAAGAGACCGGTTGGTATTTCAGTTCAGCGGACGGCTTTATCGCCGTGGGTACTCAACTCCATACCTCATTTGTCTAACTCCCGAAGAGGCGGACTACGCGCTAAGCGAGATTCACCTCGGGATCGGATCGCACATAGGCGGGAAAAACCTAGCCTTCAAGGTCATGCGACAAGGGTACTACGGCCCTCGATGAAGGACGCTACTGGAATTTGTGAAGAAATGTGAAAGCCGCCACTTCACGGCAACCTTCACCACCGGCCGTCCATGATTTGAAATCACTACAGCGCCGTGGCCCTTCGCGCAATGGGGGCTCGATATTCTCGGCCCTTTTCCCATTGCTGCAGGCGTGAAAATTCATCATAGCGGGCATCGACTACTTCACCAAGTGGGTCAGGCGACTGACCAAGCTAAAATCATAGAACACAATGCCCCTGGAATTCCTTCGCGAGCATTGTCTGCAGATCAGCGTCCCCAGGTCGTGGTAGCCACAACGGACCCGATTCTCGGGAAACGCTTCACCAAGTATTGCACCACACTGGGTATCAAGGGTCCACACTTGATGGCATACCCCGAGCCAACGGACAGTGGAGGTCACAAACCGAACGTTGCTCCACGGGTTAAAAACTAAGTTGGAGGAAGGGGGCTCTTGGGTCGGCGAGCTCCCTTCCGTCCTCTGGTCTTACCGAACAACCTGAAGGAACCAACACGCGAGACGCCCTTCGGCCTCATTGCGGGGATCAAGCGGTAATTCGGTCGAGATCGGGCTTCCAAGTCTAAGAGTGGAGTCCTTTGACCTTTGGAAAACTCCCAGAAAATTCGGGAGCACTTAGACTTGCTCGAGGAGGCCCGCGATCTTTGCCAGAATACGGACAACCGCCTACCAACATCGAGTGGCCCGATACTACAATAAGAAAGTGAAAGCCCGACAGGTTCGAGGTAGGCGACTTGGTCTGCGTGGCGTCGAGGCCGGGCAAGATCGCCGGCCGTAACAAGCTCTCTCCCATTGGGAGGGACCTTTCCTCGTCTCTCTTGAGCCTGCAAGGCAATGAGCCCTCAAGCTCCGGAACCGGGACGGAAAGCTGGTTCCACGAACGTGGAACGCAGCCCACCTCAAACGCTACTTCCAATAGGAAGCTCGGGTATGAACTCACCCTTCTACGTGCATACATTCGCTTGCTTGTGTAAGCTGTGAGAGGTAAGGAGTTTACTTAGCATATAGAATACTAGGGTGTATGAACTGCGTTTGCCTTGCAGTACCCATCCGACCTAGACGCGCCCTAAGTCGGGGGTATTCACCCTCTGTTAAACCCCGGTCATCCAGGTGGCGAAGTGGTCTAAACCCTAGTCATCTAGGTGGCCCGTTAGCGGCCTTAAACCTGGTCATCCGGGTAGCCCATAGCGGTCCGAAAACCTTGGTCATCCAAGTGGCCCATAGCGGTCGAAACCTCGGTCATCCGAGCGGCCCAATAGATCGTACTAAACCTTGGTCATCCAGTGGCCCATAGCGGTCCGAAAACCTTAGGGGCAAGATGGCACACGCGACGACCTCCTTTCGGGGGAGCAAGAACGTCGATCGGCCGACGGTCGAAGGAGAAGCATCTCTTCTCCGGTATTGGCGCCCAAGTTTTCGCAAGCAGGCGCCATCGGCCGGGTTCTCACAAACCGCTCGGCCTAAGGACCTACTCCTTAGGCAGCCCGCCAACCAAGTTGGCCACCCCACGTATTAACCTTCTCGACAAAGCAATAGCGTGGTGAGACCATAACGAGAAGCGTTCCTTCTCTGACATTAACTGCCCAAGTTTCCACTCGGACAGCACCGCAAGGTTGGTTACCACAACCACTTGCCAAGCCCGGGGCTCAACTCCTTAAGCAACCAAGTGTGATCGGCTGACCAACCAAGTCCGTCCAATGTAACGACACAAACAAACACGAAGCAATAAGAAGCAATGGATGCTAAACTGAAAAGAACTTCCGTTTTATTGCCCTCAAAAAGTGTGTTACAATTTACAAACAATCCAAAAAACAAAAGAGGAAAAAGTACAAAGGGCTACAAGGCTGGCGGACCACCCTGGCTGTCTCGGGGCTCTCCCTGTAAGTCTTCCTTGCTTGAACACCCCGCGGTTCCTTAGATTTATAAGCTCTACGGAGAAATCAGGAACAACCAACCGCGCGACGCGACGCCTTTAATATTGAGCCCCTCCAATAGTAGGCGTGCAATGCGCCCCCAACCTCGTGGAGACTCATCCGAGTATCCAACTCGCCCTCTACGGTGGCGACTCTATCCGAAAGACGTTTGTTGTCCGTCTTAAGCCGATCTTCCTCTTCTTTTGATCGGGCGACCTCCGCGCCAACGCACTTGGCGATCTCTGTCTCTAAGTCCGCCACGACAGCCTCGAGAGCGGTTATGCGCTCCCGTAGCTCTCCTCCCGGGCGGCCGGCTGAAGCGTCCAACCAGGCTATCTCGGCCTCGCGTTCGCTTGATGATGCGGTCATTTGCTCCATTCTGGGCGACAACTGAGCCCACTCTTTTTGGCTGCACGAGACAAAAACAAAACGTGAGCTCGCAAACATGGTAAAAATACCAGGAAGTTGTTACAGGGGTCATACCTCGTAAGTCTTCCGGTGAGACCTCACGGGTCTGGACTCCGGCCAGGCCCAGTGGCCGGTGGGATCGGAGATGTCGAGCTAGGAGCGCCCTCTTGCGCCGAAATCCGCCGCCGCCTCATCCAAGAGGCGGTCCAAAACTCATCATCAACGGCGGCGGCGGGTGCTCTCCTGCAGCCCACCGGAGTAGTCGTGGCGGGTTTTTCTTCCCGGCTTCCGTGGGACAGCTCACTTGGAGGATCGGCCCTCGTCGCGGCTCCACAATATAAACCCGCGAGCCTTCGGGCGCGTCGCGAGGGCTCCACCGCCGATTCCATCCGGGCGGCGCACGGAACCACCTTCACCGCAGGCCGGGCCAAAATAACTCCTCCGGCATCCACCGCCACGGTCCTCACCGGACCTCTCCGCCCGGAAGTGCTGCGGGACCACCGCAAATCCCGCTGACCACAAGGTCAATCCCCGAGAGGAGGAAGAGGAGGGCGTGGCAATCGCCCTCGCAGCGGCCTCCACCGAAGACAGGGGGGCGGATTAGCAACTTCCCCAGCCATCGGGCTTAGACATTGTAATTGGAGGGTGTGGCACGGACCTGACGGTGGGCCCCATTCGACCTTCTCGGTCTCCTCCCGGAAACCAAGAAGTCCCTTCTAAATTCATTGGGATTCTTCGTATGGCCGCGGTCGCCATGCATACGCGGCCCAGATTCCGCCTTGTGATCGGTGCGCAAGATGCACCTCGGAACCTCGCCCGGTTCCTCGCGAGGGGGCATTCCTCTCCCACCTTCACGAAGAAGAACCGGTTTTCAGTTCTTGAGGGAGTCATAAATCGCCACGTTTATCTTTATCCCGGACGGGGCCGAGTGAGATCCACTCTGCCCCCTGGGTCACCTTAAATATGACCTTAAGACCGGACATCCTAAACTTCTGTTTGAGTTTCCGGGCAAAAATGCATAAAGTGCAAATGTACCTCACGGCGTTGGCATGAAGCTGCGCGACGGGAACCCCTAGGGCCGTTACGATCGACTCCAGCTCCTCCGGAAGGGGCAGCCGGAGCCCGCTCCTCAGGTGGGCCTCATAGACGGTGATGTAGCCCTCCGGTGGGTGAGAGGCAACTTCACCCGCTCCTGGAACCTTCCAGGCCATCTCCTTCGGGATGTTGAATTCAACACACAAGGCCTTAACATCACCCTCTCTCAGGCCGGACGAGATTTCCGCAACGGAGGCCATGATCGAAAAGGTGCTAGGGTTTCTGGGGAAGGTTTGACTGTGAAATGGAAATGAGGAAGACGAAGGAGTGGTAACCAACTTCAAAAAACGGGAGGAAGTCTTAGGCGCCAAGCTTGCAAAGGACGCCGTTAGCCATGCCACGCGTCGTCTCCTCATTCGACTTAGCCAAACGATGGGACTCCCGCACGAAAACCCCTCATTAATGGCACCGTCAGAATTACCACGTGTCGCCACCCCACTTGGCCCAGCCAAAGGACGGATCTCTGGCGCATTAATTACCCGGATTTCCTTCCAACCAAAAGAGGACACGTGCCACTCTCTGCTGGCGGTCGGTAGAAAGATGGCGAAGTCATTCCGAATTGACACAGGCGGACGACAAACGGAACTCGGAGTCGACCGGGACGGTCACACCGGAACTCGGAATTGACCTCAGACTCGGTCAACAGTGCTGGAACTCGGAATTGACCAGACGGTCAACAACTGCAGTACTCTCGGAATTGACCAAAGCGGTCAACAACTCTGGTGCTCGGGGTTGACCAAGACGGTCAACATCTGCAAAACTCAGGATTTGGTCAAAACGATCGACAAAACTAGGAGTAAAATCGAGAGCGATGAAGACGAGCGGTTTATAAGGGGCACCCCATCGAAACATCTTGGAGATCGTAAATCGACCACAAAGATGGGGGCTAGTGATGGGTACGCCTCCAAAATGGGCGGCCCAATGAGAAAACGGATCAAAAAGCGAAAAGCCCCGACGGTCAGCGTTTGAATTGACCGGCGGGGCGGGCGACTAGCTCACAAACAGTCAACGAAATGTTGGCTGTCTCGCCACTGACTTGGTTTGGGCCTCCGGAAGCTTTTCTGATCACCATGCTGTGGCCCAAGCCCAACAAATGGCGTTAGAGGAGCTTGCTCCGCTCTCACGAAGGCGGACGACTCTCCAATCGGCTCGAGCGAACGCCGTCCTCTCCTTACGCGTTGGGCCCAAATAACGCCTTTCTGAGAATGGGGCTGTACTATTGGGTCCATAACTCCTCCGTGACCAACCACGGCCTTCCACGCGTCCTCTTTGATCCTAAATGGATATCGACAAGATTGGCGCCCTTCAAATAAGGAAGGCGCAGATCTTTCCCGTATTCTTGCCCACCAAACAACCCAAATGGTAATAATCCAGAAGAGGAAAGAGATAACTGGGAAGTTGTTGGCGGTTGGCATTGAGGAAACTATCACCTCCACCATGGCAACCGAGATCTGCCGGAGAAGGCGGCGACCACGGAGGAGGAAAGGATCTCGCCTTCCAAAGAAGGAAGATCATCCACCTCTTCCATAAATCGGCCCGAACCTTCGTTGGGCACGCTTTCCACTAACACTAAAAACGCTTGGCTTGAGGCGAAACTCGGAGAGAAAACCCCAAGTCTTCTAAATACAAGCTCTGCTTCCCGATTCAGGGAGACCGCACAATAAACTTCAAGGCAACAAGCGAATCCTCACGATTGCTTACTACCTTTCCCACAGAGCTCGAGATACAAGAAGGACCTTGCGTTTCTCTCTTACATGCAGGTCAAATCGCTCTCCCGCCAACTTATTCTTCTTTCGATTCTTTTCTTTAAAAATTTGTTTGGTGGCTGGCGTCGGAGAAGTTATCGGTGGGATTTCTCCCGCCGTTAGCTGCCGACCTCTGTTTTATTTTAGTGGTGTGCGGGACCTGTTTCGGTGAAGCGGAGGCCGGATCGGGTCGCCAAAATCCGAATCATTCGAAGTCGGATCAAGTACGCATCAATAATATATTTTTAAAAAAATATATTATTATAAAATTATTATTTTATATTTTAAATTATATAATTATAAAATTATTATTTCATAAAATATGTAAAATATAAATATAAATATTTAATAATAATAAAATTTTAATCTAATTTATAAATAAATTTATTTATAAATTTAATTTTTATATAAATTTATATTTTATAAAACATATGTAAATAATAATGATAAAAAAAAAAGAAAAAAGGTATTATATAAATTAAAATATGAGGAAAAAAAAGCAAAAAAGCAAAAAAAAAAAAAAAAAGAATGGGAGGCCGTTGGATTAAATCCAACGGCACTGTACGTGCGACACAGCCGTTGTACCGCACCCGCGCGAAATAGGCCCCCTCGACTCCCTTTCTTGCAGTACTTTTAACTAGAAAAGGACCTTTTTCTGACCACCAAAAAGTGAATGCCCCTTTGTGAAGGGACAACTGTAGGCAATGGCATCTCTTTTCTCAAGCTGGCAGAGACCCATGCTTCTTAAACGACTTGATTGTTCTTTCCTCTTTGTCCTCTTCTGAGGAGGAGTTGGCACTAGTGGACCAAAAAGTGTAACATAAGTTCTAGCCTAAACTCAGCCCATGAGTAGTTCTAGCTTAAAATCAGCAGTAGTTCTAGCTTAGTCATAACAGTTTAATCAAGCCATACTTCTGAACTAAACTCAGCCCCATGAGTCAAATTTGAGTAAGATATTATATATAATCCTGTATGATAAAAATAAGTCACTTAAAATAAAATACTATGACTCAGTTAAAACTGAAAAACTCATTCCTAAACTTCCTAACGATCAAGCCAATGCAATGTAGTTATCAACGCACCAGCTTGGCTCTGCCCATTTAACAGCCCACTCTGCATGCACAAGGAAACAAAAATTGTGAAGCATAAAAATCGAGCTCTATCTCCCTGCTATTCAATTAGCTTAAACATTTTGGCTTATTTCAAGTATATCACCATAAAACACATGATATTCTCTTAAATGTTTTCAGAAATAACAAGCCAATACAAAAGGACAGAAGATCTCATATTCAGCAAGAGGGCTTTTTGGGGAGGGGGGGATGAACTACATCAGTCAATTTATTACCCTGCTCAATAGCATAGATTTAAGAGGATTTCTCTTGGATGGCAACGATATCATTGAGCTTTTCCCTTAATTCACCAGTCTGAACATGAAAACCAATCATTAGGAACAGAATTCGTGAAATCTAATGGGCAAAATGCAAATTTTAACTGACTTGTTTTTTTCACCTGGTGCATATTAAGAATAATATCTGATCCTCCTACGAACTCTCCCTTGATAAATATCTGAGGAAACGTGGGCCAGTTGCTGCACAGAAGATTAGAATATAAATACAAGAAATCCGTCCCAGAATGCCCCACATTCATTGTTTAAGGTATTTCTAATGGTAAAAGACCATATGAACTGGTCTTCCATCTTGTAAATAAGGCATATCTTGTCAACGAAAATTGCAACTTCTCATAAGATTCAATGAGGTCAAATAATGCAAGCCTATAAACAAACACCTGGTTGCATAGAGTGGGAGAAATGGGGTTGCCAGTCTTCCACATCGGTAGTAGGCATTTTGCCATGACATCTAACCAAAATATTACATCAGTAGAAACAAAGCTCTTTTTCCAAGACTTATAGATGTCTGATACCTAAGTCCCTATTTGTCATTGCACAAGTCAATGCATCTCCACCATTAAGTCATAGATGTTACATGATTGCTCAATCGTCAAAGTGAGATAATCAAGCAATAAGTAATCATTGACCTTCTTACAGAAAACAGGCACTGAGGACTGACCTAAGCAAATAGGCAATTGTTATTTCCACAGCATGCTTACTCAAATCCAAGCTTCTATTAATGATCAATAAATGTGTGTATAGATACATACTGCAATGAAGTAACAAAAATTACTTCAGAAGTAACAATAGCCATCTAATATCTATTATTTATTGATAATTATTGCAAAGAATGCTTTAGAAGTAATAATAGCCTTCTAATATCTATTATTTATTGATAATTATTTTAATTGTAATATATTTGGCATTTGCTGATTTTCAAATCAAAATATTTTCTTTGATGGATTTTAGCTTGTCATAAGTTACCAAAAGATTGTATGCTGCCCATACAAAGAACCCAATCTAATGTGATACCTATTTGGTGCCACTGATGATTGTTTTGCCTCTAGTATTTTCCCTCAACTCATCCGTATGATCATGCTCTATTCATTGTGCACAGCTTTTAACACCAACCATCATCAAATCAACAAAAGCATAACTTTATAGCTTCTTTATAATACACACGACCACTCCTTCCCACTTACAATTTGGTTTCTACAATTGACTGAATTGACCATTCCATGCTAATTTACATAAGCAATAACACCTCCAATGGGCCTTGTAAATAACCATGAACATAGACTTCTATCCTTAAAAATCTATCAAGGGTAGATAAACATGAAAGCATATCCTTCCGACTTCAATTACAATCCCTTGACATCATCCTTTCTTGATCTTTCCTCACTAATTATGCCATGTCTATGCATCTCTCTCTCCTTAAGCTTGCTCCATCTCTTTGATATTATACTGTTTGTTGACTCCTAAATGTGTCTTCCTCATGATTTTAGTGTTTTCAGAAATCCATCTGCTCCTTTGAAAACTCTCTCATTTTGATAATTGGAAGAGATGTAATCCAGCAATTCCAGTGCTACATCACCGCAATGTACCAGGATGTCACCTTAATCCAACTTGCCAACGGATGTAAACAACAAAAGACCGGCCAAAAGCTCGACCTAATCTAATCCAGCTAGCCTAAGGATGTAAACAAGAGAAAACAGCAACCAATTTTTGAATGTGACTCAGCCCCAGATCAAGCTTAAGTCAAGCTTGAAATACCCCGGTATTTCAACTCGAATTTATTGGATTCGTAACCTAACGAGGTCATTAATGAGGATAATTGATTAACTATTAATCGCAGGCAAGCTTAAGTTTATTTCATAAAGAGGCATGTCGAGTCGAATTCTCAGGAACCTCACAAGGGTATTTTAGTAATTTTCTCATACGTAACTAGTAACTAATTTATGTGCTTTAGAACATTAATTAGGATCATTATGATATTATTGTGTGCTTGTGTGTGTACAACTATAAAGTAAATAATTAACTAATTAGTGCAATAAATATTAAGTTAAACCCTAACAATAAATTTATGATTGTGTAATGCATTAAATACTCTCATGTGAACATAAACCCCAGCCTCTTTCTTTCACTTCGTTCGGCCATCCCATACATGCACCTTACCTATTTATGTAATTAAAATGTAATCCTAACATTAATCTAATATTTAACAATGTAGGAAGACAATTAAACAGGGTAAAATAATGGAAACTTATAGGAGGTTCGATTCTATCCCCCTATCTGCCACCTCATTGCTTTCACACCACCATTTAATAGCCCATTATCCTATTTATGTTCGGCTACACCATTGCGTGCACCTAGGGTAATTTTATCTCATCATTGTTAAAGTAATTAAACAAGACATTAAGTGTAGTTCTTGATGCATCCTCTAGCCACACTTTTCAATTGTTTTCCCACCATTATCCAATTGCAATTTTAGTGGTGGTCCCCTTGGTTCATAGTTGCTACAATTTTTTACTCTTAAGTGTTTGTGAGAGAGAGAGAGAGAGAGAGAGAGAGAGAGACGTGAGAGAGTGAGAGAGAAAAAAAAGAGCAGCCATCTTAGCTTTCTTCTTTGCCTTAGGCCGATCTTTAGTAGTGATTCCAAAATCTATTTGAAGAGTCGCAGTGGTGGCTGTTTATGTTGGTTGATCCATTGTTTTCACACATTTGAGGCAAGTAAAATCTCTACCGTTATCAAACAATCTAATCATTTTACTCTCGTTAATTAGAATCCATCAATTTCTCCATATACTTTATTGATTCTAGTTATGAAATAATATAACAAGTATAGAAGACATATGCTTAATTTCGTGTTCACATGATTCATTTTGCATATCTTTCTATGCAGCATTTAACTAGCGTTCAAACGCCACACCATTATTTGGCAAGTGTTTAAATGAAGTTCAAGCGTCTACACATGTATGGCAAGATATAAGTATTTCATGCTTCTATAATTTAGACCTACTGCTTTATGCCTTTAATATATAACATCAATATGTTTACACTAAGCCTTAGGTTAAAAGACGGTTTTGATTCATAATATACTGCTTGTATGACATAATTGGTAAATTTATGATCTGTTTGTTGGCGTGAGACCTGCATGCGATGCTGCATTCAAACGCTAGCGCCTAGTTCAAGGTAGATAGGTTAATCTGTGAACATGTCCGCATAAAATTAAGAATATTTGAGATAGAGGTATTCTGGGAGGGCCAAGGGCCTTGTATGTTTTATCCCGAGGGAATTGATTGTTTATCTATTGATTCAAGGGCCATCATTTGAGTGTCATGAGAGGCAGTGTTTGAACGCCAGACTAGATCAGGTAAATCTGAGTATTTCAAAAAATTGTGAGTTGTTGGCAGCATATAAGACTCTTTACCTATTCTAGAAGACCTAGTATCTTAGATTGTGGAATTGCTCTGTTGGAAGACAATTTGGTAGTAACAGTTAGCATGACCCTGAAATGCAAGCTAGCATTTGAATATTAGAGGACCAAATATTGTTCTGGTTCAAATTTTAGCTGCGAGGCCTAAGATAATATTCCAAAGTTATTTCTCTTGTCTTGGATTGTTGATCACCTTTCTTCACATAATCTTTAAATGCATAAGTATATTCTCAATATCTATGATTAAGATAAAAGAGATCCTATAAAAACATAACTGTTTCAAATAATAAAGAATCTGCAGAACCTTCATATGATCTATCGTTGTCTAATACTAATTTCCATATCCCGATTGAATGAGGTCAACATTTCTAGAGAAAATAAGAAATAAATGGATTGTTGTGATATCTCATATAGTCGTAATCTATGTTGAAATAAGTTCAATTCAACCTATATTATTATTGATATTCGGATTCGGCAAAATCTTGATAGCGTTGATGATGTTCAGCTTAAATGAAAACCCTCAATAATTGTTCTCATAGGCCTTCAGTAGTAATTACGGCATAGTGTTAAATTTCGGATAGAGGATGGTTAGTCGTATTATTGTTCTCACATATTTGATATTGTAATTCAAGATATTTATTGATTTTTGTTATAGTTGATTATAATTACTCATTGAGTTTTTGACTCACTCTTACATTTTCTTGGCTCCAAAGTAAAACAGGTCAATAGCGTGCTAGTAAATATCGTACAATTGCTAAAGAGACTTTAGGTAAAGACAATTCCAGAATCTAGCAGTTTTTATGTTGAGAGATGACAAGAATTCTTTTCTATTTTATTAAACGCTAGACATTTGTTGGGGCTATGTTCCCTTGATTTTTATTGTTATTATAGACATTTATGTATCTCTCGTTCTAAGGAGTTTGATATTTATGATAGAAATTTCATTTATGATAGACTTATGATAAGCATTTATGGTTTGAGTTTTTCAACGTGGCCGGTTCAGGCTGGGTAAAGTGATTCGGGTTCAGGCTGCCACAAAGCTAGTGCTACTTGAGTAATCCTAGATATTGGATTTCAGCTTGTAGGCATCTGGCTAATGAGTTGTGACTCATGAATCATGAGCCTACTTGAAACTAAATAATTTTGCATTTCTTTTATGATCATTTAGGATCTCTAAATAACACGTATCAAATTGTCAGAACTACTACTATTATTTCTAATACTTACCATGAAAGGTACATCTATCATTATTATAATCCCAAACTTACTAGCAAGGGTTGCCCTCTCTTTTAGGGAAGGCACACCTCTGCTGGTCAGACGTAAAAACCAAATCCCAAATGGGTACTGCAGCAGAGAGTTGGGATATGCCCCCATTGAAGAGAGAACAGCCCCTCATTAGCAGTATGCACTAGATTGTGAACCCTTACCCTGATCTTACATGTGATCCCATTTCACTAGTTTAAATTTCAGGTTGCTTAATGATGCAAGCTCTTCATATAAAAATTTATGTATGTATATAAACATATACATATATACAAAATACATGCATGCATGCATACATACATACATACATATGATGACATCTGAAGCTAATCCAGCCCATCAGTGACAACAAGATGGAGAATTGGTGACTTGCAGTACATTTCAACGCTCACTTTTGGAAACAGAGAGTTGATCAAAGTGAGCAACTATCCCACGAAACAGTTTGATGAAAGAAAATTCAAAAAGCTGAGTCTCCACACATGATGCATAATAATATATAGGACTGCTGGAAATTTGGTAGCAATTTTCTCTGGGATTTTTCCGGCCACATGCAACAAAGTAATTCCAGGAAAATTGATAATCACAGATGGTAAAAGGTCACTCCACCATAGCCCATGCCATACAAGAAGCTACACATGTGCCTATATTTTGCAGCTCCCGAGTAAATAATTAAAATAAGAAAAATGCAGCAGTGTCTTCTGTTTCTCAAATAAAGAAATTTTCTAGAAGAATCAACAAAGTTAAACATATTTAGTTATGGCTTGTTTGGTTCTTAGAAAACTTGAAGAAAAGAAAAAATATATAAAGTAAAGTATTTTTTATGTTTGGTTTACAAAGAAAATTATAAGAGAATTATAAGAAAAAACATTAAGGGCCTATAACATTTTTCTTTATTGTCTTTGATAACCAAACAAAGAAGATACTTTCATTACAAACTTATTTTCTTTTCCATATGATTTTTGTTTATCATCCAAAGAAAAGATAAAAAATATTTTTGTTTACATTTTCTTTCATTTTCATTTTTTTCCTTATCGGTTTATTTCCTTCAAATCTTCCTAGAACCAAATAGACCCTTAATCTTCCTTTGATAAATTTCCCATAAAATATCCAAATGCTAACCAAATGCAACCTTTGGTGAACAAAATTATACTAATAAATTCTAGATTGGAGGTTATTGTATGCTTATAATTTGCACATTAGAAAGCGAGCATTGTAGTATAACTACATTAAGCAAGATACCTGTAGGCTTTAACAGCATTCTTCAACTCGGGGTCTTCCAAAATATTTCTGGCACTCAAAGGAACATCTGCAAAAGCCACATCTACCATCAGGAAACAGAAAGGCAAAATGTCATATACATATTCTAACCTGAAATAAAAAAGGGAAAATGTAGGATATACCAGTTGTGTAACAGAAAGGCAAAATGTCATAAATGTACATATCAACGTACATGTTATATAAACAGAAAAACATTTGTGGATATCAACAAAAGCCAAAAGTTATTGAATTATGGAGTTTTTGGTTTTCTTATTTGTTGTTCTAGTTCTTTGATAAGATAGGAATTCCTAAGGCTTCCACTGGGAACCTATTATGATTCAATCCTCACATAATGAAGCATCCTATGTGCTGGAAAATCAAATTCCAACAACTAGGCTATTTGTAGAACATGTGATCCAATACAACGGGAGATTTGGCTTCTCTTACAGCAAGCAGATCAGCATAATATCATGCTGTCCACAAACTAATTATACCAATATCAATCAGTACTGCAATTACTATGCCACCTTACCATCTGATATCAACATCAAACAATTTCACAAGATAGCATTATGAAGTCTGCAGTGATCACTGCAATCAGCTTTACTGCAATGGCATCATAACTCACAAGCTATCTAAGACTATGTCTCCATTATTCTACCTCCTATATAATTGTCCCACAACAATAACTAGACCTTTGGACTTCCATCATATGCCATCAATGCCTGGCCTGCCAAACCACAGTATGACAGTACTTATAAAACTTCAAAACTGAAACATCATTAGAACTGTGCTCGAAATGAAATTGAGCTGGAGTGAAACAGCAGCACTTTTATAGCAAATCCACCTGCCCCCTACCAGATTAACACCCTCCCAGACTAAAGGAAAGGGAAAAACATACTATATTGCATGTACATGCCTAATGTATTAACACAGCACAATTCACCAATATCCTGGCAAATTAGATTATAATGTTTTCTCATTCTAAAATCAAATAATTTCATTCTTTTAGTTTTTTTCCTCCCTAAATTTTCTGGTTATTCTTCCAAGTCATTATAAGTCATTAGCTCCAACATAAATTATGCATATTGCCGCTATCTCTACAACGGAAAAAAAAAATTGAGATAAGTGGTGTCTCGTCACTAAGATCCACCCTTATGGCAATTATTGAAAAGCCTTTGACTTATCGTTGACATTTGCAAAATGGCAACAACTCGCAGCAAAGTTAGCCCATGGTATATGGTATTAATCATGTGACCAAAATATCTCTCGAGACATTAAGAGAAGGAATTACCATGTCATAACCAAGTTTTTTAATCAGTTAAAGGAAACTATGGGCCTGGGGAACAGTGAAGAGGCAAGAAAATGGGAAAATGGGAAATTACTTACTGTACTCTTTCAACACCCTCACTGCTAGAGAGCTGAACCCACATCTAGGAAGATCAGGGATCCCCTTCATGTAAATCATAATAGGGTTTTCCTTAACATCCTACATTTCAAACAAGAGAGAAATAAAATATGGCTGCATATTTAAAAGAACGGAATAAGGAATCACAACATCATATGTGCTTTACAATGACACTGCAAGTGGTAGCTATCAGGATGGGATTTAATAACCTGCTCAACAACATCTGTTGCAGAAAGGCCCGAACTCCCAAGCTTATTAGCTGATCTGAAATCTTCATGTGTGTCAGGGTCATTGGACAAAGTAGTTGAATATTTCATTCCAGTCTGGTACATAGAACCAGATACCTAGAAGAAGTGGGCAGCAAGAATAAAGATAAATTCATAGCCATTACTGTACCGAAGAAAGGTGTTACAAGAATTGATATCATGTAGTTTGCCTCCCGCTCTACTAACAACTAGAACCACAGAACTCCAGGCATATAATCCTATCACATATCATCATAGTATAACCTCATGCAATGTTAAAATTTACTACCCTGCCCTGTGCATGCATGTGGCTAGGTGGGTGGATAATGCGTTTGTGCAACTGCATTTGAGCACACATTTTCACACTTATAACTATGTTATCCAGATTCCCATGTGCTGCATGGTCCACATGCCACTTCTACCAAAAATGTACCATAGATTTGTTATATTAACCACAAAATCCGTACAGATCAGTGCCTGGCCTAAAATACACAAATAATATCCTATATTTTTAGTCAAATTGGAGCGTTAGGTCCATGGTCACTAGTTCAACTCCCCATTACATTGTTACCTGATCCAATGGTTCTTGCACGAGGGGCTGTGGATCGGGGGTCTGCTTCAAACCCTCATATTGTATCAGCTCAGTTAAACTAACTACCATATTCTTTATTTAAAAAATCTCCAAACTCCAGGGTAAAACAATCTGCTGGGTTTAGTTCATTGAACCTAATTGACATATTCCGCCTAACCTTATTCTTCCTCAATCAAAGTTGTTGTATAATACTTTCTTTCCGATGTTTTCATATTTCAAATGACTTACGGGGGTTATAGGGCAGTCTAGCAAAACCACCAGCCCACACAGAAAAAGAAGATAACAGAGAAACAAGGGTTCACCTAAATCTTCTCTCTTCCTATTAGTTTCCTCGAGTACTGGGGCAACACAACGATAACTATATCTCCTGGAAGTTTCGACGATATATTCAACAGAGATCAATCCAATATCGAATAAATAACTGAGCAAACTCACATCGAAACTCAAATGAGTAGCTGGAAGACGAGCAATCCCCTTCAAAACTATGCTGGATAATGACCTAGCCATGATCCTGCCACTCAAATCACTTAAGTTTTGATAAATTTATAATGCACCCAAACGCCACAGAAAACCCTTGGGGACAAGCGAGGGACGGGAGTTCGGAGAGGGAGGAGATTAATCTTGATGGATGGGGAGACCGAATGGGGAATAATTTTTCCTAATTTTTGGCACGCATGAAAATATTTTCTTCGATTTTTTAACATTTGACACATACAAAAAATAAATTAACCCTAAGAAAACATTCTTAGTCAACAAAAAATATTTAAATTTAAACAATATAAAATATTTCCTATTTTAAAAAATAAAGTCATTTTTTAAAACTTATTTATTTATTATTGACCATTTACATTTATTAATAAAAATTTTTATCTCAAATGTGACACCATTGCTAATTCAGAATACCCCTCACATCGTCTATCCTTATTAATTATACCTTCACCCCTATCGCTGATCACTGGCCAATGAAACCATAATTGACCAATAATACCAGTAGCCCTACCATTTATTGCTTTCTATCTCACCACTAGTCAAAAAATTTGTCGCTCAATAAGTAATTGGCAATAACCCTGTATATTTGTTCACTGTTGATATCATTCACTTAAAATATAATTAACAAAAATTTTATCACTATAATCCATTATAATTTATCATTTTTGTGATAATCTAATTTTTATTGTGTATGCTAATTATCAAAAATTTATAAGAAATTATTTTTTGAAAGATTATTTTTATGGAAAATTTGAAAATTACTTTATATGAAATATTTTTTTTGCTTTGATAAGTAATTTTTAGTTTTGATTTAACTTTTGTGGGCATAACTTAATTTGATAACGCTTGTTATAAAATATAATTTGCTTTAAGTGTAGTCTAAAGTAGGTTGTGTTTCATGTCGGTTTAGTTTTTTTATAAAAAAAAATATTAAGCTTAGAAAATAACACGTTTTATCATTATAGCGAACAATAATTAATTTATATACTTTTTTATATATAATATTTTATATAATTTTATATTTATTTTTGAATGACTATGACTATTTTGACTATACAAATCATTGACAATAGTAATAGGAAAAAATATCGATATGATTAGTATGCTTCTAATTTTTATTTTTTAACAAAGAATGAAAATTTAGAAAATTGTGTTTGATATGAGTGTGGTTCATCCATGATGCTCAAACAGAATACCAATGGAAAAAAAAAAAAAAAAAAGATCAAAAGTATTTTAACATTTTTAGTTTAAGTCAATATCATTTTCACATTTAGTATATTATATTAATTACTTATAAAACTTGTCGATTTTACAAGTAACATTTCCTATCAAACTAATGTGTCTCAAATTATAGGAGCATGGAGAATTGATAAGTTGACATACTCAATATCTCTTGTTATGAATATCAAGCAATACTTTGGACATAAAGATACAAGAAAAATTGCATGAGATGTGAGAATAAAATTTACTAGATTAAATAAACGAATTTAAGTGTATGAAATATATTATTATGTAATATCAACAATTTTAAAATATGTGAATACATATAATTTGAATTATGTCAATTTTGTTAGGTCTATATTCAGTGTTGACAAATTTTATGATATTGAGTAGGATTATAACTCTATTATAAATGTTCACATAAAGGGTGTTGTGTGTTTGTAGGACATTTATATAATTCATGCTCAAGCAAAAATTTATATATGCTTAACATATGTTCATAAATTATTCGGCACATGACTACAGGCTTCTAAAACTATGTACCAAGCACATAAAATCTACATTTAAGGTAATTATATACGAAGATTACATATATATTGTCCGCAAAATAATAGCTAAGTTATGAGATTTTAGATTAAAATTGTAAGTTTTCATGTATTAGAAACTCAAGCAAAAGGTCAATATTGTCATCATACAATGTTCGTAGAACTTATGTTTAAGCAAAAATGTAATTTTTACCCATTAACCACTACATTAAGCTGTTTTAATTGAAAACTCATTTTATGAACTCATGTGCATTTTTCAAATATTGAACACGGATTGAGGGAAGTGAAAGGGAGTGAGAGTGAAGCTTGAGCAAATTACCTTTGAGCATCCAATATGTAACAGTTAATTTTTTTTTATTTATATTTTTTACATTATAATTTTATACACTAGATAAATATAGAAAATAATTATATAGTAAAATTTTTTTAAAGAAATTAAATTTTTAAGAATGAGATATAATGTCTAGTGGGAATGGGAGTGGCACATGTACACGTTTGAAGTATAACCTTCATGCTTAATATGCGCATGATGGGCATGATGCATGAATTTGACAATTAAAGTGGCATTCGTGCATGGATAGGTACTCATACACGATTTGTATAAAATAAGTCATACTTGTATATAGGTTGGGTGGCGCTTTTATGTGCATGTGTTTTGTATTGATGCTTAATGCACACTTGATTGATGCTTAAACACCAATTTAGGTATTTAAAACTATTTGTCTAATTTTTTGGGCACTTTTGCAAAGAAAATAAGAGAATAGAGAGAAATAAGAAATAGAAGATGAGAAATAAAATAAAAAAATACAATTTTAAAATTATTTTATATTAGATCTGATAAATATTTGATTTAAAACAATTATATATAAGCTCATTATCTATTATTGAAATTTCTTTATTTTCTTTTCATTGCCATTTAAATATGCATATATGTTACCCTTTTTTTCTTTTTCAATATAGTTATATGCATGTTTGTTTCTACAAACATTTAGATATTTTTGAAGACTTTGTTTACATTTGAGATATTGTTAGGTATGAATTTTAAATTTATAATTTTGATTATAATTAATAAAATTAAGATAAGAAAATTTTTGATATTAAATTAAAATTTAGATGAAAATTAACGTTCTAATTAAGTCACATCAAATTAAATGGTGCCCAATCAACAAGGCGCACACACCTATGTGTTTTCGGTAGAAAGGATGTGTATGAAAGATGTATTTGAAATACTCATGTGCATTTTTGACAGATTGTTCACACCAAATATACATCCAAAAAACGCGCATGTGCAGTTGTAATGGGTTGGTAGTACCTAATACTTGCCTAAGGGACACTTATGTATCGTACGATTTCTATCTCAACGCTTGATATACGTCTAACAGGCATACGTGGGCTAGTCTTCTATATAAATCTTATCTGTCTAAATTTTAATCATTTTTGCCAAATTTTGAAAAGAAAAGATAAAATAAGAAGAGAGACAATGATGGAGCAAAGGCTAGAGAAGGAGATATTAAGTGAATTTAAGTAAGATTTTAGTGATTCTAAATATAATCAAGTGCATCCCAAACTCATCATTTTTTGGTTACTGTTCTTTCTGATCTCTATAGATATTTATCATCTCAAATATTCATATATATTATAAATTTATTTATAAAGTTTTATATTTTACATTCATAAACTCTCATTCTTATTTTTTATATTTTTATAAAATTTATATCTTCAATCCACCCACATCGTGTTTTATAAATTAGCTACTATACTAAAATTCATACATATTCTAAAATCATGTTTAAATACTCCTATGTGTCTTAATTTTCATACATAATGTTCCAATGTAAATTAAACTTTTAAGTGTATATTTTGTATATTTTAAATTTACTTGAAACTATTCTTACATGTTTCATAGTTGTAATGAAGAGAGAAAATTTATAAAACCGCACAATTTTTTTGCATTTTCTGATATATATAACCCTTGCATATTTATAATTTAATACTATAGTTTTTACATATTTTAAAATTTTATGTAAAGATTATTCATGTTTACGTAAAGATTATTTAAAATGAAGAAAACTCTATAATTACTTAAAAGATGAGGATATTTTTTTCAACATGAAAAAATATAAATATTATTAATATTTTCGTAAAATTTTTATTTAATTATGCACGTACTATTGTATAGATTAGTTATGATATACTATAATATATCTTAGTATATCAAAATAATAATCAAGATTCGAACCTATCATTAGTAGATTAAAAGCGGTGTTCGACTTCATCTATAAAGTTATATATGATAACTCATCTATAAATTTTAAATAGTAATATAAGGCTTTTGATTATGTGAAAATATATATAGGTCGAGTTTCGATTAATCGTTCATTTGTCAATGAAGCCCTGCTAATCATTAGTCCATATAAATTTGTATGATTTGAGTATATATTAATGATACTTTGGTTATAAAAAGAAAATTTAATTATCAACCTAAAGTTTATACATAAATGTTGTGAAAAATATATGATATTATTTTGATGTAATTATATATTCAATTATGATAAATAATATATTTTATGAAATAATTAACTCACTCTTATTTTAATTTTGACTAACCTTTTTAGATTAGGGGGTTTGGGACATATTTTTACATAGAGAAAGTGGCGAAAATGCTGTTCAGGGAAATCGAGTTAGGAGTTAAAATTTTTAAATGTTGTATTTTTGTTTCAAAATAGTAAATTTAGGATGTTTATTTTATTTCAATTTAAGGGTTCTGCATTAAATAGTTATTATACTGTTTTGAAGGTAGTATAGTTAGATTTTGATTTGTCCAGCAATATGTCTAAGATGTGATCTTCTTTATTTACTCTAATTTTAGTACTGTCATATTTCCTTATATATATTTCAAAGTTATTATAAAGAAAGTTTTGGAATTACTTTTGAATGTAATAATTTGGGTCCTAAAATTGAATTTATTATATTTCATTTGGTTGGTTATCGATAGTGGATATTCGATACAGGTTCATGTTTGATACTTATTTGGAATATTATTTTTAGTCAATACAATAAAATACTATGAAAATTTTATTAAAATGAAGAACTAAATCTTGATCAAGATTAAGTAAGGGACTAAACTAAGAAGTTGGGTTTTGGGATGTAATAGATATTATATAGAAAATCATAAAATTTTTGAGTATTTGACTTTGTATATTTTTTTTAAACAAATATTTGACAAAAATTTTACTTTGTAAAAATGAGTAGAGATTTTACTTTTTTCCTAATTTGAAAAAGTTTCGGATATATGATATGCGATATAGAATTTTATATTTTGACAAAATAAGAGTTATTGTATTATAATTAGATTATATTCGAATATAATCTAAAATACTATGTGTAATATCCTAAAATTTTATTTAATTTATTTTGGGTGCATTAGATTATAAAATAAAAAAAATAAAAATATAATAAAAATAATAATAATAATATATTATTATTATTATTATTATTATTATTATTATTATTTAAGGTGGGGTGGCGAGGGGCCGCAGAAGAAAGAAAAATAAAAAAAAAGAAAAAAGAAAAGAAAGAGGGGAGGAAGAGGAAAACGGGAGAGAAAGGAAAGGCGAAGCGAGGAGCTGCAGTGATCGTTGGTCGAAGGAATCGGCACCCGAGATGGGAGTAGACGAAACCGTTTTGACTTGTTACCCTCTAATTTATACAGTGGTGTGAGTAGAGGAAGGAGATTACAAAGGCAAAGGAGCCACCGCAATTAGAGGATATATATGAAAATTGAGGTAAATAAATCCCTCCATTCTCTTTGTTGATACCGATTTGGTATTTGCAAGTAATGATTTTGGGAAGAATCGATGAAATTGTAAAAAAATGGGTATTCAGGTGAAGAGAGTTATGAATTTGGTGAGGGAGAAGGAAGAAGAAGAGAAGGAGCATAGAGAAAAAGAAGAAGATAATAAGATAAGACGAAGGAGAAGAAATGGGGGTGCGCATGATAGGGAGGCAGTGCGGGCGTCAATAGGGCCATGTAGAGGCAGAGGCGTGGCAGGAAGAAGGGAGGAGAGAGATGGATGCAGAGGTGCGAGAGGCACGCACAGTAGGAGAGAGAGGGAGTCGTTCGGGTACCCTCAAAGTATCATTTTAACAAATCTACTCGATATAAAATCAATGCAAGTATCTATAACCCTCATCTTTAGTTTGATTTAATATCTGATATTTTTACATGTATATTTTTATATCAAAATATTTGTATGAAAATTTGATGGTCGAGAGTTATAATGCTAAAATGTAGCCAATATTGAAAATCTGATGGTAAAAAATTATAGACCTAAAATATAACTGGTATTAGAAATCTGATAGTTAAAAGTTATAGGTCTAAAATATATTCAATGTTAGAAATCTGATAGTTGAGAGTTATAGACCGAAATTGTAGCTGATAATAATATATAATGGCCTAGAGTTGCTGACCCAAAACGAAGTCGTATGATGTTCAAATTGGAATTTAAATTTGTATATGTTGTGGTTGTGTAGTGATTTCGATATATGTGGTGGAGTTATTGGATTTTATATGAGATTTTTCTCTAATTTATATATATAATTTTATTCATGATAATATTTGTTGAACTTTTGACTTGTGTTTTTTATTTTCTCTCATTCAAAGTAGAAGATTTAGATTTGCAGCAAGAATTAGGTAGGATTCGGTATAATATTGCATTCTCTTGGTGAGTATTTTATCCTTACAACTATTTAAAAATAGGTTATTGTTATTTTGTATGGACAGTTATTCGATGAGGTCATGTGCAGATTTTTAATTTATCGGGTCTTATATATTTGATTTATTACACTCAAGTTTAAAATTTATAAATATAATAATTAAAATTTAATTAAGAATTTATTTGACCTATTTCATTCGAATTCGTAACACTATACATAATTTATAGAATTGCACTTATCATTCACCAGTGAAAAAATGTAACATTTGACTCTTTCTATAAAGTGTTATTGACCGTCTGCTTATGAATATTATATAGTAATGTATTAGTCTTAAACTATCAAAAATATATATATGCCGTTTTTTAAAGTTAGGCCTTTTGTTACTCTATATATAAATCATCAATTCTTAGTTCTTAGGTTTCCAAATGTTTTTGATACAACCTTCAAGTTTCATGTTTTTAGATACACATGCACATGTTTCTTGGTTATCCTATGCTTTATATATGTTTCTTAAATTTTCATATATTTGTATATGTTGGGCATTTTATGTAAAATCATATTTTAAAATATATTTATCGAGAATCAGTAGGTATTGAGTTTTTGTAGAATTGAACGAAAAACCTGTTAAATAATTATAATTAGAAATTATATTTATAGTTTTTTTTTTAGATTTAACGCATTAAATAGGATTAAATATGAATTTTCATAGTTTGAATCTGGGTTGATATGCTATTACTAAGTTATGTATAAATTTTTGTTATTTGTATATTTGGTTAGACTTTTTTTTAAAATAATATTATAAATTGAGTAAGTATAACATTATTATTTAGGTTGAGCAAAAATAATTTGACTATATTTGAAATTATAGTGATTATATCAACTTATTTTACTTATAGCATTAGCATGCGGTGTTCGTTTCAGTTAGTAACTAGACATTGATTATGATTAAATATTATATTTGATATTATTATTATCATCTACTCGTATCGAAGTGATAATATAAAGTTAAAAATTGAGAGAACAATTCGTTTTGCACATATCATTATATAAAATTTCTAACTATATTTCTTCTACGATCATTTGTCCAATCTTATAAAAATCCAATCTTTACTAATCTAAAAAGTTTTAAAACATTTTAAATATAAACCTAATACAACAAATCATATATAAAATATATAAATATATATACAAGTAAAATAGATATAAATGATAGTACATCACGATCACATGTAAAAATTTTTAAAAAATTAATTTTTAGATGAATATGTTCTGAAATATTATTGACATAAAATACTCAATATATACAAATATATAAAACATATGAAGGTCCATAAAATGCATATAAAAATGCATCAGAAACACAAAAAATTTGAGATTTATGTTAAAAATAGTTGAAAACTTAAAAACTAATGACCATTGATTTACACACTAAATAATTGAATGGCAAACTTTAAAAATTGGGTAATACATATTCCCAATAGTTTGAAACCTATATACTACTATTCAAGATTAATAGGCAGCCGTCTATCATACTTTATAAATGGGGTCAAATTTTTTTTTAAACCACCCATAGATGATAAGTGTAATCTTTAAATTGTATAAAATATATTATGATACATCTAAGTATAAAAATAGTTAATTCTCTTATAAAGGCCATTATTTATTCAAAATTAAAAACTCAACATTATACATCAAATATTCAACATTTTTTCAAATCAATAAAAATAAGCTATCTATCCTATTTAAAAAGTGAAGTTTTTATCAAATATTTATATAAAAATAGCATACAAAATTAAAAACTCAAAAAAATTATATATATTTTTAATAATATCTCAAATATAAATATAAACCTTTAAAATTATCTAAGTTTTAATAAAATTAAACATATATGTAATAAATATTCAAAGAGAACACAAAGAAGAAGTAACAAGTATATACATTTAAATAGTAATCAAATGAAAAATCAAAATATTTTAATAATATGTCAAAAAAGATTTAAATATATTTTTCTTAAACTAAATATTTACTCAATCTAACGTGAAATAATATTAAAATCACATTCCTTCACATTCTATCTCTTATTCTCTCTCTTCATTCACTCTCTTTTCTTCTATTCTCGGTACGAAAATACCCCAAAATTAGGCGAATGACTTTACATACTTAGATTGAGCATCGGTCACCGGTCAAGTGTGCATTATGTGCAAGTACAATCATTTGCATGCACGAGTGCACAACCTACAAATAAATATAACCCATTTTATCTAAACCTTGTATGAATACTTTTTTATGTACGATCGCTACTCTTATTATTCAAATAATGCACAGGCGCTCATCATATGTATCTCAAACGTAACAATTTTACCTCGAATGTGTATAGATGCAGCTCATATGCATATCAGGCACCAGATCTCAATCTTTTAAATTTGATTTTTTTTATAAAATTTTTATCATATAATTATCATTAAAATTTATCAAATATATTAAAATTATATCATCATAAACACATTAGGAATTTATGCTTTATAGGCTAGATGATCTAGTGTATTTTTTCATTTGTTTGTAAATTTACTTTTGTCATACAATAGATTTTCAATTGTCTATTTAATATTCAAAGAGCTTTTTCAGTAAATAAGTTATTCAAAAATTTTCTTTTGTTATCAAAATATTATAGTCTCTTTATTTTTATATTTTATTTATAGTATATATATATATATATGAGAACGATGACAATTTAATTTTTCTATTCAGATAAATAATTTTTTACCTATAATAAAATTATAAAAATCAAATTGTAATTTTTGTGACAAATACTTATTTATCCTCTCTAAATATTTGTAAGTCCAAATCCCATTTTCTCAAAGTTTTGATAGAAAACTCATTTGACAAAGTTGATATGATTTCGTGAGTATAATACAAAATTAAGTTAAATACAATGATAAGAATTTTAAGAAGATGAGAATAAAAATGATACATCTAAAAAATAAGGATACCTTTAATAACGCCAGCTTCCTTAACTAGAAAAAATGATGTGCAGCGCCACCAATATCCGTTATATATTTTACTCCAAATCTTCCACTACCCGTTTCTCCTCAAAACCCCACAATGCGTACCTTCGACAAACCCCCAGTAAGACAGCGCTTATCACCTCCATCGTTTCATCCTTCGGTCTCTACTAGTTCTATCGGCGGTCTCTTTCTCGACACTACAATTTCCTCTTCCTTTGTCAATTTAATAACTTATAATTCGAATTTAGGTTCAAATTCGATACTAAGCATCTCAAACTCAAATCCATTGAATTTTAGAAGAAATTCTGTAGTATTTGGCGCTTTTCGGAGAAGGGACGGAGATTCGAACGGAATTAGTGGTTTTTTTCTCTCGCTGAGTTTAAAGAGGGTTGGTAAGGTTACTCGGAATGATTCTCCGTTTAGTAATGAAAGCGACAACTCCGGAGATGCAGATACAGTGCTGGAGGCCTTAAGTGTTAAGTATGTAGCTGATGCGAATGGAAAAGAGAGGTTGCGGAATGCCGGAACCATTAACACTACGAAACATCTATGCGCTGGTGCCGTTGCTGCCATGGTTTCAAGGTCGGTTTTGATATTTCCGTCTCTCTTGCGCCTTGTATCATACACTGGATTCATACTCCTAATTTTCTTCTTCTTCTTATTTTTTGGTTAATTCGTGGCTGAAAAGATGTACACTGAAAGTAATTTGATGTTAATGTGTAATATTGTGTCTAACTATAAATTATGTTACTTTTTTATAGTAGCGAGAAAATTTTGGAAAAAATACGCAATTATGGAGACTTCATAGATTACTTATATGTTATCAATGTAGAATTTGACGAAAAGTTCTTGAAGCCTCATGTGGGTTGTAGATAAGAAAATTAAGTTTCATAATTCTGTATCATCTATAACAAAATTTATTTTATTTATTTAATTTTAATACTTAATATACCTCTTCATAATTTTCTAAACTTTTACTAGTTAAAGTTCAAATGAGAGCTGTAAAATCACCGAAGTATCACATACTGGGATTTTCCCCAAACGAGGGCGCTGCAAAGCGTGCATCGCCTGATGCGCTACCACCACACACCACTCTTGGATTTTATCCGATAAGATATTTGATTGTATTTTTTTAAAAAATATTAACCTCGATTAAATATAAAAATTTAAATATAATTAAAGTTTTAAAATTTATTTTTAAGACGCAAATATCATTCGTTATATATTAAGGAACGAGGAGAGCACTTTGGCAGGGCAGTGCCCTCTACCCAGATTTTCCCGCTGTTTCCTCAAGTTTGGCCTTTTTCGGGTGGTTGGTTGGGAGGGGGGATAGACGTGCTAAAGATTCCATGTACTCCGTGATTCACCTACTATCACAGGGACGCTAGCTCGTTGCAGATTTATCCCGCCCCAGTCTACATTCCTTGATTTAGTCTTTGTCAAATGAGAGGACTAAAAATCACTCTTTTATGCCATAAGGGGTGAAGTTGGCTCAAACCATTGTCTCTTTGTGAAGAGTTGTTCAAGGTTTCTGAGGTTCCCCAAATCAAATCATTGTCTCTTTATGCAAGCCGTTGCTATGTTATCAACAATATATAGAGTTTGTTATTAACTGAGATAGGTCCTTTTTGTTATAAACCAAGCATTGACGACTTACCTGCACAGTAATATCTCTAGTTTGCTGGCATCTTTGACTTCCCAAACAAAATTCTGCAGCGCCCACTGCCATCTTTGACGTATCCCGCCCAAGTCAATGATGTACTATAAGAGCGGGTAGATCATTACAAAGCCACGTATAGTCCAAAAGCATAATCCATCAAGAAGGGTAACTCACTGCGTGAAGCTGAAATTGTAGAGATTCAGATGCATAAGCCATTCTACTGTTTGTGCTTTAAATGTAGAACATAAATGCCAAAATAGGGAACAATCTTACCCTTGTGTCCACTCCCCTCAAAACAGAAGAAGGCTAAAAGGGTGGGGGCACAAGCTTTTAAGATTATCAAATGGGCCAAAACCCTCACAAGATTTACAATTACTTAATTTCTTATGAGATGCATATTAGCTAAATTTTTGACAAGTGCCTTCTCTTTGACCTTCACATTGTCACTTCTTCTTTGGTTCATAAGCAAGCTTCATTGTTTCAGAACTTTTGTTGCCCCACTTGAGAGACTGAAGCTGGAATATATAGTGCGTGGTGAGCAGAAAAACATATTTGAGCTGATTCGGACAATTGCTGCGACACAGGGGTTGACGGGCTTTTGGAAGGGGAACTTTCTAAACATTTTGCGTACAGCTCCATTTAAGGCTATAAACTTCTGTGTTTTTGACATTTACCGGAAACAACTGCTCAAATTATACGCAAAGGAGGAAACATCTAACTCTGAAAGATTAATAGCTGGGGCTGCTGCTGGAATTACTGCCACTGTACTGTGCTTACCTCTGGACACTGTATGTATCTATCTTGAAAATTTTGCTCTCTTTTTTTCATGATCATTGGTAAAAATCAATGGATGAAGCATCGCAGTGACTTTGGTAATATGGGTTATGATATTTTTATTACTTTGTATTTCAACCCATGGAATCAAAACCCTGCAATGCAGGAGAAAGACATGTACTTCTATCCGCTGCCCAAACTTCACAATATGAGATCTTTATGCATTGAGCTACACTTTTGTGTTTTTGAAAGAAATATATAATGTATGCAGTTATGTTGATAAACAGTTCTTGAATCTTTGCTTTTTGGTTGCTTATTACCTTACTCTACCGGACCTAATGAAACTGGGTTTGTGCTGTTTCAAACAATTTGGCTCTGCTTGCCAGAGCACACATAAACTTGATAGGATATCCTGAAATTGGTTATCATGTGGCCTACTGATTTTGTTGTGTATATGCCCAGTGATAAGGTTGCATCATAAATGTGAACTCTCTTGTTCTTACATATTGGTGTTCCTATGTTTTATTATTGACATGCTATGGGCAAGATGATAATGCATGTGACCAACCTGTAATCAAAGTTTTCATATGGCTTGGAATCTTTGAAATGATTTAATTTTTCCTGGATATAGTTTCTTGTGGTTTTTATTGAAGGTTTCTGACTTCTGAACTGCCTGTGAATCAGATCCGGACCAGAATAGTAGCTGATGGTGGGGCAAAGCTCCATGGTGTAATTGGTGCTTTTTGCTATATAGTCCAAAATGAAGGATTCTCTTCTCTTTATAAGGGATTACTACCCTCCATGATCAGCATGGCACCTTCCAGTGCAGTCTTCTACAGCGTGTATGATATTCTGAAATCAGCTTATCTGCGTTCACCAGAAGGTAAGAGAAGAATACAGAAGATGAAGCAGCAGGGGATGGAATTGACTGCTTTGGGGCAATTGGAGTTGGGACCCCTAAGAACATTACTGTACGGGGCCATTTCTGGTGCTTGTGCAGAAGCCACTACCTACCCATTTGAAGTTCTCAGAAGACAGCTTCAAATGCAAGTCCAAGCAACTAAATTGAACGCCTTGGCAACCTTCCTAAAGATAGTTCAGCAAGGAGGGATTCCAGCTCTTTATGCAGGACTATTCCCCAGTTTACTACAGGTATCCCGTCGAACCATCCTAGGTTCATTTAGTTAAATTTGGTATTTTGCTATTGCTAACACCAGAAATACGGAATGAACATGAGGAAAAGGTGACTGATTTATTTTCTGAAGTGAACTGTCAAGTGATGCTGGGGATCCACTCATTACACCAGTCTGATCATTCTCTTTTAAACATCAATAAAAATTTGTTTACTACAAAGTGCTGGGGTCACTCCCTCGTGGGAAAAAGGTCGCGGATCTTTTGCACGGATGTAGTCCGCGGACTTTTGAGTTTTCCGTCCAAGGATTCTGAAAATGGATAGGGTTATCATTGTTCGAGGACTTATGCAGCATAGGTCCAAGAACTCTGTATAGTATAAGGCCGAGGACTTTGTGAGCGGCTAAGGTTCGAGGACTTACTTAAAGAAAGCGCATGTGGATGCTAGCTTAGAAGATTATCTGAGCATGCGCAATCTCTGCAGAGCCGCTTCTGCAGAGCACCTGGAGAGCCGTTTTCTGTAGGGCACGATCTTTTACAAAGTAGTGCCGGTGCAGAGCTGTTGCAAGGGGTAAGTGCGTCAGATGGCTGTCTGTATGGGTGTCTTCCACGTTAGCTTGGCTGTTACTTTTAACGGTCAATATATATAGATTGTAGTGTGTGCAGAGAGCAGGCATGCATAAGAGGTGTGTGTGAAATTTTAAGTGTTGAAAGAGGAGAGAAAGAGTGGAAGAAAAGTGAGAGCAGTGAGTGAAAAATCAAGTGTGAGTTTTTGCATACTTGTGCTCTGTTCTTCGTTTTCGCTTCTTGGGTTTGTATAGTCATGTGGTTTGTGTATCCATTTTTCACATAGTGGATTTGTTGAGGACTAAGTGTCCCGTGATTTTTCCCTTCGATTTGTGGGTTTTCCACGTAAAATTGTGCATTCTTCCTCTCTGTCTCCCATTCTGTGTGTATTCGTGTGTTTGCTGTCCAACCGGCCATTTGCCTTAACAAGTTTGAAGTGTTTGTGTCTGTTCGATCCTTTTCTGAACCTACACAAAGTTGGTTTAGTTTTGACTTGCAGGAGATGGTCTGCACATTGGCAAAGAATGATTTCTAAGAAGAATGATAATATGCTGACTGCAATGATTGAGCAGTTGGTTATTTGGCCATGTGACATATTTCTATTTTTTTGCTAACTAAGCATAGCTCTGATGTTACTGTCTTTTTTCACCTGATGTACACAGAGACATAATTTAATACATGCAACTATGATCATGTAGCAAATTCTTATGTACTGCACTAAGTGCATATATACAATTGCCTAGGTGGATAATGATTTGCCAGATTGAGGCAGATGTAGTTAATTTTTGGAAGCCTTTTGCTATATAGATGCACATTTATCCAGGGTTTTATGGTTTAATTAATATGTCAGAGCTGTATAGCTGTTGGTTCTTTCTTGTTTCCTCCCATGTAACCATCATAATTCAATATTTCAAACGTATAAAATCCATTCACCATCAAAAGGGAAAAAGGTAAATGGAGATTATTTGAGCTCCTTAATTTTTATTGACCAATCAATTTCAATGGTGCTATCAGCAACATCTGCATCTTCTGCCAGTTCACTGCCTCTCGCCCTTGATATAGAGTGGCACATGGCCTAAATCCTGTGCTTTAAGTGATAGACTCATAAGAACCATTGCACAAGTATGGTTCTTGTGCATCTTGCTTGTATGCAAGGAACAAAGTTCTTAATTTTGCTTCGGTTGATGGTCACTTGTGGTGGGAAGTGTCAGTCAAGCTTTGTTATAAGAACTCTATGTATTTTGAATGTTCACATGCAGCTTATATCACCATATAAAGAGCAATGCATTGGTGTTTCATATAATGCTTTAGGCGCAAATGAAGATTGCATATGATGCTTCTGGTGTTCCAGTAGGATATTAATTGTATATGCCTTGCGATTTGTTTTCCACCCGCCAAACTCATCTATTTTGATGTTTTTGCAACTCCAAGGTGCTCCCATCAGCTGCAACGAGTTACTTCGTCTATGAGTTCGTGAAGGTCCTACTAGAAGTGGAATGAATGAAGACAATGCTTTGTAATAGTCTTATTGTTGTGGAAGTAAAAGGTTTGCAAATGGTAAGCCTGTTACTTTTGACAGCTCCGAGGGCATCACCTATTTTTTTTTTCCTGTATGGTGATGCTAAAAAAATCTATATTGTTTGGCGACCATTGCTATTGAGGACCTGCAATGCTCTTCGTTCTGGCTCCTTATTTTCATCCTGACATCAACGTCTTTTTGGATCTCAAAATTATTGATTACTACTGTTGCATGAGGTGAAGCGGTGAGATGAAATTAGTTAGTATGTGCCTTAAATTGTTGGTGGACTGGTTTTTGTGCCAATTTTTTTCCAGTGCACTGTGTACCTTCTACGGACATATGTGAACAGAATTGTCGATTTTGAAAATTTGATAAGACACCAATCTTTTACTGTTGTGCAAATTGTCTGCAAATTAACGTGTTGCTGTGAAGATTTGTTTTTATTATTTTGCCGAGCAGTGTTTCAGGATACTTTTGCAGTCCCTGCTTTTGCTTCACATAATAATATAAGACTCACCCGAAGCTGAGATCTCATGCTGCGGGCCAAGGCAATCCCTGTTCTTGATTAGATCCATTGTTGACTGCTGGAAGTTTTTCATGTGGCAAGAATGGTTTGCACGGCATCATCCCTAGCTTTGTTTCTAAAATCTACATTGCACTTCAAAACAATTTATATCTGTGAAAGCAGTTTCGCATTAAGATTTGCTTTTCCAAGGCTAAATGATGCTTATTCCCACTCTAAACTACATACGTGGAGGAATATAAAAGTTTGGGTTATTTACATTGCTAATTACGCTGCATATGTTTATTCCTGCCTACGCAGAGTTATATTGGAAAAGGTAGTAAATAAGTTGCTGTTATTTGATATGATACACAAGTCTAAAAAACCTCTCGTTCTGCCACCATTCTTACAAGTCGCTTTCATTCACTCGAAGTTCTGCTGAGGTGGTCTATCCGTGTGCTTTTAGGTGCTCAATATTTTTCCCATTGGTGCCGAAATAGACCTAAGCTCATGGGGTCGTCAAATGTTCAGGGGTTTCTCTGTTCAATCGTTCTTCTTTTTGTTGCTGGATATTTCGTTTACACACATCTTCTATTTGTTTTAATTTTACAATTATTCTTGTAAGGATGAGTTTATGCATTTAAGGTTGAGGTATCAGTGGGAGCTTTAAGAAGTTCATAATATTGGTACGTGACAAATCCTTAAAGCAAATTTCCATTTCTCACTTGTTTGACATCCCTCTATTGCCTATATTCCTCAAGTTAAGTTGACGGCATTGCCACCTTTAATGGTCTGTTTCTTCTTCTGTACTTGTTTACCCAGTTTTTAACTAACTGCTAGGGCCTTTAATGGTCCCTCTAATAATTGCATCCGTCCATCTATCAATTTTTGTGTGGATTCGTTAACATATATAGTTGGATGTGTTACCAAAACATCGAGGATGCTCCCTTAACGCAAGAAATAGCATGTTGGCTTGCAAGTGACAGATCTCTTGATACGTGGAAGATAAAGACTCGTAGAAGTGAGACTTCCGGCGGAGGGGGTCCTAATTTTGGTTCGGCAGACCACTGATCTCTGTAAGGTTGGTCCTCCAGCACGCAAATTGATATGCACTGAACCTTCATAGAATGTCCTTGGTGCTTTTGGCATTATTTCGAGGAACAGGAAATCGAGTCCCGCTAATGCTGGGAATTAGAGTGCTGCGTTGTTTGAGGCCTGCCGAAAGGAAGTTTGACGAAGCATGTTTTGATATGCATCATCACTGCTCAAATTATTACCTAAGTTGTTTTCTTATTTTATCAACAAAATGGGAGATATTATACCTATTAAAAATAAAATAAGAAAAAAAATATCAAAAATAGTTGGAGGTGATAAATGAACTGATTTAAATAGTATTAGGTATAGTGTAACATATTGAATCGTGTTGGGTCAGGGGTTGGTTGGCCCACATGTTGCATGGCATGTGGGCTAATGGTGGCATGATAGCCCACAACAAGATTGAGCAATACGTGTTATATAAATATATATATTAGAGCCTTTTTAATAAAATATAAAAATTATAAATATTCTTATATATATATTTTATTTTTATACAATTTCTCTATTCTTTCTCTTTCACTTTTATAATAGTTAATAATGATATAATTTATTATTATTATTAATTTTTATTTATAATTTATATATTAATAATATTATTTTAAAATTAATTATTAATTGTCATACATAATATTTAAAATTTTGGTAATAAAAAAACATTATGATACTTTTATAATGATTATATCACATATTGATAGTGATTTTAAAATATTAAAATTGTCATTGTTTTATATATCATTACTACAAAATTTGACTATTTTCTACAACTTTTTAATAATATATGATAATTTTTTAAAATTAAATTAATTAATGGTTATAAATATATTATTTGTAAAAAAATATAAAATTGATTATACTTGTTAAAGTTTGAAAGATACTAGATATTTAAAGAGGTATATAAAAAATATGAAAGATAACGAGTATTATCAATTTAAATTGAATTAGTATTCTTAAGTAGTATAGGGTTTAAATTTTTTAATATGATCTAGAATTAAATTGGAAATGATTGATGAAATATATCATTTACTCAAAATTTTTCTTTTTTGTGATAAAATATTATAAGTTTGAAAGATACATATAAAATACTTATGACATATTTAGTTGGTAAAAATAAAAATTCTATTTCTATCTTATTATCAGTATAATATTTATTCTTATATTTGACACATTTTTATATGAAATAATTATTCTTAGATGAATAAATATTTTTTCAACTCAAAAAATAAAAAAATATCAAAATTTTTTGATATTATTTATTTCTTATATCTAAGAAATAACTATTTTTATAATTATTACCATTTTACCCCTCATCCTTTTATTCTTCATTCGAAACCTTGGTTATTTCCTCATTTGTCTTTTGTGTATTAGCCGTTCATCACTCTTTTCTTTTTTGATTTAACATCATTCAAATTTACAACTTGTATTTCTTCGACTAGTTCCAAATGTATGAGTTCAAGATTTGTTACTATAGCCACGGCCACAATTGGATTGATTGCCCGTTTGCCCACCCTGGAAAGAAGGCCTACCGGCGGGACCAATGAAAGTTCTACTACTCCAACACTGTGTATCCGAAGTACTACCAAGATGGTTGCAGTATGGGTGCCTATTGTGAGTTTTCACATTGGATATTTAAATGCTAGCTCCACCTAACACGGAATCACATGGAGGCATGTAAAGATGGAAAGAACAGTAAGTGGATGGTCTATTTTTTTACGTACTCTCCTTGTGAGTTGAAGATTTTTCCTTCAAGTAACAAGGCTTCGGAAATTTGTGGGAAGGGGAACAAATATCGAAATTCTACTATGTATAATATTAGCATCCATTGTTATAGGTATTACTCATACTTTCCAGCCTCCTGAATTTTTATATTAAAGAAGAATAAAAAAATCATTAGTATAAATTTTTATCACATTTCTTATACTATTACAACATATTAAATATTAAAATATTAATTCTAAACTTATTTTATTTCAATAATCAAATATAAAAATAAAAAATTTTAAATCTATTCTAATCTTATTTTATTCCCTAAAAATAATTATTTTGTTACTATATTATATATTTTAATAATCAAATATATCATTAGGATATAAGTATATAAAAAAATATCTCAATATACTATAACATATGATATTGTATGTCTTTTTTTATAATTTAAACAAGTATTAATTTTAGAATTAATGTAAATAAAATTTTATATATTTTTTTACTAGTATTATATAGTTATCGTGTAATAACTTACATTATATTTATATTATCATATATTATATTTTTTAAAATTATAAATTATAATAATTAATTATTTATTTTTTTTAAACATTTTCAAACTGTTTTTACATTTTTTATAATAATTTAGAATATTTAATAAGATTTTTTTATTATATTTTAACAATATTTGAAATAATAATGCTAGTAGCTTTTATGTAAATCAAATTTATTTTTTTATTTTAAATGGTTATTGTTTCGTACAAAAAGTGAGAGTCATATTATTAATCTTTTATATTAATGATATTTTATAATCTATTTTTTATATAATAAAATTAAATATTATTATTTTATTTATTAGAATATTTTTTTGGATAACAACATTTAAAGATGTCATATAGACAGAAACTGATGAGTACACTCATAGTGGGTTGGTTCAAGAAGGAGAAATAATCCAAATTCATAAAGGCTCAAATGTGCATGGACGGTCAACATCAACCGTTGACAAGACGAAAAGCCAAGTAAACCAGTAAAGTTTGATAACATCATGGACAACTGACTCACGAAGGCGGTCAATATTTCTATTGATCAGAAGTGCAATAGTAGACCGGCCAAAGAGCCGGCCTCACGTGAGCTAAGTCTAGTTTGACCCACACTTTCGTCTTCGACCAATAACGATTTTCTCCCCTAATTTTGCACTTTTTTAGAAGGCAATCTCCATTATAATGGTCGCCAACAGATTCAGCACACGTCCTATGATGAAAGTACTGGATTCTTTTCCTGTTTACAGTAAACTCTAACGGTTATAAAATATAAAAGAAAACAATTTGTCCCAAGGAGTCGTTACTGCCATTAAAGCTCTCACGCTAAGAAAGAAAGTCATCCTAATAGAGCATTGGAATCAAGCCTTTCTATTTAAGAAAGGCCGCCCTAACAACACAGCTACAAAAGCCCATGGAATCCTCACTCCAAGGTAGGCATTCAATCCCTAACTAAAACACTCTTAATACTTGCATATAGTCACCTTCATTATCAAGCTCTTTCTCTACTGCAAAACTCTCACGCTTTCAATGAACGATTTGCTCTTTGTCACCACGTTCTCAGCGAACACGGTGTTAAGAGCTGGCGTTCCTCATGAGCCCGTAAAAGCCTCTCCCAACAAGAGTAGTGCACCGTCCCAAACACTTTCACAGCATTCTCATTCCATTCATTTCTTTTACATTCTTGATTCGAATACTATTTACTAACTTGAGCGTCGGAGTGTTTACGGTGGAATAACTTTCCGCCGTTACCTGACCCCTCGTTTGTTATAGTGGTATGCAGAATCCAGACTCAGTGGACGGATTCGAATTCAGACGATCAACTCGACCTAAATATGTTAGAAACTTGGCGTCATAACGCATTATTAGCGCCGTCTGTGAGAATGCTTATAAAAAGCTAACCCATTTTTCTCAATACTTTTCTTAACTTCACCCTCTAAGACAACTTCATCGATCAGAATGGTGAACACAAGAGTACAAGCTAGCAAGCCCGCCAGAGACGTGACATCGTCCGACCAGGACCACGCTGCTGGTACCATAGTTAATGGGATGATCAGCGGAGTGCCCGCACCCTTCTTTCAAAATTTAGTGAAACACATACTAAACACAAATAAGATACTCCAAATGCTTTGTTCCCACCAGGAGCACGCAAAGTAGGGGACTCCACTTGCAACAGTCTTTACTCTGACCTCCAGGAGAGGAGGCTAGAAGAAGAAGAAGCCAGCCAAAAAATCCATACGGCTGGCCAGCACTCAAGCTCTGGAGGCCTCGCACGCTCAAAGCTATCCAAGGTTTGAAGAGCGATCGGACAACATGACTCGGAAGAAAGTCTAGAATAAAGGAACTCCGATATTATTGGGTGGAGACTAGGACTTAGGCTCGGGATGGAGCCTCTCGGGTTGTCAGATCCATTGGTGACAGTAGCCGACCGGTTATACGCCACCCCAAAGAAAGAACAGAGTTGAGAACTTTTCTCAACTCTAAAAGATCAAGCAACGCCGCTCAGGCAAGATCCAAGACGGAGAAGATTTGGAACCGCGTGTTCAAAGACAATGAACACACGATGGACCTTGACCGATCTCCTTTCACGGCAAAGATCTTGAACCGTCATATCGGTGAAGTTTGAGATGCTATCCCTTGACTCATACAATGGGAGCGCTGATCCTATAGATCATCTTGATTATTTTTACACCTATCTGAGTCTACAAGAGTTAGAGGACGCAGCGATGTGCCACTACTTTCCACTGACGTTGAAGGGAGATACTTGCATATAGTTCCATCACCTCCCCTGAGGTTCTATCAGGAGCTTTAGGGAGCTAACTGATCTCTTCTTGGCGCAATACGCCTCCAACTATCAAGAAGAGTAGCAGCCTTGACATTTTTCCCACATCAAGTAGAAGTAGGGAGAGAATCCACAAAAATTTCTAGATCGCTTCGTGGCAGAAGCCAGACGGGTCCCTAGGCTCATAAAGAAGATAAAGCTTAGCAGTTGCATCTCCCCGTTGATATACGGAGACTTCTTTAGGCACCTAGCGCACAAGAATCCACAAACCTTCCGAGAGGTGGAGTCTATCGCCAAGGCTTATGCAGCACAAGCACAGAGGAGGCCAATGAGGTTAAGCGTCCCGAGTAGACTGAACAGTCTCGCTCTTCCTCGGTTGAGGGAAAGAGGAAGTATAACGGCGGCGACCACTCCTGCAGAAAGTACCACAGGACTGAACCATTAGAGCGTAAGAACTACGAGCCGATCAACCTGATTCCTCTGATTGACATGCGTTTGAACGTCCTCATACAGATTTGTAAGGAGAAGTGGCTAAAACCACTTTAAAAGCGGAGGGAGGAAATCCAACCAAGTATTATGATTTCCATTGATTTCTTGGACAATTCATGGAGGATCGCAAGACTCTTCAGCGGGAGATCGAGGAGCTAATTCGAAGATGACACCTCACCAGGTTCGTCAAGAACCTTGGTCAAAACTCTGTCATTGCAGGCGGTGGAGGTAAAGCCTTCCCTTTCATAGAATCGGATTACGGTAGGAGTGGTCAATATGATCATGACTCGACCGGTCAAGACTCCAGCGGACTGTAAAGAGCAGCAGATTGGGAGGAAGAAACATCCCACTGAGGATGCAGGGACAACGCGAGGAAGAGCGGGAATGAGTCCTAAACGTGGACGAATCGTCTATAGACTTAAGCAGTGGTGTCGGAGTGAGTGGTCCCCAAATAGATTTGAGGTGAAGTACTCACTCAAACTCGATTTTTCCAGCAACCAACAACATTGTTGAGTACGAAACCCTATTAGTAGGTTAAGATTGGCCAGAGAATGCTTAGTTAAGTGACTGACTGTCTACAGCGATTCTAAGTTGGTTGTCAACTAGGTTAATGGAAACTTCGAGGCGAGTAACCAACACTTAGCCAAATACTTGGCCAAGGTGAAGGAAGCCACCTGGAGATTTGACAGGCTAACCCTAGTCTACGTTCCTAAAATTGAGAATTGGAAGGCTGACCAACTTGTCAGAGTAGTGGCGGTTGAAAACCCAGAGCAGTACTCGAGAGACAAGCGAAAGATTCTAAGCGCTCCCAACATAGAGGAATAGGAAATAATGTAAATTTTCAATGCAGAAAATTGGATGACGCCGTACCAAAAATACTTGGAGGACAGAGCACTCCCAGAAGACGCGAGACAAAGTCAAGTGGGTCAAAAAATGATCGATTGGTACACCGTGATCGATGGACGGCTATATCGCTATAGTTACTCGACTTCGTACCTCCGGTGTCTTACTCTTGATGAGGCCGGTTACGCTTTGGGCGAAGACCACCATAGGATATGCGAATCACACATCGACGGCAAGAACTTGGCATTCAAGATCATGCGTCATGGTTACTACTAGATAACGATGAAAAAGGATGCACTCGAGTTCGTGAAGAAGCTGCGAGAATTGCCAACTTCACGGCAATCTGTATCACTAGTTGCCCGTTGAGCTGAGATCCCTTCGGGCACCTTGGCCCTTCGTGCAATGGGAGCTTGATATTCTCGATCCATTTCCTATTACAATAGGCTAAAGAAAGTTCATCATCCCAGACATCAATTACTTTACCAAATGAGTTGAAGCCGCTCCGCTAGCTAAGATTATGAAGTACAATGCTTTAGAGTTCGTTCGCTAGAGTATAGTCAACAGATTTAGCATTCTCGAGGTCATTATCACTGACAACGGAACCAAATTCTCAAAAAAATATTTCACCAAATATTGCACAAATCTTGACATCAATTTGGTCCACACTTCGGTGGCATACCTGCAAGCGAATGGACAAGTGGAGGTCACCAATCGCACGTTACTCCACGATCTAAAGACTAAGTTGGAGGATGCAGGGGGCTCCTGAGTTAATGAGCTACTATCCATCCTTTGGTCTTATCGGACGACTCCAAAGGAGCCTACTCACGAGACGCCCTTCGGTTTCTACTATGGGATTGAAGCTGTAATCACGGTTGAAATTGGGATTCCATCTCTTAGGGTTGAATCTTTCAACCTGCAAGATAACTCCCTGAAAATTAGAGAATACTTAGACTTGCTAGAAGAAGCTCGCGACACTGCCAAAATGCGGACAGCGGCTTACTAATAGCAAATTGCCTATTACTACAATAAGAAAGTAAAAGCTCGGCAATTCAAAATTGGGAACTTGGTCTTATGAAGTATTGAGGTTACAGGTAAAACTGCTAACCAGAACAAGCTCTCCTCAAATCGGGAAGGTCTTTTCCTAGTCTCAATTGTTCTACGAAACGGAGCATACAAACTTCGGACCAAGAACGGTAATTTGGTTCCACGAATGTGAAACGCGATCCACCTTAAACAATACTTTCAATAAGGGTCCAGGTAAGTCATCCACGTGTATACTTGTAATCGTATGTACATGTTGTTCTCAATTAGTAAAAGAAGTATTTTTCCATGTGTATTGCGTTATCTTTTATTTCTTTTCATGTTCTATGTGTATGTGTGCATATTTGTATGTTTGCAGGACTAAATGACCTAAACTGTCCCTAAATCGAGCGAGTTTTTACCCGCTCATTATAAAATTCTAGTCATCTAGGCGGCTTATGAGTGGTCGTATTTAAACCCCGATCATTCGGGCGGCCCATAAGTGATCGTATTTAAACCGCGGTCATCCAAATGGCCCATAAGTAGTCAAATTTAAATCCTAATCGTTCAGGCAGCCCGTAGATAGTGGTATTTAAACTCTGGTCATCCGGGTGACCCATGAGTGGTTATATCTAAACTTTGGTCATCTAAGTGGCCCGCTCGTGGTAAAAATCTTAGGGGGCTCAAGTAGCATACGTGGCGACCTTCCTTGCAATGAGATAGCATGATTAGTCAATGACGATTGACAGGAGCAAAGCATTCCACCCAAAAGCTGGCCGCCCAAGTCAACACTAGGGCAACGCCATTGAGCCTCTACTCACACACGAGTATAAATCAGGCTTTGCCTATCGTCAAGATCTGTCTTGATATCTCCTCAAGTATTCAAGACCTTTAAAAAAAACCCATAACACCTTAAGGCAGATGACTAACTTGCGTGTAATATATCAAGTTAGCCGGACAAGACAGCAGATAAGTCAAAAAACAGCAACGAAGGCGGAACACGCAATAATAATAAAATAGTTGTTTATTTTATTACTTACAGTATGTTTACATCAGTATATAAAAGAAAGTGAGGAGTACAAAAAACTATAGATGAGTGGAGCTCCTAGGGGGAGGTGCTGGCGGCCCTTGACCGCTATGGGGTTCCCCCATGAGGCTCTCGCGACATTCGGCAGAACAGTTCTTTGGTCTGAGAAACTCAATCGGAAAATTGGGATCAATCAACAATGCAATGCCCCGGCTAAGATTGATGCCCTCTCTACAACCGTGCCACCAGTATGTTGGAGACCTCGTGGGGACGAATACGAGTAGTCAACTCGTTCTCCAGTGCGGTTCCCCGCGAGCTAATCAATGGGCAGTGTAGCCTGGTTAACCTCTTTTTTCAGGCGGATGTTTTTTTAGCTTGTCGTTCTCTTCCATTAGGCAAACCACCACAACTTTTCTCAAGTTGGCGTTCTCCTCTTTCAACCTAACGTTCTCCGCTTCTAAACTAGCCGGCCACACAGACTCTAGGATAACTGCATCCTCCCGGTACTCGCCTTAAACAACTCCAACTCCTCATCGAGCCAGGCGATCTCCTTATCCTAATTGGAGATCACCAGGTCTCGTTGGCTAAATACCTTAGTAACAACACCAAAAATTTTATTTGCTTGCAAAAACGATAAGTATCAGCAACGACAAAAATGAGGAGAAAGAAAGTTGCAATAGTTTACCTGCCAAATACTGCGCACTGACCTTTCTGGCCTGACGCGAAACCTTGGCTCTTGCGGCAGAGGACTAAAAATGGAACCCTCCTGAACAGGCCTAATTGTGGCCTCCTCCACAGACTTCTCAGATAACTTTGCCGGAAGGTCCTCCGTCCCCACAAACACCCTAGCGGTGGACTCCTCCGGCCTCTCCACAATCAAACCCACAACCTGAGCAGGCTCTTCGGCGGCAGTCTCTTCCGTCAATTCAGCACTGACACCAACCACCAATTGGGGCTCTCTGGCAGTTGGAACTCCTTGTGCTTCTTGAAATTCCCCAGAAGTAGGTTCCTCGGATATTATAGCAACTGGCGCGACAAGAGGCTCCGCCGGTGCCTCCTTGGGCTCCCCGCCTGGTGTCTCATCTAGCAAATCAATAGCTCGGTCCACTGAAGGCTCCAATGACACCAGGTGCTCCGACTGCGGTAGGAATAAAACGACGCATCTAGTGATGGAGTGTAGTCTAGCCCTATAAGCCTCGATGGCAAATTCCTCACCACCTACGCCAGAGTTATCTCCTACTCCGACAAATTCACCAGCCAGAACAATCCCTAGCTCAGTAGAGGAGGAAGAAAAAGGCATTCCATCCGCTGCCGTCGCCACCCTTTTCTGTCCTAGACTTGCGAGAGACTCCATGCTGGATGGCACTCCAGCCAGATCGATCACGATGGCGCCCACCTTCCTCCTTCGGGAAGGTGTTCTCATCCTCTGTTCCGGAGAGGGCAGATCCCATTTCGTCTTTTTAGCCTTAGCACGGGAGACTAGATGATCTTTCCAAAATTTGTCAAGGTGGCCCTCCACCAAATCAAACAATGACTCCAAGAATTCCATCTCCTTGTCAGTAGGAGTCCCAGAATAAATGTAGGGTACCTTACCCTACTCCTTGGCCAAAGGCCAGGACTCGTCCACATGAATAAAAAAGAATTAAAATTTTTAATTCTTCAGGGAGTCGTATATGGTGGTACTAATCTGGAGAACGCTAAGTGGGGCCAGAAAAATCCACTCTGCTCCCTAGTTAAACTTGAACCTAACCCCACCATCTCCACCGTCAGCCGCTTTGTATGCTGATGAAGAAAAATGCAAAACGTGCACAAGTACCATATAGTATTAGCATGGAACTGTATGACAGGGACTCTGAGGGCGGTTAGAATCTTCAGTAACTCATCAGAGACGGGAAGATGCAGCCCACTCCTCAAGTGGGCCTCATAAATGGTGATGCAACCTTCAGGCGGCAAGCACGCCCTGTCTTCCTTACCAGGAACTCGAAAGGTGATCGCCTTGGGATGTTGTACTCCACGTACAATTCCTTCATGTCAATCTCTATGAGGATCGAAGTTATTTGTGTAACGGAATCTATGGATATGGAAGCAAAGGAAAGTCGTAGGATATTTTGAATTTTTTCAAGGAAAATAAAGAAAAGCGTGAAAAATTTAAAAGCAAAATGGACGGACAACTTAAAGGGCAGTGTGAACGCCAAAGAAGTTAACCGTCTTGAGAACGTGCACCCATCATTACTGACACATGTCGTTTCCTGAACGAGTGCAGTCGAATCAAATCCTCTGGCGTATTAATTATCGGGTTTGTGAATTCACCGCATACAGACACGTGGCCACCTTTTTGACTAATAGGCCGACTGTTGATGACACGTCGTTTTAACTCCCACAAGTTCTCTAGACTTTGGCTTAGATGATCAACTAATCCGGTCTACTCTTCTTTCAGAAGTAATCCAGATTTCTGGTTTGGGTGGTTAACGAATCCGATCAACTTTTCTTTCAGAAGTTTTCCGGACTTTGACCTAGATGGCCAACGATTCCAGTTAACGCTTCCTCCACCAATTTAGCAAATCTTGACGGACACTAAGTCACGTGACCAACAGACCTAGTGTTGCGGTCAGCTTCTTCATCGAGGTTTCCCAATTAAGCACGTCCCATCATGAACATGTTGGAGGTCAGAGTCCAAACTACTAACATGGGGGGCTAGTGATAGTACCTAGTGGGTTGACCCAAGAAAGAGAAATGACTCACATCCACAAAGGCCAATATGTGCCTGGATGATCAACACTGGTCGTTAACCGGACGAAAGGCCAAATAGACCGGAAAACTTTGATAACAGGACAGACAATTAGCTTACAAAGACGGTTAATATTTCTATTGATCGGAAGCGCCACAGTAGGCCGACCTAAGAGCTAGTCTCACGTGGGCTAGGCCCAATATGGCCCACACTTTCATGTTCGATCAGTAACGGAGTAATGGTTTTCTCCCTTGATTTTGCACTCTCCCGTAAGGCAATATCTGTTATAACGGTTACCAGCAGATTCAGCACACGTCCCATGAGGAAAGCACCAGATTCTCTTCCTATTTGCAGTGAGCTCTATCGGTTACAAAATGTAGAAGGAAATTAATCTATCCAAGGAGCCGTTACCACCATTAAAGTTCCCACGCCAAGAAAGGAATCCATCACAACAGAGCGTTGAAATCAAACCTTCCTACCAAAAGAAGGCTACCAAGCAGCACAGTTATAAAAGCCCATGGAGTTCTCACTCCAAGGCAGGCATTCAATCTTTAACTAAAATGCTCTTAATACTTGCATACAGCCGCCTTCATTATCATGCTCTCTCTCTATTGCAAAGCTCTCACACATTCAGTGAACAATTCGCTCTTTGTTGCCACGTTCTCAACAAACACGGTATTAAGAGTCGGCGCTCCTCAGGAGCCTGCAAAAGCCTCTTTTAACGAGAGCAGCCTACCGTCCCAAACACTTTTTCAGTATTCTCATTCTATTTATTTATTTTATCTTTTTTATTTAAATGTTGTTTACTGATTAAATGTCGGAGTGTTTACGGTGACATAATCTCCCACCGTCACCTGACCTTTCATTTGTTGTAGTGGTATGTAGGATTCAAACTTAGTGGATAGAACATGATTCATACGACTAACTCAACCCGAATCTATTCGAAATTTAAATTTATGACGCATCAAGAACAAACTTAGTTATAAAAAAAAATTAACATCAATTACGTAATACAATAGAACTTCATTTACCTAATATTGACAAAGTATTCATTATTTTTGTTCTATTTTAACCTTCTTTTGTAATGAAAATTATCTCATTAATTGAGTTGATTGTATATATTGATTAAAAGATAATTAAATTAATTAAAATATTTTAAGAAGTATTTTACTTTACTACTAACAAATTTATAGCTATTCATTATACAACACAAAATCTATAGTTGAGCTAATTATTATTATTTATTGATAACTTTATATTTTATTAAAGTGATTATGATTTTTACTCACCATACCGATGATGGTGATAACAAAATTTAGAAAAATAATTTTAAGTAAGTATTTAGTTGTATTAAAAATAATATATTTATTAATATTATATTTAAATATATTTTAAAAAATAAAATATTAAAAAATCTTCTAATATTAGTCTATCTCATTATAGTTGTGAAATATTATGTAAATTCATTTAAGGTGTATATCTGTTTTGTGTAATTTTACACAAATGTGAGAATTATTGATAGTACAAAAAAATAAAAGTAAGGATCTATCACAATTTATACACAATGTATAACTTAGATACACTATAGTGAATGCTAATACCATGTAGTCTAATATTAGAAGCAAGTAATAGCAGCAGAAGATATATTTTGAACCTTCTAGTAGACAAGATTTGTTTCCTTTAGTATGGACTTAACGTTAAATATAACCAATTAGTAAAAATATAATATTAATTAAATTTCTTTAATACTTACAGTCCAATCACATTTTTAATTTCGTAAGTAGTCAATCAAAATTTATAATTTTGGATTTTTAAAAGGCTAATAAATATATGTTTTTCATCTCAATATCAACGACAAGGGATATCTTAGCCTATCAGTTAATAGTACAATGTCCTTTGAGTCATCATTTAACACCTGGAGTTGAATAGTAGAAAAAAAAATGACATTAAAGATAATAAAAATATATATTATTTTTAATAATTGATTAGATATAAAAGATTACTTTTGTTGCGTCCGGTAACTCTGGGCGCGCAAGAGGTAGGGTGAGAACGGATCTCTTGGCACGCGGGCTGAAGAGTTGGAGCAATACAAAGTAGTGGGTAGTCTAGCGAGTAGAGAAATACGGGAGTAGGGACGAACACTTTGTTTACGTGGAAAATCCTTCAATGTGACGAAGGATGAAAAACCACGGTGGTGGACTTGTCGTCTGAGAAATCTCACTATGAAGAAGAAGAAATACAGCAATGGAGGCCCAGGAGACTTAGCGTCCTCGGGCGATTACAAACTCAAAGGAGTATTACTTTTCCGTTCTTTCTTCTCGGGATTTTACCAAAGTCTCGGGTTACGGGAGCTCTCGGGAGCGAAAAGAAGGGTCGAAAAAGGTAGAGTCCTCTTCAGTTGCTTGAGTTGGGCATTTATAGGGAATGTGATGCCGTATGAAAGGCGACACGTGGCATAGGTACGTTAGGACTGTCTGCCATCACTATGAGTACGGCTGTGACAGGGACACTGTCGCGGCCTGCAGATACGCGCGCCGAGGCACATGGTCCGGGGTATGGCGTGTCGTGAGCCTGCCGCGCGCGCCGAGCCGGCATCGGGGTTGTTTTGGTCTTTCTCGGTTGCCCCTGGGTCCTAGAGGAGTCTCGTTGTTTGTCCGGCGCTGCCAAGTGAGTTGGAGTCGAGTTGTTCGAAGCGGTACACGGGCCTTTGCCCTTCTTGTGCGGCCTTTTTGGCCTGTGTTCGCGATTTTGGGCCCAAGGTCCAGGACCCATCACGAGCCCCCCATGTCAAGCGGTTCGAGGATTCAACCGCTTGACATGCCTCGTAATCTTCTCGCCATCGTGGCCGCGGTCTTCGCCTTCCCGTGGCGTGAAAGGTGTCCGGATCCTCTTGTAAGTCATGGAACCTAACTTTCCGCCGCGTTTCTCTCCCATGGGGCATTGAATGCGATGGGCGATTGATGTGACATCGCCCTGAAACCCTAAGGCCTACGCCGCTCACCGCGTATGGGAGTCGACACGTGGGACGGCCATGATGAGGGCGCTCTTCATCTTTTCAAAATCCCTTTAAATCCTTTGTCGTATCTTCACTATTCTTCGTGCTTTCTCCTTCCTTCCTTGATTCTTCTCAAAACCTACGGCGTTTTTGCTTTTCTCATTTGCTACCATGGCCCCCGGTATTGATGAGATCGTCTCTTCCTTACCGCGCAGACCTCGAGCAGATCAGGCGAAGTATTACATTCCTGGCCGGTCTCGATGGCGGTTTCGGCGCGCTTCGAGAGGGCGAAGAGCCAGCCTGGGCGGGTTATATCACCGTATACGAAGTTCACCTTAAAGGTGGGCTTCGTTTCCCGGTTCCGACTGAGCTCCGCCGCCTGATGAAGGAGTTGGCTGTTCCGTTGGCGAAGCTTCAGCCTAACGCCATCAGGTACCTGGTCTCTCTGTGCGTCTTCGCGCGCTGCCATGGCAAAACTCTCGAGGCGGTCATGGTGAAGATTATGTTTCGCTTTTAATTAGACTCTCGAATGGATAGCCACCCCTCCGTCCCGAGTTTGCCGAGTTGAGCGGAGGGAACTTTGATTCCACCAAAAGGTGGAAGGACAGTTCTTCTTTTCAAGGTGGCCGACGATCGGGAGCTCTCCTCAGTGTGGGGAAATGTCGATAGCAAGTATTGCTCCATTACCGACGAGGAGAGAGAGGCCGCCAGGATGTCATAGACTGTGGCCGGGCGACCCAAGGTTTTAGCACGGGAAGAAAAACATCCGGGGCTGTCCTCTGGAAAAGTCATGGGGGCTGTGGAGGGTGTCGACCGCGGCCCGTCGGCCGAAGAAGAAGTTGAGGAAAAGAGAGGGTCCTCTTGTGATCCAGAGCCCTCCGAGCGGCCTCCCAAGAGTCCGCGGGTTGAGGTCTCCGGGAGATCCGCCGGGTGTTATCGCTGAGTCTTCTCGGAGGATGAGCGTCATAGCCCCCATGGTTAGGCGGCTTGGCGGCTGACGCCCGCCCTTCCACGGAGCTCGAGGCCGCCGCAGGCGCTGCCATCCGGGTGTCGAGATCCATCCCGAGGCCCTCGAGCCCGGAGATGGCAGTTTTGGGCGAGGCCACAGAGCCTAGTGGAGGCGGAGGCGGCGCCGATGTTACTGGCGGGGAGATCTTCGACCTTCTTGGCGAGAAGGCAATGGTCGCGCCTTAGAGGTCCTGGCCGTTGCCGATGCCCCCGGAGGTAGCGAGCCCCCGCTCCCGAGGGACCTTCTTCCGAGGCCATTCCCGATATCCCTCGCGCCCATGAGTGCCCATCTCGCACCCGGGGTCCTGGGGAGATCGCCTCCGGCCGAGGACCCTATCATTTCCCTGTATTTTCACGCTTTGTTCTTGTCTCCATTCTCGCCAATCATTTTTAAATGCCTTTAACTCTTTTCGTAGCTCCGTGGATCTCGCTAGTGGTCTTACCCCGGCCGGGCGGGCGTAATCGCCCGCCTCGATGGGAGGCGAGCCTTGAGGACCGTCAAGGAAGAGAACCAACGGCCGCACGACGCCTTTCGCCCATCTCGAGGAGGCCTTTAGGCTCAAAGAGGCCCGATGGCTTCTCGACCGGACGAATCCTTCACTGGAGGACGCGCAGAGGACTTCGATGCAAATTACCGTCGCTCCCGCATTTCATCCAAGTTCGGGAAGGCATCCATTTGTGCCGCCGCTGATGCGGATCCCGCATCCTCGATTTCCTATCAGCTGTGGCTGTCCGCGCGCAACGCGGCCGCCGCATCACTCGGGACGTGTTTTCGTCTTTGGCCGGCCATTTCCTCGAGCTCCTATGCCGAGTCCTCCGTAGGGTCCTCGTCCATCGTTTTCGCAGGGGACTTTGAACCGCGGGCCGGTCCTCATCTTTGGGAGAGTCGTCAGAGCCACGCCTCCTGGGTCCCCGAGGGTGAGGGCTGACCCGCTTTTTCCTTTGTATCATTGTACTTCAGATCTTACTAATAAGAGAAATCCTTGATTTTTATCACAAGTGCTTCTTTCACTTTCCTCTTTTTTTCGCTTCAATCAAGTTTTGCCTCGATCTCTGTGGTCCACGGGGCCGCTTCGATCATATCCGAGAGATTTTTTTGATGACCTCATGGCCCGACCTTCGAGACCGCCTCGGTCACATGTAAACCCTGAGCCATGACCTTAAGGGCCCTACCTCTGACCGCCCGGGTCACGGCTGTTTTTGATGACCTCAAGGGCCCGGCCTCTGGGACCGCCTGGTCACAGCCAGGTTTTTGATGACCTCAAGGGCCCGGCCTCTGGGACCGCCTGGTCACAGCCAGGTTTTTGATGACCTCAAGGGCCCGGCCTCTGGGACCGCCTGGTCACAGCCAGGTTTTTGATGACCTCAAGGGCCCGGCCTCTGGGACCGCCTGGTCACAGCCAGGTTTTTGATGACCTCAAGGGCCCGGCCTAGGGACCGCTTTGGGTCGCGTCACCTGTGGTTTTGATAACCTCATGGCCCGGCCTTCGAGACCGCCCGGTCACAAATGGTTTTTTTTTGTCGAGGTGGTCCGCTTTTCATTGGTAGTACCTCCCAGGTGAGCGGCGCCTGTGTCCGGGAATCACTTGCCATCTCGGGGTTCGTAGCTTGTAAGCTCCTCCTCAAGGATGGCCGAGACTAAGAAACGGCCCCTTCCCATTTGGCGAGAGCTTGTTCCTTCCCGCTATCTTCTCCCCGTGGCTTCCATGCTTCTTAGTACAAGATCCCCGACCTCGAACGGCCGCGCCTTCACCTTCTTGTTGTAATAGCGGGCTACCCGTTGTCGATAGGTTGCAACCCTAAGTCTCGCCTCGGTCGCGGACTTCCTCAAGGGCATCGAGACTTTCTCGAGTCTTTCGTGGTTATTCGCCGCAACCAAGCATCCAACCCCTGGGACCGGTGAGGCATACTTTATTGGGATGACAGCTTCGGCCCGTAGCAAAGGTTGAAAGGAGTTTCTTGGTGGACTCTCGCGCGTTGTTCTATACGGTACTGCAGGACCGAGGGCACCATGTACCCACGAGCCCTCCGATAATTTCAACCGTTTTCACCGTGCAAGATTCAGGCGATTTGTTACTTCCACTCGGGTCTGGTTGCTCGGGGTACGCCGCATCAAGTGTGTGTACTGTGTTGATTTCGTGCTCGCTAGAAGATTCGTGAAACGCTTTCCCGGAATCGTGCTCCGCTATCGCCACGACGCACCTGTGCACTCCAAATCTGCACGATGTTTTGTCGGAGGAACTCCGTCGCGCTTTTGCTCGCATTTGGGCTAATGGCACCGCCTCCACCCACTGGGTGAAGTAGTCGATTCCCACGATCAAGAACTTTGTCCCGGAGCTAGAGGGAATGGTCCGAGGATGTCGAGCCCCCATCGGGCGAACGGCCATGGGGATTGTAGCGCCCGGGAGTTCTTGTGGGGGGCGATGGCTCATGTTACCGTGGAGTTGGCAACTCTCGCATTTGCGCACGAAATCCATGGCGTCATATTTCATAGTCGGCAAGTAGTATCCGCTCATGAGTTTGAAGGCCGATTCTTTCCTCCGACACGGGATCCGCATACCCGAGACGCACCTCCCGCAGGCGATTCGCTTCTTCCGGAGTAAGACACCTCAAGTAGGGGGCCGAGAAGCCCCGCCTGAGAGCAACCCCATTGCCTACGACCGTGTACCAGCCCACTGCCTCTTCTTTATCTTCCTAGCTTCGGTTCCCGGCAAAGTGCCATCGATAGAAACCTGGGCAGGAGTCATCCAGTGTTTCGTCCGCGACTGCGCATCACCTCCCGCCTTGATTCTTCAACCGCCGGACCTCTCCAGATCTCTCGCATTCCCTTGGCGTATTCGTGATCCTGGCCGCGGCCCGAGCGAGGTGCTCGGCTTTTCCTCCCGCCTTGATATGGATGAACCTGGCCTTGAACTCCGTGATCGTGGCCTGACCTTTGAAAGGTACTTGGATAGTCGTTGTTGGACGCCAAAGTTCCCGCGAACCTCGGCCGATTTACCAACTAATCGGCAGAGATGATGAGCTCGCTCGCCGAGCATTCCTCGGGGCCTGAGTCCTGCCATCGAGGCCTCGTATTCCGCGGGCGTTGTTTGTGGTCGGAATCCCAATGTCAATGAATATTTTATCTCCATCCCTCAGCGGCGTAACACGATCCGCGCTCCGCAGCTCGCCCTTCATGGAGGAGCCGCCCACGTGTGGTCCATGCGGGAGGTCCCGCAACTGAAACCCGCTGCAGCACGGCCTCGCCACAAGTGGGCGGTGCCGTGGTCTCGACGAGGAAGTCCGCGAGCGCCCCGACCTTTAAGGCCCTGGGCCAGTGACGGAATTTAATGTCGACCTTCTCCCAACTCAATGGCCCACTTGATCGGGCCACGGGAATCTCCGGTTTTCCGCAAATGACTTTTAAAGGTTGGTTAAGACTATTACTCAGGCGCCCGAAGTACGGCTCGAGCCATGAGCAAAACCAGAGCCAAGGCCACCTTCTCCGCTAAGGATATTCGCTCTCGGCGCCGCGAGAGAGTCTTGTCGACATAATACACGGCTTGCTTACATGTCAGCTCTCGCACCAACACCGAGCTCGGTCAAGGGACACGGAGAGGTACAAGCACAACTCCGCCCGCCGAGGAGGCCAATAGGGCGGGCTCGAGAGGTAGCTCGAGCCCTTGGAACGCTCGCTCGCCATCACTCCACCGAAATCCCCGGATTTTGTTCCTCTTAGCGCTTTCAAGAACTAACAGTGCTTTTCGCCGATTTTGCTAGGAACGGAGAGAGCCGCCACTCGCCCTGCAGTTCTATACTTCCCTCACCGTTTCATGAGACCGCATATTCAGGATCGCTGGATCTTCTCGGGTTTGCCTCGGTTTGCCACGATGTAGCCTAAGAATTTTCCGGAGGAAACACCAAACGCAACACGAAGCTTCATCCGTGGGCTCGAGCACTGGAAAGAATGATCATTGCTCGCCCTGACTCGAGAGATATCGTCCAAAACGCCCATCCGGCCCTCGAACATTTTATTCACGAGCCGATAAGTCCCTGAGCTTGAGACCAAAGGCATCCCGTGGGCATTACTCATAAATGACGTGCTCATCCTCGGGGCTCCAATCCTCATTCAATGGGAAGGCTCATTATTAGTCTGGGCAAGTCCACCACGTTTATATCCTTTCTTCTTTACCATGAAACTTAAAATCATGGACTTCTCGGATGAATCCGAGCGCCTAGGAGTCCTCGCGGATGGCCATCAACTTCTTGGGGAAGTAGTTTCTCCGGGCACGAGGAATAGTCCACGTTTTCTAAATCGACACTTCATTTACCTAATATTGACAAAGTATTCATTATTTTGCTCTATCTTAACCTCCTTTTGTAATCCGAAATTATCTCATTAATTGAGTTGATTGTATATATTTGTGCTGAAGTCGATTCCAAAAGATAATTAAATTAATTAAAATATTTTACCTTCTTCGGGAAGTATTTTACTTTATTACTAACAAATTTGCAGCTATTCATTATATAACACAAAATCTATAGTCCTCGGGTGGGAGCTAATTATTATTATTTATTTCTTTTTAATAACAAGGTACAAAGAAATCGCGAGAGCTCCCATTATATTTTATTAAGGTGCTGAGCTTGATCCCTACTACTGATTTTTACTCACCATACCGATGATGGTGATAACAAAATTTAGCTCAAAAATAATTTTAAGTAAGTATTTAGTTGTATGCTAAGAAAAATAATATATTTATTAATATTATATTTAAATATATTTAAAAATAAAATATTAAAAAATCTTCTAATATTGCTCCGCCTATCTCATTATAGTTATGAAATATTATGTAAATTCATTTAGCACCCTTCGAGGGCCGAGAGGATCATGTTATATCTGCCTTTTGTGTAATTTTACACAAATATGAATGGGGCCCAAACTCGAGGCCTGTGGAATTATGGATAAAAATCACACAAAAAATAAAGGTAAGGATCTATCACAATTTATACACAATGTATAACTTAGATACGGAGATAGTGAATGCTAATACCATGTAGTCTAATATTAGAAGCAAGTAATAGCAGCAGCAGATAGGACTCGCCGGGTCTTTTGAACCTTCTAGTAGACAAGATTTGTTTCCCTTTAGGCCCCGATTTTGTATCGAGGGACTTAACGTTAAATATAACCACCTGGATTAAGTGATTCTCAAAATATAATATTAATTAAATTCTGGGGGAGCGCCTTCACCATCGAAAGAATACTTACAGTCCAATCCATCCATTTTTAATTTCGTAAGTAGTCAATCAAATTTATAATTTTGGATTATTGAAAGGGCTAATAAGTATATATTTTCATCTCAGAAGAAATACAAGAATGGATATCAACGACAAGTATTACTTTCCGTTTCTTTCTCTGAGCCTATCAGTTAATAGGTACAATGTCCTGGATGTTTCGAGTCATCATTTAACACCTGAGTTGAATAGTAGACAAAAAAATGACATTAAAGATAATAAAAATATATATTATTTTTAATAATTGATTACATATAAAGGGTTACTTTAAAATTTTGATCAATTTGAATTTTAATGATGAAAATAATTTAAATGAGGCAATAACACTACAAGTAAAATGTATACATGGAAACTTAAAAATAAGTATCCTTAGATATTTACTTACTTTTATAAATTGTAATATTGAATATTTTATAGAATAAATAAATATGATATATTTTTTTTTTATAAAAATTTGTATATTTTACTTTTTATCTTATATTTTTTAATTTTATTTATTAAATGATAGATTTGTGTTTAATTTGGCATGTCATGGCCTGGATCGCACGCATAGGTGAGCCATGCATTGTGTCGGGCTGTGCGGGAAAGATCCTGCATTGTGCCAACACAACTCTAACGAAAATCCAAATATTTAATAACATTGGTTAAATAAAAATATGAGACAATTAATAACATTAAAAATAATTTAAATACTTAAAATATTAATTAAATAAAATACTTATAAAAAAATATATGGGCTAATTTTTATCAAAATAGAATTAAAAATGTATGTCTAATAAAATTTAGAGCCTAATAATAAATAAACAACATCAATTTATTGTTTTTATTTTCGAAAAATATTGTACTATCTAAGCTGATAACGCTAGAAGCTGAAAGACCAAACGAATTTTGCATCACAGACACTTACTGTGCTTACTCTTGCTGCTTTATTGCAGGCCCTACACGCAAACTGGAACCTGACAAATCAAGCTCGTGTTGGGCGGGATTGCAGTCATCTTCAGATGGTTGGGCCGGCTGCTTTTAATGCTATCAACCGTAAGTTTCCAGTCACCTCAACGCACTGTCAACGCTGCCCACTTGACACCTTTATCGATGGCTTCTGCTGCACTTCGATTGACAAGTTTTAGACAACGATTATGCCGTGTGGACAAAAGATTCTTGTTTAGAAGCATTTTAAATAATAAGGTGTTGCCTAAACTAACAAAATGTCACACAAAGACTACAATGGAATGATACAGATAGAATATAAGCATGCATCTACGTAGAATAGCTGTTTTTGTACGTATATAGAATAAGCCTTGTAATGATGGCATTCTCATATAACCTTTGCTAACTAATCTGGTCATGCTTTTGCTAAATTAGAACCAAATATGATGTGTGCACGGTTGCAGTGTCTTGCAATCGGCAAAGCAATAGACGAGAATAGGTGAGGATAGGAAGAGAAATCAGAAGAAGTAGAAGGGGGAAGGGGATTTCGGCAGATGAATTGAGGGAGAAAAGGCAGAAAAAAGGGAGGAGGTTTGAGAGTGACTAAGAGAGAGAGAGAGAGAGACAAGATGGAGAGAAATGAGAAGCAAGTATAATTCCTTCATTTCCTCCATTTACAGTAACGAGCTTTTAAAACAGTGAAGGACGAACACCTGTAGGCTTATAAAAACAGAAATATTGCATGAAAACCAGAAAAGTAGGGAAAAAACAGAACAACATGTAGCATTTAGTAATATTATCTGGGCACTTTGTCTTCAGGTCAAAGTCAGTAAATTTTCGATGATATATCAAAAAGTTTGTAACAAAATAAGTGAATGTGACAAATCTTATTGATGAATAATATAAAAATAAATATCATATCACTTAGATTTTAAAGATATTACAGATGGTTTAATGGGTTGCCAACATTGGCAGTGGTAGGTGCATGGCCCATAGGGACAAGTTGTCATCAACGGCTGAGTAGTGGCCAGTAATAACTGACTAGGTGTTATAATTTCTAAGATATAATAATTTTTAAAAAATGTTTTTATGATATTAGTTTTTTTTATCATCACTTTGCTTTCTAAATTATTATGATCTTTTAAAATTATTGGGCTGATAAATTAAACTAATCTAATTAATACTATATCTAACTGATGGGGACGCTAGTAGCAGGTTGGTCCACAAAGGAAGGAACGGCCTAAATCCAGCAGCGGCCTATTTCTACCCAGGACGATCAACGCTACCGTTGACCGGTGGAATAACAAGTGGGCCGACATTGGCACAAGATCAATGACGGTTGATCTGAGCTCAGGACAGTCAACGCTACTGTTGACCAGATAAGTGGCAAGTAGATCGACAGAGACCTAGAACGGACGCGGCCCATGCCTAAATCGGCACACACAACCCTTTCCAGGCCACAACGATCGTTATCCCTGATTTCCTGCATCTCCAAAAAAGGTTCTCCCCTATAACGGTAACCTCCTAGAATCAGAGCATATTTTGGGAGGAAGATGTGAGGATCTGCATGTAATTTGTAAGAAAATTCTAACGGTTACCATACGCAGAATGAATAAGATCCACCTCATTGACCGTTATAGCTAGGAATGACGCTCACGCCTACGCAAGAAAGACAATAATCCCTCCACAGAAGGTCGGCATCTAGTCTCGTTGTATAAGGAAGGAAGCCCAATGTCATGGATATAAAAGACCATGAAAACTCACTTTAGAGGTACGCTTTCTCTTTCCCGTTAAATGCCCTCAAGTAAACTTAAACTCTCGGAAGCTTTCTAACTCTCGAGCATCCCTGCGCTCTCTCTCATTTTTAGTTCCTTATGAACTAAATACTTAGAGAAATTGCTTTCCACGGGCATCTGTAGTCATTCTCTCTACGAGTGCATTTTTCATCTATATCCATAAGCACACTCTCAGCATTTGTTTCTGTATTCTCTGCATCTACCTTCTATGCTCAGAAAGCAGCTTATTGACTTGAGCGTCGAAGTATTTTTGATGAGATTAAATCCCGCCGACACCTGACCTCTTATTTAAAATTGTGGTATGTATGATCCGAAATTCAGATGATGGAGAATAGAATACGACAAACACCTTAACCCGAATCTATTTGAAATTTGAATTTAGAACGCATCGCCAACAATGACCATAATTACATGGAATTGTTGTCTTACCAAGAAAAAAATTGTTTGCTAGTAGTAGAAATGAAATGCTTAAAGCTTTTATCAGAAAATTAATAAAAAAAATCCGAAACTGGAATTTGCTAATTAGAGAAAAGGGGGGTGAACAAAAATACAATATATAATGGGCAAGGGGGCGCTGCGACGCCTTTGCTCAACGGAGGCCATTGGATGAATTCATTATTAAAAAAAAGAAAATGTTTTAAAAAAACACAAAGGTATTTTCAGCTATCGGATGAAAAACGCATCGACGATAGCGAATAAAATTTTAAAAAAGGTTTTTTTTAGAAAAGAGGGAAGCACATGCAACCGTTGGATGTAAAATTCATCCAACGGCTGCGGTTTGGTCTTGGGATGAAATAAAAAACCCTCGTCCCCATTTGTTCCTTCAGGGTCTCTCTCTCTCTCTCTTCTGAAGCTTCCTCTTCTCTCCTTCGAGTTAGGGTTCATTTCATCCCCAATCCAGCAAATCTCTTTCTTCCTCTTCTCTAATTCATTTTGACGACCGGTGCACAATAGAGAGGAGGTGTCGTATGATCCTCTAGACGAACTAAAGGAGGTGGCGACGACTTCATACGGCGACGAACCCTTCCTCTTCTCTCCTTCATTTTGATGACCGGCGCACAGTCGACCAAGTCGAAGAGAAGCGCCAGAGAGGGACGAAGCAGTGGAGAATGGCGCACAGCCTTCCTTTTCTATTCTCTCCATCAATATTTTGTTATTTTATAATTTTTTATGAAATTAAAATTCCAAAAATTACTATTTATTTTTTTCCATGCCTCATATGAGCTATAAAATTGTAATATCTAAGGGCCGTTGGATTTGGAAATGGAGAGTCCGATTCAACTTTGTACAAAGTGTAAGGAAATGTTTAAAATTAATAAAATTTTGAAATGTAAACTATTTCCAGCTAGTTTGTTAGAAATAAATCCTTGTTACCGGAAAAATCTCTTTGACGTGGGGCTGGAGATGAATCAGTGAATGCAAACGCATCTAATGGCTGTATGTGCTTTCCTCTTTTCTAAAGAAGAAAATTTTTTTAATATTATTTATAATCGTTGGATACGTTTTTTATTCAACGACTGAAAATATTTTCTTAATTTTTTAAAACATCCCTTTTTTAAAGTAATTATCCGTTGAACGTCATAGGCGCTGCGAAGCCGTCTCAGCGCCCCCGGTTTGATATACAATAATATGATAAATGGCAATGCGATTTGGCCAAGATGTGCCCCAGTCGAGGAGGGCACAAATGTAATTGACCATTACGAAACCCCATCACAAAACTGGTGTTAACGTGTGAAGAATTCGTTAGCCTTCCGATAATCCCAACGCAAACACGACAGCGCCTCTCGGACTCGTCTCTCTCCTCCGGAGCTGTCAGCTGTGTGCGTCTGTGGTAAAGTTAATAATGTAACAAAGTTGGGCTTGTTCGCTATTGCTGCCAGCTTTCATCTTTCCTAATTACTCCCCATGTTCCCGCCCGACGATGCAGTTACCGCCGTCTCCGGCGATTGCTGCTGCCTCGATTATGGTGGTTCTGACGCCAACTATCACCAGAGATCCGACTTACATGACTGTCCTCACTGCAGAAAATCCGATCCTTCGTCGTCCCGTTCGTATTCCTACGCTTTATGCGAAGCGAATTCGGATAAGTTGAGGAGAATTATCTACGCCACGGTGAAAGGATTCAGTATTGGAGCTGGCTTGAAAGGCGGCCTCTCTCTCTTCTCCCTCCTCGCTAGTTTTAGTCGCCGGAGATCCTCTAATTCTGCCAAGTGAGTTGTTTTCGGTTTCATTTTTCGTGGTTGTTATTGATTTTATCGGTTTGAAATTGAGGAGCATATTGAGAAATTCCTTTTGAAGTTTTGCGTGGTTCGGGTGAGAAGTTCATGACTCTTGATTGCATGTTTTTGGTTCAGGAAATCCATTACGCGTTTGAACAATGCCGGCATCGTATTGGCGATTAAGGAAACGCTGAGATATGGTCTCTTTCTTGGTACATTTGCTGGTACTTTTGTTTCAGTGGATGAAATTATTGCTGCTTCGGGAGGGCATCGTAGGCACGTCCGAAGCTTACTCGCGTACTTTTTTATAGCATGTTCCATCTCTTATTAGCTTAGCTGTCAATCTGTTTGTCAAATTTGCTGCTTCTGATGAAGCTTGCAGTCTTGTAACAGTTTGTCATAATGTTTGTATTTCATTTGCGCTGGCCATGGAAATTTTGATATTTTGTTACTGGAACAAATTCTGATAGTTATGCTCACATGAAAACTGTGGGTACTAAACAAGGTTGCATGACCATCATCTTCTAGATGAATTCTCTCTACAATAGGAGGAGGTGGCTTAGCTTTCAGTATCCCTGCTTCAGCTGCCTCTTCTCTATGACCTTTTTGTTTTTTGACCTTTTTTCTTTTCCTAATGGTGTCTGCACTTGAACTTGGCCTTTATATTCTAAGTCCTACTGCTTATGTATTCGATAAATCCAAAACGCCTGTGGATGACTCCTTAGTATGGAGTCGTGGAGTGTGAATAACTCTGCCTAGTTCCCCTGCCCTCATGACAAATATTTTATTATGTTATTTGGATGTAATTATGTGGTGTGGCATATTTGGGTTTTTACCTTGCTACTGAATGGATGTTGGGTTCTTGTAATTTAGGACTGCTAGTTGGAGGGCTTTAGTGGCAGGTGGGATAGCTGGGCCTTCAATCCTCTTGACTGGATTGGATACACAGCATTCCGGCTTAGCTATCTATATACTAATGCGAGCAGCTGTCTTGGCATCTCGTTGTGGAATTAAGAGCAAGCGGTTTGGGCAAATTTTTAAGCCTTTGACGTGGTCCCATGGAGATATTTTCCTTATGTGTCTCTCCTCCTCACAAATTTTGTGAGTAACCTTTCTCTGTATGCCTGTACTCAGTTCAATTATGTGAATCTTTTTATATCCATATATATTTTTGTTTTAGTAGAGTTCTAATGAACTTTAGTAGAGCATAGGCTTTTGTGTCATAGCCAATCTCATTTAGCAGAATGAATGATGCTATTGTTTATTTTATGACTTACTAGGCTTGATTCCAAGGCATCCATTAATTTTTCTGAACAGGAGCTACCTCAGGAAAGTTTAAAAAAGCTGCATAATATCAATTTTGGACCTTTGAATGGAAATGGGGTTTGAATCAAGGATTAGAACACGATTAGCACTCAAGATGGTTTAATAGGAAAGAGTTCTAGAGGGCTGCATTGCATTTTGTAAGGTGGATTGCATTCAGCACTAGGCTCTTGGTTATTGGCTGTTCACATGTCTCTGTATTCAATTGAATATCAGCTGTCAACAACTGATTCCTATAGACCCTCGAGAAGCACAATAGTTCAAGACAACTTTTGATTTCAGATAAATCCAAGAGAATGACAATCAAAGGCTAGCTGTATTTGCATGGATGGTCCATTCCGGAATAATCTCAGGATCGGTTAACATACTCTCATGACTGTTTTATCTGATTTATTGTTACCCACCTTTTAGGATGCTGATATATACTTTTTCAGGTCTGCTTACATATTAAAGCAGGATTCCCTGGCTCCATCGTACAAGTCATTTCTCAATAAACATGGTGGAAAACATATGGCCATCCTGCAAGGTGTGAAAGATATCACAAGTGGCATACCGTTTTCCAATTTAGAGGAGATAGATAAATATTACAAAGAAAGGGGTGTTAATGTCAAATTAGATCCAGAAATGAATATCCCATGCTCGGTATGAATTATTTTGTTGGTTACATTCTGTTGTACAGCCATCACTACTTGATTTTAATTCTAGTCATTGACGTACAGTTCTTTCAGTTTTATAATGTTCTTATATCAACATATGAATCTTCTTGGAACTTTTGGTACTTAATTAATTGTAATCCTTGGTCCTGATTTATGATGTTGGCATGCCGCCCTCCATGGAGTTTATTTTGTTTAATGTAAATTAATGGTAGAATAATCACTCTTTCTGTAGGACAATGTGGATCTGGCCACCTCTTGATGTTTTTTGTGAACCTTGTATGTTGTTTGCATTCAGAGAATATCTTGGCGAAATATCCATTCGTTTTAGCCTCTGACCTGCTTTCTAGTGGTTCCTGTATCATCTATTCTTGACCTCAATTTTATAATGCAGATTGTACATGGAAATCAATCATGTGGTGAGCATTTCATTACTTTTCTCTTTGAAGCTTACAAAAGAGCACTGCCGGTTTATCTTCCCGTATATTTGGTTCCTGCTTTAATTGTTCACCGTCAAGGTCTTTTGAAAAGGTAAGGCATGTTTATATTCCTAAATCCCATTCTGATATGTTCCTCCTGATTCAAGTATATTAGAAATGTCTGTGACTAGTGGTTCGAGATGTTTATCCTGATGCGGACATCATGGATGAAGAGATTTTATTTTATTTACAAATTAGATTTGATTTTATTTCTCATTTGATTTTACTTTTAAATTAGGAAAAAAAATTGATTTTATTTTCAATTGAGGAGAGATTTGATTTTATTTTCAATTGAGGAGAGTTTTGATTTTATTTTTCATTTGATTTTCTTTCAAAATTTAAAATTATTTGATTATGATTTTGTTTCCAATTGTCTTAGGTATAGAGTTCTCTATATAAGGACCATAATTCTATTATTTGAGACAGAATTGATGATTTGAATAAAAATTGATTTAGTGTGATTATTCCCTCTCTCTTGGTGCCTACTCTCTCTGTTGGGGGTCACTCCCGTGTAAAAATCCTGATTGTCCGAAGACTTCAAGAATACACGAGGACCTTTGGAAGTCCTGATGGTCCGAGGTCTGAGGATTTCAAGAATGCACGAGGACCTTGTGAAGTTGATGTCCGTGAACTCATCCACAAAATATCCGCGGACTATGTGAAAGTATCTTTGGCATTAGAAATTTCGGTCAACAAGAACGCTGACCAGACATAAGAAAAAGACGGTCAACTGGTATTGATCGACTGAAAATAGACATGCTGTATGACAGTCTGCTACAATGGGAGTACAACTGACCTATTTTATTGGGTAGTTGGAAGACGTCATTCCTGGGAAGTTGATAGGTTAGTCTGCAGAGTATGCATGCACCGCTTGCTATAGGACAAAGTGTGCGCCTGCTGTTGTAGACGTTGAGAGCCGAGCACCAACCACTATGCAGCCAGGGTGGTTGGCCGTCCTTTTATCCATTAATATATTTGTGTACTTAGAAACTTTTAGGTTGTAAGAGAGAAGCTACTGTGTGCAGAGCACTGTATGAGATAGAGGAGAGGAATAGTGGAAGAAATGAGAGCTGTGAGAGAAAAACACAATTGTTGTTTGTGCTCTGTTCATCATTTCCACCTCTAGTGGTTTGTACAACCAAATTCTCATATAGTGATTTATTTGAGGACTAAGTGTCCCGTGATTTTTTTCTTAGTTTCAAAGGGTTTTCCACGTAAAATATTTAGTGCTCATTTTTTCTTTCTTCCATTGGATTTCATTGTGTGTGATATGGTGTCTTCACTGTCTAACCATCCTTTCTTATCCGGCCGCCCATTCTGCGCCAACAAGTGGTATCAGAGACAGGTTGAGAACTCTGCATAAATGGCGTCGTCATCCTCTAAGAACTTGCCATTCAATATGGAGCAGTTCAACGGTCAAGATAATTTTATCTTCTGACAAGAGAGGGTGAAGAATATCCTAATCAGAGAAGACACAGTGAAGGCCTTGAAGAAGGAGGAGAGGTCGCGAATTTAACCGAAGACGAATGGCAAGAGAAAAGAGACTTGGCCAACTGCATCATCAAGCTATGCCTGACAGACAATTCTCTTCAAGAGGTTCTCAGTCTGACAGATTCTGCAGAAGTTTGGGAGAAGCTGGAGAAATCAAGTAGATATAAATCCAAATCCTTGACAATTAGGCTACATGTAAAGAAACAGTTTTATGGTCTGCGATTGTCAGAAGATGGCAACTTTGTGAAGCATTTGAACGAGTTTAACTGGATCGTGATATAGATGTCAGCCTTTGATGAAGAAATCAAGGAAGAGGACAAGGTATTGGTACTGTTGGCCTCATTGCCAACTTCTTATGATTACATTATCACTACCCTGTTGTTTGGGAAAGACACACTGAAGTTGGACGATGTCATTACTTCCTTATTCACGAATGAATCAAGGCGGTCACAAGGAGCTTCGACCTTTTCGTATTCTGAGATCCTTAGTGACCGAGTTTAGGGGAAGGAGCCGAGGATGCGGCCAAAAGTCTGGAGAGAAAGGCCGCGATAAGTCTCGGTCAAAATACCAAAATCTTAAGCACCACTGTTGTGGCAAGAAGGGACACATCCGGAAAAATTGCTTCAAGTAGAAGCAAGAAAACACGGAGAAAGAGAAAGTAGAGAAAGGATGAGGAGAGGAAAAGTCCTTGGTCTCTGTGGTCACAGGAGGCGATCTCTTGTTGACATGTGAAGAAAACATGGCAAACCTGATGGACCATGAGTTCGTGTGGATGGTCGACTTTGGCGCTTCTCTGCATGCCACGTCTAGAAGAAGTCTGTTCACATTCTACACTCTAGGAGACCTTGGTGTGATAAGGATGGGAAATGAAGGGACATCCCCAATTGTTGGGAGAGGTGACGTTATACTGGTCACCAATAATGAATGAAGCTGACATTGAAGGATGTGCGGCATGTCGTAGATATTCGGATGAATATAATCTCAAATGGTAGGTTGGATGATGAATGTTATTGTAATACCTTCTGTGATAGAAAATGAAAGTTGACAAGAGGATCTATGGTTATTGCCCGAGGACAGAAGTCTACCGGCCTGTATGTAATGAAGGCGCCTACAGTGGCCGGGGATGCAAACTCCATCACCAACAAGGAGTCCGAGTACCTATGGCACCTGAGGTTGGGCCACATGAGCGAACGATGACTATGTCATCTGGCCAGAAAGGGCCTCATCCCAGAGTTGAAAGGAGATGGTCTGAGGATCTGTCCTTATTGTATGGCTGGGAAGCAGTGTAGAGTCTCGTTCCATGGAGACTCGTCCTCTGTGAAGGCTGATATACTTGTTCTCGTCCACACAGATGTGTGCGGACCATTTAAGGAGAAGTTCTTTGGTGGAGCCCAGTACTTCGTTTCCTTTATCGACGATTGCTCCAGGAAGTTGTGGGTTTACCCACTGAAGACCAAGGACCAAGTCCTCGGTATGTTTGAGTAATTTCATGCTCTTGTGAAGCGTCAAACGGGGAAGAAATTGATGACCGTTCGTAGTGACAACGGAGGGGAGTACATTGGGGCTTTTGATAGCTACTATAGGACTCATGGCATCAGATATTAGAGGATACCACAAAAAACACTGTAGCTGAATGAAGTGGCCGAGCGGATGAATCGCACACTGCTGGAAAGGGTGAGGTGTATGCTTTCTGAGGCGAAACTGTCCAGTTCCTTCTGGGTAGAAGTATTAAAGATCGCGGCCTATGTTATTAATAGGTTGCTCAGTAAACTATTGAAGGGTGAGTTACCAGAGAAAATATGGTTGGATAAGGAGTCCTCTTATGACCACCTAAAGGTGTATGGATGTAAAACCTATGTTCATATCCCGATAAATGAAAGGAGCAAATTGGAGCAAAAAATGAAGTTGTGTGTATTTTTGTGTTATGGGGAAGACGAACTAGGCTACAGATTTTATGATCCTGTTGAGAAAAGACTCGTCCGGTCGAGGGATGTGACTTTTGTTGAGGATAAGACTATTGAGGACATTGACAGGAAGACCAAGTTTGATGTTGCTCGGACGGATAAGGTAAATGTTGAAGTTGTCCGTCCGGTATCCGTGGAGGACGAAGACAATGATCCTAAAGTGGCCAAGGACAATGGTGAGACGGACACGGCACCTGACGTGGACCAGAATGAAATAATTCCTCAACAGGACGAGGATGTTTCTGTCAGATGATCCTGACGAAATAGACGGCCATCCGTCCATTTGTCTCCTAGTGAGTATGTTTTGCTCACCGATGTCGGAGAACCCGAGACGTATGAAGAGGCTATGAAGGATGAGAATAAGGAGAGATGGTTGAAAGCCATGAAAGACAAAATGAGTTCTCTCCATGAGAATCATACTTTTGATTTGGTTGAGCTTCCTAAGGGGAAGAAAGTTCTAAAGAATAAGTGGGTCTTCAAGTCAAAGATATCCGAGGACACTATGTAGTCGAGGTACAAGGCGTAGCTGGTAGTGAAAGGGTTCAATTAGCACAAAGGTGTGGATTTTGATGAAATATTTACACCCGTGGTAAAAATGTCCTTAGTCAGTGTTGTGCTTGGCTTAGCCATCCTGGACTTGGAGATAAAGCAACTGGATGTTTAGACAGTATTCCTTCACGATGACCTTAAAGAGGAAATTTACATAGAACAACTAAAGGGGTTCGAGGTCAAGGGGAAGGAAGGATTGGTCTATCATCTGATGAAGAGCTTATACGGATTAAAACAAGCTCCAAGACAGTAGTATAAGAAATTTGAGTCTGTCATGGTCGGACTAGGATAGTAAAAGACCACTTCTGACCACTGTGTCTTTGTACAGAGATTTTTCGATGACGACTTTGTCGTCCTTCTCTTTTATGTGGACGACATACTGATTGTTGGACAAAGTAGTGCTCGGATTAAGGAGCCGAAGGAGCAACTAGGACAATCATTTGCCATGAAAGACCTCGGATCAGCGAAACATTCTCACCTCGGATCAGAATATTTCACGACTGGAAGAACAAAAAGCTTTGGTTGTCTCAGGAGAGTTACATTGAAAAGGTGCTGCAACGCTTTAATATGGAAAAGTTCAAGCCAGTGAGCACCCCACTGGCTAACCACTTCAGGTTGAGTAAGAAATAGTGTTTGTCCTCGGACACAAAGAAAGCCCGCATGAGTAAAATACCTTATTCCTCTGCCGTTGGTAGCCTAATGTACGCGGCTGTGTGTACAAGGCCAGACATTGCTTTTGCTGTTGGTACTGTTAGCAGATTTCTCTTTAATCCAAGGATGGATTATTAGTCTACTGTGAAGTGGATTATCAGATATCTCTAAAGGACTTTAAAGATGTGTCTGTATTTTATAGAAGAGAAGCTCTAGTTGGTCAGCTACACAGACGCGGATATGGCTGGGGACATTGACTCTCGGAAATCCACATCAGGGTACTTGATCAAATTTGCTGGAGGAGTAGGCTCTTGGCAGTCTAAGTTGCAAAAGTGCGTTGCCCTTTCTACTATGGAGGCCGAGTTCATTGCTATGACTGAGATCAGCAAGGAGACGTTATGGATGTAGAGGTTCATTCAAGAGTCGGGCTCGAGGCAAGAAAAATAATGTGGTACTCTGTGATAGCCAAAGTGTCGTATATTTATGTAGGAACTCCTCATTTCATTCAAGATCGAAGCACATTGACGTTTGATATCATTGGGTGAGAGACGTTATTGATGAAGGGTAGCTATCAGTAGAGAATGTCCGATCGGATGAAAATAGGTCAGATATGATGACCAAAGTTTTTCCAAAAGGAAAGCTGGAAGCTTGCTGTGACATTGTTGGGCTAACTGATTTTGTTTCCACTCAATCGTGAGGGAAAGTTTATTGGGGGTTACTCTCGTCTGAAAGTCCTGATTGTCTGAGGACTTAAAGAATACACGAGGACCTTTGGAAGTCCTGATGGTCTGAGAACTTTAAGAATGCACGAGGACCTTGTGAGGCTGATATTCGTGAACTCATGCACAGAATGTCCGCGGACTTTGTAAAAGTGTCTTTGGTACTAGAAATTTCGATCAACAAGGGCGCTAACCAGACATGAGAAGAAGACGGTTAACGGGCGTTGATCGGCTAAAAATAGACATGCTGCATGACAGTCTGCTACAGTGGGAGTACAGTTGACCTACTTTATTGGGTAGTTGGAAGACGTTATTCCTGAGAAGTTGGTAAGTTAGTCTGCAGAGTATGCATGCGCCACCTGCTACAGGATAGGGTGTACGCCTGCTGCTGCAAACCTTGGGAGCCGATCACCAACCACCATGCAGGCAGGGTGGTTGGCCGTCCTTTTATCCATTGATATATTTGTGTACTTAGAAACTTTTAGGCTGTGAGAGAGAAGCTATTGTGTGTAGAGCATTGAATGAGATAGAGGAGAGGAAGAGTTGAAGAAAGGAGAGCTGTGAGAGAAAAACACAAGTGTTGTTTGTGCTCTGTTTATCATTTTTGCCTCTAGTTTTTTGTACAACTAAAATCTCATATAGTGATTTATTTGAGAACTAAATATTCCGTGATTTTTTCCTTAATTTATAAGGGTTTTTCACGTAAAATATTTGATATTCATTTTTTCTTTCTTCCATTGTATTTCACTGTGTGTGATACGGTGCCTTCACTGTCCGACCGTCCTCTCTTGTCCAACCATCCATTTTGCGCCAACACTCTCCCCCCCGGTTTCTCCTTCTCCTCCCCCGTTCTCTTTCTTGTCTCTATCCCTCTAATCTCTATTCTTGTCTCTATCCCTCGATCTCTCTTTCCTATCTTCCGCTACCCTACATCAAATTGGTATCAGAGAAGATTATCCTTTCTTGTATCAAATTATGATTGTCTTTCTTCTCTCTTATTTCTTCTGCTTCTCACCTCATTCTGTTCCCTTCCCATTCACCCTCTTTTTCCTTCTCTCTTTCCTTCCTCTTGCCACTCCTTTCGTGCATCACAAAGGATCTAGAATTAACAATTAGTTGGAACTACTACTGTGAATAGAATGTCCATGTCTACATTACATATTGCCATCTTGTATGCTTGCTTTATTTGACTATAGTACAAACAGGTGTGTAGACTGACAAATGTATGGGGTGATGGAGTGGTACCAGAAGTGCCAGCCCATTTGGAGGATCGCGTAGTCACTCATCTTATAGTTGGGGAATTAACTATAGAAGTTTTCTATGAGGAGGTCGAGTCCCAGCCACCTGAGAAGAATTGAAGCACTTATCATGAATGAAGAGATTTTATTTTATTTACAAATTAGATTTGATTTTATTTCTCATTTGATTTTACTTTCAAATTAGAATAGATTTGATTTCATTTTCAATTGATGAGAGATTTGATTTTATTTTAATTTAGGAGAGATTTGATTTTATTTTTTCATTTAATTTGCTTTCCAAATTTGAAATTATTTGATTATGATTTTGTTTCTAATTGTCTTAAGTATAGGGTTCTCTATATAACGACCCTAAATCTATTATTTGAGATAGAGTTGATGATTTAAATAAAAATTGATTCAGTGTGATTCTCCCCTCTCTCTTGGTGCCTACTCTCTCCCCCCTGGTTTCTCCTTCTTCTACCATGTTTTATTTTTTGTCTCTACTCCTCTAATATCTATTCTTGTCTTTACCCTTCTATCACTCTTCCCTCTCTTCCCCTACCCTACATCACATTGCCTAGAGTAGTAAATTGAGTTCAGAATCTTCACAAGGTTTACTGGTTATTTATGGTGTTTGTATGGCTTTCATTTTTATTGGATGGATTAATATAGGTAATGCTTCACCACTGACTTCATCAACATCTTCCGTTTAAATTTCCTCTTACATTTTGCTGCCCATTGTGCAGACCCTTCACTATACTGGGGAAGAGTGGTGTCGGTGTTGCAAGATCAAGCCTGTTTTTGTCCACATATTGTTCCTCTGCCTGGTAGGTGTTGATTATTGTCCCATGTTGCCATTATTATGATAGTCTTCTTTAATTTTTCCTGTGTATACGCAGATAAAAATCACATGAATACTCTTGTGCACATGGTAATGAAGTTTTGGTTTTTGGGATCCGTTACTTTTTCTGAGTTCAGAAATATGTAATGCTTTAGTTTCTCAAATGTTCCAAGCAATGTTAGATGTTAGGATTGCGAGAGTCAATTGTTGCCTAGGTTGCTATCCTATATGTTGATGCAGGCATCGTGATCGTGGCTGGCGAAGTCATCGTGGGTGTCGACTGGAGTGACCGGAGAGGGGAGTTCTGGCGGAGGAATCGGTAGACGGCGGTGGATTAGGGTGAGGAAAGGGAGGAGGAAAACAGAACGAGAGAGAGAGAGAAGAACAGACGAGAGAGAGAGAGAGAGAGAATCGAGAGAGAGAGATAGAGAGAGAGAGTTGAGAGACGAAACAAATTTCCTTTCCTTTTTCATGGATGCTTTCTTATCAGCCTAAACAGCATCTTTCTTTTCATTTTCAGCTTCATTATGCATAAGACTAGCTGCAAGATCCGGTTAACTTTAGGTAGTTTTCTCCTCGGCTATCACTCTTCCAATTTGAAGTTATTTCCTTTTTTGGAGAGGATGGAAGATTGGATATTCAACACTCCAACAGATACAAGCAGGAATTAATGAAAATGCTACTTCATCATACAGATATTAGCATCCATAATTCGTGTATTAGCCATTTGTTCCAGTTTCTCCTTCTTTTTGTGCTCAATATATTCGTCATATGCAAATGGATCAGCAATTGCCTTTGCGGTGCCGACGATTGTCGTTTGACTTCGGAGGGTGTGTGGACGAGTACGTAACATATGTCGTACGTAGACTAGTATCATTTTACCAAATAAATTATCATTAAGAAACACATTCACTACACAGTATGTGGGGTTTTTTTAAATTTTAGTATGGTTTTACCTCGGTGTGGCTGCTAATTTGACCATACTCTTGCCTGACAGTTCATTCTGCAGAATAGATTTTGACATGCAGTCCAAAAGGACAATGAGGAACATGTTCTTTTAGTTTTTGTTGGTGTAATTAAACTCGAGGCAAATGGCTGATGGTATAATTTTTCAAATCTCAAACACACTAGCAAATTGGAACTCTGGTAAACTAATCCATGTAAACATAGAAAAACTGAGAACAAAAGAAGGAACAATGTGGAAGCTCCTGATGGCCTCTCCTACAAATTGTGAACCTAGGAAGGCCAAATCTTAAGGTTCAGCTTTGAAGTTTATAGCATATATGTCTTCAAAGTTGAAAATCAACCCAGTAACATAATACTTGCGAAGAATTGTTGTGTGATTCAGCAAGTGAATTTGATGTCCAACAACAATGAAGGGTTTGGATGGCTAACTTCTTTCTCATGCTGAAAACAATTCTCAGAAACCACTTGTTGGGAAAAAAGAACCCCTGACACTGATAGCCAGCCTTTTCTCCAACTGGACCACAAGGAATAATAAACACACACAATCTGCCAACAAATTGCACATTCAAGTTTACGTGGAAACCCTTCTTTATAAAAGGAAAAACCATTATACTTATGTTTGAAAATTTCTCCACCAAAATAAGATCCGGTTGCAAATAATCTCCATCAACCCAACACCTTCACAACAATACCACGTGTGAAGAACTGGTTATCACTAATCCAAACACACATTAGTTAACAATATTATAAGTATACAGACCCTTGCAACCGAATGATAGAAGATGTAACTGAGAAGATAAACAACCGACCAATGATATGTTCTACCATATAAATTAGAACAATATATCCAAGATTGAATAATGATAGAACACAAATTGGATCTCAAACGAATGCACAAAGCTTCCCCTTTTCTCTCTCATTGTCATGGTTCCCTTTGTATGAATAATGGCTCATCTTAACTGTAAAATCCAAATATGGGTATTTTATAGCTATGTGGGTCGCATGAGCAGCCATTACGTTGCTCACCTGTGGCTAGCCACTGCAATTCTTCCCTACAAAGCCTCTATCTTGCAGCTATTTGGTAGAATTTCCTCCTAATGGATTCGCTCTAGTGAAACATTGCGCAATTGTTGTGTGATATTCCCCTACAGTATGAAATCAATAAAAAAAATGTGGGCAATGAGTCTGAGACTCAAAGGAAGTGATCCAAAACCAAATAAACTTTTCCTCATAACCTTGTGGGGGAACCTCACATCTCCATTGAGCAGCTGTCATCTCTTGCCCAATGCTAATTTCCCCTTCACCAGGATAAAAGCATCTTATACAAGCTTGAATGAAACTCTCTTCCATTCCATCGATTTGACTTGAGTAACATTACTCTCCTTCAACGTCTTCTCATTGGTAAGAATGCTCTTGTTGACAAACTACTTTTGTTTTCTCACGTTACTGTGACCAAACCACTCATTTGCCACATTTGCATTTTCTTAGGAAATGAAGCTTTCATCAAGTACTAGCTTTAACACTTCATTATCCATGCCATAACCGAGTGGCCTCTGTTGAGCTTCCATTGCCCTTTTACACAAAAGCCTTGTCGTCAATCTTGGTTGTTGGATTCAAATTCTACCAAACATCTGGTGCGTGCAGTATGCCTCATAACATCAGCTTAGTCCTATTGCTCATCCTCAAGCACACATCTCATATGTCTACAACTTTCAACGAGCCATTGAACACCTTGGGAATATATGACGTGAAAAAACACTTATTTGATGTTGTAGGGAGTAAAGATTTACTATCTATCACTTAACTCATCTCATAGCATGCAAGGTTTCTCATGTTCTCCCCATCAAAAGGGTCACTATAGGTAGCGGAAGTGATCCAATCATTTCCCCCATGATGATTCTTTTTTGTCATTCATTACTTCATATTTCTTTTTTCCACTTGAAACAATGCCGTCTGATATGGCCCTTATTGCCACAATAATGGCATTTGTTATCCTTATACTTGAACCAGTTGTTGCTTTGCTCAGAATTGACACCTCTCTTTTGATCTATCCTTCCCATGACTGCTAACTGAGACCAAAGTGTCACAATCTCGGTGCAAACCCAAACATAAGGACGTTAAAAAATCAAATCATAAATTATAAACCAAAATCAAGACCAGGTCAGATGTTGCAAAATAGAACGTTAAACTCCATAATAACTCCAAATAATGTAAAAATCCCAGAATTGGTCAAATTCTCCTCATTTGGCCCCAAATTTCCAAGTACCTGATCATTATACATTCAAAAATTCAAGGAAAATTTTCTGCAAATATCTATTACTAATACCAACAACAAAACATAACACAGTGTACAAATGGGGCTTATCGGCCCACACGTCACAAACATTCAATCCCAAATAACAAGCCTAAATGTATGCAAAGCCTACTACATATTCCCATAATCTATAATTAAACAGTTTAGAATCTAATCGTTTGTGTCTCCTTCAATCCAACGGCCTTGCAAGAGATCCAAACCCGGAAATCTAAAAGATTATGAAAATTTAACAAAAGTGAGTTTAATGATTGACAAAGTATACGTAAGTAAATATATATGTGGATATACATGATAAACATGAGGAATGATAATAATTATCAAATACAATAATATCAAAAAATACGATACGATGATGAAAACATAAGAACCAAGAATCAATCCAAACCCAACCCAAATGTTACAAATATTCAATCCCAAATAACAAGCCTAAATGTATGCAAAGCCTACTATGAATTCCCAAAATCTATAATTAAACAGTTTAGAATCTAATCCTTTGAGTCTCCTTCAATCCAACAACCTTGCAATAGATCCAAACCTGATAATCTAAAAGATTACGAAAATTTGACAAAAATGAGTTTAATGCTCAACAAATTATACATATATATATATATAAATAAATAAATATATGGATATACATGATAAACACGAGGAATGATAATAGTAATCAAATGCAATAATGTCAAAAAATACAATACAATGATAAAAACATAAGAACATAAGAACAAAGGATCCATCAAAATATCATTGATTAGGGTCGAATATTAAAGATCGGGCTACAAATTTCGTTATAGCCGTGACCATACGCTACTGTTCAATACTCATAAGTGAGCCGACTATATATTATTCTCTATAAATGTAGTCTAACACTTTTTCAAACTCAGTGATGTTATGTACGACATTTGATTATAAATTAATGTATTTAAATATATATGAATATATCACGTCAATTCTCTACAATGATTATTATTTCATCAAAACGAAAAATTCTATAATAAATAACAAATATACAAATTTTTCAATTATGGAAACAAATAATTTTTACAAATTTAAAAGTAATGTTTTTGTTAAATACTTGCATAAAATTAACATGTAAGGTCAAATATCTAAAGATATCAAGATTTTTAACAATTTGTACAAAATTTGGTGTAAGTCATCAAATTTTTATAAATGAGAACAGAATCGACATGCATGTAATAATAAGCAATGAAAACAACAAGAGACTATATGCATGTAAATCGAATGGAATAATCTGAAGATTTTAACAATAAATGAAGAAATGAGCTTAAATGTTCTTACTTTAACTTAAGCATTATGCGGATATTTTTTTTTTTGGTAAGTAACATTATGTGGATCTAACATGAAATCCCTCTAAACCATATTCCTTTACTCTCTTTCTCCTCTTCTCTTTTTTCTTTTCTTCTCTTTCTCTATCCTTTCTCGAATTCCAATTCAAAATGACCGAAAATAATCAATGGGTGCTTAAATACCCAAACTAGTGCACAAACACTAGACATGCACCCATCAAGCATGGGCATATTACACATGCATGCATGAGTGTTCCTCAAACCATGCATAGAAGCTGCCAATTCTACTAATCATGCACAAGCATACCTCTACCACACATGAGTGCTGCCTATTTTACTATTTACCCTTGAGGGACACGCATACATGCATTAGGCATCGGCTCCTTAACATATAATTATTCTAAAAAATTTCTTTTAATGTAATTAACTTTAACGTCACAATGTGTATTTCGATAATTGGGTGTTATGCAAGACACTCAATTCTTCTGAAACTTCATAGTTTCTCCACCTAGACTCATTCAGAAGTAAAAACGGAATGACCTCATTAAAACTAAGTGTGTCTTTCCTAAAGAATTGTATTGTCACAATATGATCAAATGAACTCGTTAACGAAGCTAATAACACTAATGCCTTATCTTTCTCCTCGATCTTCACATTAAGCATCAATATTTGCGTAAAATGTTGTTAAACTCATCTAAGTTCTTCTTCAAGCTCCCATCTTCCACCAACTGAAGGCCTTAGAATTACTTCTTCAAATACAATTTTGTCATCAATGATTTAGATTTATACCTCTCCTCAAGCTTTATCCAGACCTCCGTTGAATTCGATAAACCAATCATCTCTTAAAAAATATTGTTTATAAGAAATAATTTGATCTTATATCCTCATGTATTGCTAATTGTCCATGCTCAAAATTTTCCTGATTTGTTATCCTTCTTTCTCAGTTTTTTAACGGTACGTTTGGTCGTTGGAATAGAATAAGGTGGGAATATAATAGTTATTACAGAAAATAGAATAGGATGAGAATATAGTTAGAATTGTTATTCCCACATTTGGTTATTAGAATAGAATAAGGTAGGAATTAATATTCTTTTATTTGGTTTATAGAATAGTATGAGGAATAAGGTGGAAATAGTGATAATAATAATAATGATAATAGTAATAATAATAATAATAATAATATAATAATAATAATAAACATAATAATAATAATTACAAAACATAATAATAATAATAATAATTACAAAATATAATAATAATTATTATTATAAAATTTAATAATAATAGGAAAATATAATAATAATAATAATAATAATAATAAAATATAATAATAATGATTACAAAATATAATAATAATAATTATTATTATTATAAATTATAATAATAAAATAATAATAATAATAACACATAATAATAATAATTATAATTATAATTATTATTATATTTTGTAATAATAATAATAATAATAATGGGAATAGCTATTCCCATCTTTCATGTGGGAATAGATATTCTCATAAATGTGGGAATAAATATTCCCTGGGAATATTTATTTTCAATTAAATTTGTAACCAAACGGAAGAATATCTATTCCTTGGTAATAGAAATTCTATTCCCACTATTCTCACATTCTCACATTATTCTCACTTTAATCCAGCAACCAAACATGGGGTAACAGTTTCCTCTCGGGTTAAAAAATTCTTGACTTTTCTTGCAAAATAATAAAATTGTTTGGCCCATCAAGATCCTCAATGAATAATGGCAAACTTTTCGACGATAATGCTATTTCAAATCACTTCCATAAGTTTGATCACCACAAACCTGAGTCTTGATGCCACTTGTCGTATCACTATGAAGATGTCTCTTTGATACCACATGTTGGTATCGCCAAGAACCTAGCTCTATGATACCACTTGATAGTGTTCGCCCTGCCTACACTTTTCCAATGCTAAGCCAAAAACAATTCTCAAGAACCATTTGTTGGAAAAACGGAACCCTTGTCAACATTAGTCATCTTTTCTTCCAATTGAACCATAAGGAAAAATAAACACACAATCAAACCACAAATTGGATAGTCAATTTCACATGAAAACTCTTCTCATCTTATGTTAATGAGGTCGAATTACAAATAACCCCAATCAAGACAACTCCTTCATGTCAACAATAAATGTTAAGAACCGATTACCACTAATTCCAAGCATATCTTAAGTAACAACACTATAAGTGTACAAACCCTAACAATTGAACAAGAGAAGATATAACCGAGAAGACAAGCAACCAATCGGTAACACATTTTATAGCATAGACTATAACAATAAGGATGAAACATAAATCGGACCCAAACGCATGCCCAAAGTTTCTCCTTCTTTTCTCTCTTCTTTCTCTTTGTCACGGCAAACATTCAGCCTAAGCCTTTATCTTTTGGTATCTCATGGAATTTCTTTCTAATCGTTTCACCAGAGCAAAATGTCGAACGAACATCATGTAAAATTCTGCTACATTTAGAAATCAGAAAAACAATATGGACAATGGATATGAGACTCAAAAGAAAGGGACAAACCGCCGCTCTATTCTGCCATTGAGCCAGCCTTAATGGCTTATCTCTACCTTCGTCGAACAGAGGCAAAATAATCTTCTCTGAGCCAGAAAAGACGTGGGGACTTTCTGGCATAGATGTTAAGTAATAATCAAACGAAACTGGAATTTAAAAAAAAAGATCTGCCAGCTTTTAACCTTTGATCCAGGGATGTCCATTCTGTCCACAAACCATGCAAGCAGATTATGGGTAGAATTGTACTGTGGGAACTGGTTGAATTCAAACTGTGGAATAAAAGTTTCTCAGACTCGTGCCTTAGCCATTGGCTACATGTCCGTATCAATTCTGTCTTTCCTTAATGTTGATTAGGATGTCACAGAATTAGGACAATATATTCAATTTAAGTCGTGCTGACAAGGGATGTCATTTGATGGCTATAATTGGTCACTTCTCGTTACCCATTTTCCCCTTGTTGTGTTAGGTTGTGGACATGCATTCTTTTTCGGATCTTTAAGAGATGTAACATTCCAATGGTGGCAATGGGGACGGTAATCATTCTTCCCCAAGCTATATTTTATCAAAAAGAAGAATTTGTTTCTTCGTCTCTGTTTTTGGGTTCTATTTCCTACTATGTTACTGTTGAAGCAGTTCTTGTTCTTGGACAGTTCCCAACAGGCTTGGCCTTGGCTATTGAAAAGAAGAGCAGGCGGATGGAAATATCATTGTATTGCCTAGCTCGTGCCATCGAAAGCTTCTTCACATGCATGGCTGATGTCGGGTGTTTGCCTCCATCGATGAACATCAAGAGAACTGATGTTGCCATATTCAGTGTATCAACAGCCATTATCATGCACTGCTATGCACAGGAACGTGACGTCTTCCGATCCAAGTATTTGAATGTTCTTGACTGGGTCTTTGGTGTTCCTCCCCCTTCTTGTTATACTCCACGCTACAAACATAATTAGGACGACAATCTGTCTCCCTTCCATTGTCATTATATCTGAAGCAACTTCCAAAGATATATACGCATGACTATGCAACCATTGTTTTGACAGTGCCGGGCTGCAAGACTATCCATTTGAAGTTGATTATTCTAGGCCCGTTGTAGAATCAATTACGAGTGGTATTAACTTTGAATATTTTACAATAATATAAAGTCCTATTCATCTGACACGCGTATGGATGAGCTTCATCTTGTCGAAAGATCTCCAAATGTGTAAGAAGGGTGTTTCAAACAGTTCCCATCAATTATTGCAAAATTATGTTTTAACGGCAATCCCAAAGAAATTATACTTCATCAAGAAAACCAAGGTAGTGTTGGACTTTTAAGTCATTTATTTGTGAGTTTTACATCTATTTGGTGTATCATCGGATAGTGTGTTCAATGTTGTACACAATTTGGCTTTATTGGAGGAACTTTTTTGATGGTACATTACAAGCGTTTGAACTAAGCATCTGCATTGTTTGACCATAATAAAACTACCTGATGTTTGTTTAAGAATTAGACATATGTATTCTGTCTAGAAAGGTCATGCCTGAGGAGCATGCATGCGTCATTTGTATAATAGGTCTGTGTCTGATAAGTACTCATACATTGTTTATGATATAAAATTGCCCAAACGCAATTTTAGGACATTTATTGCGATTCATTTAATTTATTGATCGTTGATATTGTGAGGAAAAAAGAGAATGTGAGAGTCGAGAGAAAGGTTTACTTATCAATTTGAGTCTTAAATCATGTTTTATTCTTTATAAACTTTGATACGTTATTCTCATTGTTGTGAAAATTTTTTTACTGATCACTTTTCTTTTTTTTTCAATTTGCATTCTATCATTCGAATTTGTTATAAGAAGATATTTTGTTCTTATATTTATTATATTTTTTGTAGTTAGAATTCACGGCATAGTAAATATTTTTTAGACTTATAGTCTCGTATTTTTTTGACTTATAGTCTCGTATTTTTTTTTTATTTTAGAAAAATTTTTTATATAAAATTTTATATCTCATTATTTGTAATTATTATTTGTTATATATTATTATATCATCTCTTTATAGGTCAAGAGATTGAGAAATGATCCTTAAAGAAATCAAATTTTAGCTTTATAAGTAAAGTTTTGATGTTTAAAATCTAACAAACAGTCCCCTGGACTATAGGAAACAAGTTACTTAACATCTAGGGCGGATTGTGGAGCAGGGGTCTCACCCCCAATTTAGTACTATTTTTTTGTTTTAACACAGAATTTTTATAAAATTAAAAAATAATAATCTAAATATGGGGCGAAATCACGGAGCAGGAACCCCCAGCAGACTTCACACCCCCAACATTTGGTGGAATTTGCTTGTTGGCAGGAAATCTCCCGTCAGTCTCGAGACAGATAAGTACACCTTCGAGATGAAGTTCAAGGAGAGCGTGGTAGAGTTCATGTAGAAAGTCTGGAGTCGACTTCTTCTGGGAGTCAAATTACCCCATAGATTTCGCGGCGTGGACTAACGCTTTCCACTCGATCTTTGGGAAGCTGTTCTTGAGGAGGTCGGCGTTCATGTTAATTTGCTTCTCGACTAACGTCTCCACTTCGATTTGCAGAGAAGTCTGCACGCGCCCCTGAGGTTCGACAATAGCATGTTGTGATTTCGCAGCCTTATCTCTCTTTCGCTATCCAATGGTGTCGACCGTGGAGCGTCTGCCTATTTCTCACGGTGCGTTTCCTTCTAGGTATGTTGCTGCAGAAGGTTTGCAACGGTTACCGGAAAATAATTCAAAACTATTATGGAGCTTTATTCTATGATGGGTATACCAACAGTATGCCGGTCTCAAAAATTAACAAATGTTTAGTCAGCGTTTTTACCACTTAAAAAACAGGCAAGCCTAAGAGCTAAGGGCCGGTGACGGCCAACTCAAGACGCAGACGGTCAACTTTTAACCGTGTCTTGCACTTTGGGTCCAAAGGGAGCACTAAAAGATTGGGCATCCCATTCGGTCGTAATCCATTAGATGGCAAAGAACGGCCTCCGCATCTCTCTCACGATCCCAGTTGCAGACCAAAAAGGATATTTGACAATATATACGGGGCGCCAGATTTCTCCAAATCCTCGCCAAAGGTTCTCCAACGGTAACATGCACGAAAGAAGACACATTTTTACTCGGGAAAAACTATCTCACATCTATCAAAAGGCAAAACAAAATCACAGAGGGCACCACTCCTTCCAAAAAGGGAAGATCGTCCTCTGCACCATTAATAAGCCCTTGAATTACCATTCAAGGCACGCTTTCGATTCCTTACGCATACGCTTTTTGTAACGCAAAAACAAGTGTTCACAGTGACCTACTTTCTCTGCTACTGAAACTCTGAGAACTGTCCACATTTTCTGCTACGCAAACACACTCACCATCAATCCTAAGGCAAAATATCTTACCTTCCCACCTCCTGCATTTTAGCTTTTCGCCTCTTACATCGGAAAAAAATACTCTCTTTGTCCCTCTCTTTCTCTCAATTTTAGTTTTATTCTTTTAAAGGGATCCAACTTAAATATTTTTAGTGGGAACTTTTCACGACACACTAAATCTCCTATTTAGTGGTGTAGGTGTGCAGGATCAATTTCAGAAAATGGTAGGAACTACAACAAGAGGATCATCTGAATCTGTTCGAAATTCGGATCCATAGACGCATTATTCTAATTTTTTAGTTTTAAAATTATAATCTCAATTTCTATTTATTGTTATTTTATTTTATATTAAAAATTGGCAATATTTGTTGTAAAGTTTTTATTTTAACTTTTGTACTATTTTATTTTTTTGGCACCACGTAAGTATTATCGTACGTATTGAAATGTAGTCAATTTGACCTAATTATATATAAACAATAAAATAAAATTCAGAATAAAACTGAAGGAAAAACTAAAAATTTTGCTATTTCTTTTTATTATTTTTCTCCAATATTCATTAGGATATTAAACTGGGGGCTCAGTTGGTGTGATTTGTCTTTTTTATTAACATATATTTTTTTAGTTTTGATTTCTATGTAGTATCAATTTTATACTGGATAAAATTTTATGACAAATTGACTATATTTTAAATATTATAATAGTATACATGTAATAAAAGTATAAAATATTTGAAGTGGGTATTTATTTAAGACTTTTTCTTATATTCTATGCATATAACATGAAACTAAAATATGGTAAATTTTTCATATTAATGGGACGGTAGAAATAGGCTAACCCAGTGTGAAAGCTCACAGGAAGACAAAGTATCCAAAGGGTATTCGGCCCACATCATGTCCCTGCAAGCCCTAGGTCCAAACAACGTTCCAGTTAGCCTAATAAGATGAGTTGACCACATTGGCCAATTAGGGTGGCCCTTGATCCTCTTCTCACGCGCTGAAACTACTTGTTGTAACCAGTCGACACAACCTAGCGGGTATCTCAAGAATATTGACCTGATCATCATCAAAATGGTAACAACAGTCGAAGTAAATCTTTTTCTAAAGATAATTACCATAGCAAGTGCCCCATGATCATTACAAAAAAGGAAGGAATCTGCTCAATCGGCCACGGTTGTCATAATCAACATCCAAATTCCTATGACAACTTATCAAGTCTTCATGGATAGCCATCAATTAGTATTGGCATCTAAGTAGGGCTGAGTTGCCTCAGAGGTTATAAATACCTCATCGCTCCAATGGGCAAGGGGACACACTCAAGAGAGCCTAGCCTAGAAAGGAACAACTCTATACCCAATGACCCTCCAAAGAAGTCCATTACAACTCTTACTCCCTCAATTTAAAAGTCGCTCCACGTCGAGCGCAACCTTCGAGTCGCACTCAAACCCCACACTATTACATCATCATGCATATTCTTCATTCTTGCATCCTTCTATCTCTTTGAGAAAGATTACTGATTTGAATATCGAAGGATAAATTAGGGAGTGATTCTAGTCAATCACTTAATTTATTATTATTATTTGTGTTATGTAGGATTCAAATTATTAGGAATGGAGACAGGACTTGTTTGAACACGACTTGCCGTGAAAACCAAGTGACACCCTAATATCCTAGCAATCCGAATTCGAGATGGATCACATATAGTATATACTATTGGTACAAAAAGAAAAAAGTAAAAAACAAAAAATAAAAATATGAAATAAAATATAAAAAATATTAAGATTATTATTTTAAATTCACCCTCCCAACTCTTTCTTTTAAGAACTTTTTTTTTTTTTTGCCTTCTCCACCAAATATTTAGCTCTCCCAACAGGAAAAGACAATAGAAAGGTGAAGGACAACGAAAAGGTGCATTGGGAATAAAATTTTCTATATGGAAATTGGAAATTCATAGAACTTAGACTATGTTGAATTAGAATTTCATCTAAGGTTTATTTTTGATTTGAATTCAATATTATCTTGGATCAATTCAGTTTGAAAAATTTTAAAAGTACTCGTAAACACTCAAACATAAACCCCACATACCGTGGATTGGAACAAAAGTTTCAAAAAAATTGAAAGTTGAACTCTGATTATTTTTTTATGCTCAAATTAGTTATCTAGACTTAATAATTGAATTAGGGATAGAGAGAGAAAAAGAGTGAGAGAGTTGAGGAATAGAGAACTAAGTTCCGAGAGTATCTTATGGGGAGGATGAGGTGTTTTTAGATGACAAGTTACGAACTTTTTTGTACAAACTAAATGTTGCAAGACTCTTCTTTAGATATTAGAGGGATCAGTTAGAGACCAAGATAGTTTAAGGATGTAGTTGACAATATTCTCTTCCTTTTTGATTTGATTCTTTTTCTTTTTATTTTTTGTGATGAGAGGATTGGCATTTGTAGTGACGTAAAAGTCAATGACTAATTTTTTAAAGTGAGATTACATGCCATGATTTAAAAGTTAGGTCAGTTGCTAGTCATTCAGATTAGCTACCATCATGTACATTTTAGGTTATATATCAAGGGAGTGCTTTTTGTGTTGGATTGTGCAAAACTCATTGTCAAATGGTAATGTAACACTTGATCATTAAATTATATTTTATGACATTAAATATTAATTAAGTAAATTATTGAGAATAATTATATATTTATATAAAAAATCAAACAAGAAAAAGAAATGGATTGATGCCTAACCCACGCCTAAATGGCACTTGTATGCAGATGGTGGTATTGGATTACCTAAGAGGTGTAAAAAGGAAAATTTTGTGTGCATGGCGGTATATAGTAGCACCTAATGTACATATGAAGTATGCTCCTACATGCATGGCAATAATTGTGCGCGCCACCTGAAATTGCTCACAATGGATGCACATGAGACAAAAACATTTTAAAATTACGTTTAATGGGTGCACGAATAATGCTCATATACTAGTCTAGATATATAAAGATTTTTAGCTGAATTTTAGGTCATTTTGCTTGGGATTAGGGGAGAGGGGGAGAAAGGAAATAAGAGAAGAAGAAAGAAAAAGAAAAGAAAATTTATTTTAAAGTTTTTTTGAGTTTGATCTTGATGAGATTTAACCTAAGATAAATATATCTAGATTATTTTTTTATTTGTTATTAAAATTTTAGAATGTTATTTTTTAATTCTTGTTTAAATTTATATGCATGTCTCATTTATTATCTCTTTTGACTTTATCTTGTGTATTTGTAAATATTATTAAAAATAATATTATATTTAACATTATGAAAAAGAAATCTTGAATAAAACGTCTCTTGAATACGTTTTGTCGTAAATATTATTGTTTTCTAAAGTTACAAATTCATATATTTAAGTCATTCTAAATAAAAATTTTTTTGATAAAATATATTTAAATATATTTGAATATATTACTTATAAGTACAGGTCTTTATCAAATATCTTTCAATTCAAAAAGTAGTGTTTTTTCTAATCTATTGAATATAATATATAAATAATACACCCATAATTTTAAATAGCAGTATATGACTCAAACTATGGGGTAATAATCTATTGTCCAACCTTTAATATTATATCTTAATTAGTGAGATTATTACTGGCCATTAATTTTTACTTATTTTATATTTTATATATAATTATTGATATTTTAGTCCTTAAATTCTTATCATGTTTGTATATTTGATAAGAATGAATATAAAACTAAACAAAGTGCGCGCACACACACATATATGCTTTTGTTGATATGCGTGTGTTCATGCACGGGCACTTTGTTGCCATATTTCAGACCCAATAGTGGGTAATTAATAATATATAAATTAGAATATATTTTTTTCCTTAAACAAATAAAATTCAAATATAAAACAGGGTCAAATATAATAAATCCAAGGACTAAAACAGCAAATAATGAATATAAAATGTAATGGATATAGGATTTAAGTGAAGTAATCATACCTAATCTCCAAATAATAATATTAGAACATATTCCAAACCCAAATAACTTGCAAGGAAATGGCAACCAAAATCTAAACCATCACAATAAAATATCCAAGCAAATCCACTAATACAATAATCCCTAAGAAACATACTGCAATAGTCAAAATGTACGCATCCATCTCAAAATGCCTAACCCAAATGCCAATTTAAATACATATCCAAATTGCAAATATAACCAAATATTCTGATTATCTTCTATTTGAATCTTATAAATATCTAATATCTTTTAATTTAAAATAGTTAAAGACTAGGATAAAATTATCATCCTAAAATCCAACAAGTATCAATTTATATATATTAACAAATGTATGTTCAATAAAACAGAATGAATAGACGAAAGCAGTTAACATGCTAGACATCTAATATGTCAAATATTCAAATGTGTTAAATATTCAAATATGATTTCATATGCAAAACTCATAATTTATATACAAATATCAAATAATTTAAAGTATAAAATCATCCAAATATCACAAATATTACAATCCTAAGGCTCAAAAGTTTGAGATACGAAATAGGATAAGTCCAAAGATTGAGTCCAAAACCTGCAATCTCGAATGGTTGAATGATGTTAAATATCAAATACTATATAAGTGAAACTCAAAAAATCTAAAATATGTTAAAATGGAGAAGTAAAGACAAATAACTTATACACCGACTAATCTAAAAGCCAACTTTAAGGTATTAAAAGAATATCTTATCAATTCTATATAATGATTCTAAAAAATTAAATTAAATTTAACGATGAATTCCATATTAAATTACAAAACTCTTTCTCTTTGTAAAAAAGGAACAAAATTTTTTACTCATAAAAAATACAAATACTAAATGGAATATAAACACAAGACTCTACATACAAAGATATCCACTTTAGAAAAAGTATAAACATAAATCTCCACAAACACAAAACTATTTATCTAGAGGGAAGCACACACATGTCACACATTCAAAACATAGTCTAAACCATGGCACTTGTATGAACCATTATATGAAAAGTCAAATGTATAAGTCTCCTTACTTTTATTTTACAAATATTATCATATACGATCACAGTACTTTAAATATTTATTTATTTTATAAAAATCAAATAAAACTCTTGAATGTTTTGTAAAATTCAAACAAAATTTTAAAATTTTTTATAAAAATTATATGCAGTTAATAATATTCAAAGTAGGAAAATTAAAGAGTCACATATATATATATATAAAAAGAACAGGAGGAGAAGGGCGGGAGTTGCCAAAATTTTGATAAACAACCTCGAAAAATGTCACTGAAACTTAGAATTGAGAGAGAAGAGAGAGAGCGCATGGAAAATCCCAGAGATGAAAGAGAGACAAAGTCTTCTTGAATCTAGATGGTGAGGCGTTCAAGACGTTTGTATGCTTTGGGTTTTTTTTTAGTGGCAGTAGAGAGTAAAGAATTGTAAGCCTATGTTATCGTTGTGGGCGTTGTGTAAGAGCTTTTTATTTGAAAGAGTTTCACCCGTGATTTGCATGCGTAACAGAAAGCGTGCCTTGAATGAGAATTCAAGAGCTTATTTATGGTTGACAGGGTGATCTCCCTCCTTTGGAAGGAGTGATCCCCTGCGTGATTCTAGGTTGGTCTGCCTTTCAGAGCTGATGCCAGTTGCCAAATGGACCTAGATAGTTTCCTTCCACGGCGGTCAGCGGCTTTCCAAATTGTTTACCTTCCTTCTGTGTTTTTTACTGTTAGAGTGTCCCAGTTGGCAGGAGATTGGAAAAATCTTGCGCATTTCTTACGAGAAGGGCGCCGATTTTGTCAATGTCCATTTTTGGAGCCAGATGGGATCGTGGAAAATGTTAGGAGAGCCGTTGTTGGCCGTCTGATGGATCATGGGCTCAAGTGGGCCAGATCCGTAAAAAGCCTTTTATTTTTGGTATTCTTACAGGTGATTAACGTCAGCGTTCGAAGTTGACCGTCTGCGTCTTGGCGAAGTTAGCCGCCTGTTAGAGTCTAGACGGTCAACGCTGGCGTTGACCGTCTTGGGCTTTTCAAACTTTGGGCCTTCGCGTACTGTTGGACCGTTTTTGAGTTGACCGTCTGGTATGCCGTTTTGGGCTTTCGTTGACCATAGGCCAACCTACATTCCAGTGTAACCATCAAAAAAAAATTAAAATAAATTAAAAATTAAGTTTAGAAATATTTTCTTAAACCTCATATCTCTCATATCTCACTCTCAAAAGATCTAAAATTTTATTCTTCCTATTTTCCTCTCCTTCCCTTCTTCCTCTCCTCATCTTCTTTTTTCTCATCTCTCTCCATTTTTTCTTACGAAATGGCCAAATAGCACATGCAAGCCTTTTCATAGCTTAATCGGCACACAAGTGTGGGATAAGTGCACATCAGACGCCCCAAATATGTACTAATCATATACAAGTGTTGTATCATGCGTAATTTAGACGTCAATATTATATCCAAATTGCATATAAACGTTATATATACGTATATTAAATAACACTCAATTTGTCTAAAATACGTATGAGGGTTATAAATGTACCGATTTGGCGCCAAATTTGATTCCTCAAATTTAAATTTTTTTATTAATTTTTTATTATATAATTATTTTTAAATTAATCTAAAATTATAATAATGATATCATAAATTATAAACCTACTTGTATTATATTTGTTGAGTTTTATATCTACTCTTGCTATATATTATTTTTCTTTCAGGTTAGTGAAATGGATTATTTGCCTGTTTCGATCCAAGAGTTTTAAAGGATTGTATTATAATTATTTATTGTATTTTGAAAATGATGTACCGTTTGCAAATATTTGAGCTTTTATTAAGTGGGACTATATTATTAGGATATTTCTATTTTGGGCCAATGGATCCTTTATTGTAGACTGTTTCATAATTAAGATATTAAATGTTATTTGATTACTATTGGTAGACAATTGTCCTTTATGTTTGATAAGTATCGCGCAAATATGTTAATTGTACGGTCAAGCAATGAAAGTTTAGTCAAATTTTGGACATATTTATAATTATGTTTTGGAGTTAAGTATAAATATTAACTATCAATTTATAATTTTTTATAATGTCATAATATTTGTATTTTTGATACCAGGTTCGTGATAGTCAATCGACTGGGGCATAGAATAATGGCCAAATGTAGTGAGTCAATTGGCCGCTTGGTAAAGTAATCAGCATCCTTCAACCCATCTTTTGGTTCAACATCAATTACCTTATGAGTCATGGCCAGGACTTGAGATCTCAATCGTCCGATAATTTGATCAACTGGCCTAGGTTACTGACATTTTGATTGAGTTTCACATATTAAATTTATGCCTTTTTATATTATCCGGTTAAATTGATGTTTAAAATTTACTTTGACCCAATATAAATAAACTTAATTTTTAAATTAGTACATGGATTATAATTATTCTCAAAAAAATTAGAATTTCTTAAAAGATTTTTATTATTTTCTATTGATTTGAGAGTTATAAAACTTCTGAAGCTTCTCCCGAATTCCTTTTGTTCATAACTTTTCTTGCATCGCCCCGCGCAGTGAAGGGTTTCTCAATTTGCTCTTCGCCGTCATTAGCTTAGAATTCCTCAAGTTCTGGCAAACTCCTCTCACTCCCTCCTCTCCTGTCAGGTTTTCTCTATTTTGGCCCACAAATAATTCGTCGTTGGACATTTTTCATTGACTTTTTTTTTTTTTTTTTTCACGATTAAAATAAATTATACTAACAGATTGAAAAAAAAACCTGACCTTTAGAATTGTTAAACAGCCGTCCAAACTGCTTGTAAATTGGAGCTTGGCTTAACAATTTTAACTAGCCAAGCTCGATTTTGTTTAACCAACATGTGAAAAGTTCTACATGCTCATTTATAAATGATGAAACTACTCAACTCTTAATTATTCAATTATACATTAGAGTTGAGCACCAATTTAATTTTTAGCCATCAAGTTAACAACTTAAGTTTAAATAAAACAAAATACCATTTGTTTACCCTTTGGATTTCATCATATATATATATATATTTCTTATATGTGTGTATATATATATATATTATTGGAAATGGTCTAAAATAATATTGGATCAGTCTATTGCTTTGTAGAGCCTATAAATTGTAAGTCCATAGAGGAATATGAATCAGTTAAATTATGAGATTTGAAAAGAAAGTGAATCTAACCAAACTATCAAATATCAAAATGGCCAAACTGCTGGAAAAATAGGAGAATGAGGTACCAAACGACATGTTGATTAATAAATTTGAATAGTTAATCATAATAAACGATTATATAAATCGACAAATGAATGGTTAAATTAAGTAAATAGTTGGTGCACCAAAATTATAACAATGACATGATTTAAAATCAATGATGGCATCTCTCTTTTCCGCTCCTCCTCCCTGATTCCATATGCATATCAATTAATATAATATTTATGCTACCTTACTCTGCAACTTATTTTTAGTGAAATAGATCCCATTTTTATTCGATTAAGTTCTAACAACAAATATTGCCTTATATTCTTATTTTTGTTCATATCGGAATTGCACTCAAATACTCTACATTTATGCCTTTCATGTTGAGAGGATGCAACTTTTCATTGGTAAAGTCTAGCTGTATTTGTTCACACAAATGCATCAGATGAGCAAGACAGTTCATTCAAATCAGTTTCCAAGTTCCTCTGCCAATCTGGTGTAGAATTAATTTTGATATGTGGCAAGATAATAGTAAAATAATGTTGTGTATGCCTCTTGTTACACTCTTTATTTTATGTGGGGGTGAAGGGAGTGATGTTATTACGGTACTTCTAGCGGGCAAGTTCACATATTCACTCAGGATTGAAAATTTAGTTGATGAAGGGGTAGATATTATAAAAATAATTTAAATAAATATTCATTGTTTACTATTTATCCACAAGGATGACCGTGACAACTGAGAGGTTGCCTTTAAGGGTCCCATCACCTTTTTCCAACCACTTTTTGAACTTAAAATTTCAAGATTGCAGATGGAAACGCAAATATAAAAAGCCCCCTTTATTAACACACACAAAAAGAGCTTCAGATCGAGGCCTCACAGAACCACTACAATGACCATAAGATTCTACTAGTCTTTCTTCCTTCCAGACCTCCCATTGCTTGGCTATGCGTGTTTGATTCACGCCTTTGTCTTTGCACGAGCTTAGGCGAAGCAATCTCTAGTTCCTGTATAGCTTCATCTAAGTAACGAAATATCCCAACTAAAGAGCATTAGAAGAAGTGTGCTCCATAATGAGGGATGGTTACATTGTCCTTCCCAACCCTTCGAGTCGATGACCGGTAACAGAACTCTTAATGTTGGATAGAGAGAAACACTATGATCGAGGATCTTTTAAGCTTCCGAGCATAGAAAAGATGGATATGCTGATGATCTTACTAAATTGGCCTTAAGAGAATCCATTTTCACACCAAATATAAGTGCTTTGATGCGTGGACGTTAGATCCCTACTTACTGCAACATTTCCTCATTAATTTCACAACCATGAAGAATAATACACTTTAACCAGTATGAGCATTCCGAGAGCACCATCTGTCACCTTTGAGCATAAATACTAACAAAAGTCCAATTTTATCTCAAATGTTCTCCCCATTACATGACAACGAGTGTTTGCATTCATATACAAAGTAGAACTGGAAGAAATCTGCTCGTGAAGGAAATGATACTGATTTCAAGCAGGAAAATCTGTCCCCCAATTAATGTGTTATGTATGACCACCATTTGTAGAGGCCGAACCCATAGATCGTTGCATAGATCACTGTTCTGATAGGGTAGAACCTGAATCTGCATAGATTGATCAATATTAAAGCACTTCAATTTCATAGAACAAGCCCTCCTTAAGTAGAATTATGACAGAGCCCATTGAATATAGGAATTTACGCATATAGCTACAGATGGAAAGCCAAAACCCATCCGCCTGATATCATCAAGCAGCTCGCCCATGACATCATCAGATATTACAATGCAGGCAGGAAATATACCGCAACCATGATATGTGTTTAATTGGGCTCAAGATTAAATACCTTAAATCTTTCCAATACCCTCGATCATTTCCAAGTTATTAATTAATAAAATCAACTGAATTTCATGAATGCGGAGTAAAATTAACTCAATCAAAATAAGACAGGAAAACATTTTTAGATAATTTTACCCTATTTTTCTTTAAAAAAAAAAAAGGAGAAGAAGTGAAAATGCCCCCCTCCCTTCTCTGCACATCCACTGATCCACCATCTCCTAAACAAAGCTTCAACCAACACAAATCCGAAGAATTAACCATAACAAGCATTTGAAAGCAGATCACTAATCCATGTTTTAATCAGGAGAACTTGAGTCCGAGTCAGACTTAGAAATCACAACACATGCCTAAACCATGGAGATGGAGCTAGGGTATTATTTTTACTTGCCAGAAAAAAAAAGGGTGTGTTTGTAAGCAAACCTGTGAGATCCAGGCCTCTGAACATCATTAGGGCCGATGTCGTCCACGGTGATGGAGGTGCACCATGAAGAAACATCACGATCAAAGTAATCCCAATCGGGCAGCAGAACCCCTGCAATCCCAAGCATACCCACAAAATAAGTCACCACTACCTTCATGAAGGAGTGGGTGCACACTCCGACCGCCGCCATCACCACCGCCAGCCACACCAAGCAGGATCTGAGCGCGGATTCGTTAGCCATGGATCAGGCCTGAATTAAGATGAGGAAGAACTCTTTGGGAAGTTTTAATTTGGAATTACGAATCCGTTCGTATGAAATGGGCTTAAAAGTGATTTGCGATTCGGGTTTTCGGGCGTGAGTATGAGTGCCTCGACTGCTTTGAAGGATCCCACAACGGCCTCCAACTTGCCATTAATGCGGTTATGGAATGTGGAATGGATGAGGGCACTCGCTGCCTCTCTGCTTGTAATTACTTGAACGTCGACACTGAACACCGCTGACAAGCAAGACCGCCGGCACCGCACACTAACTGATCCTTCCCTTTCCTATGCAATTAGTCAAATAATAGTTATTCATAAATACATTTACATTAAAATTATTAAAATTAATACAAAAAATAAAAAAAAAGATTAAAAATTAAAATAAAATAAAATTTATATCTATTTTTAATTAATTTTAATATAATTAAATATATAAATAGTAATACTCATGTTATTATAATTAATTTTGTATTTGATATCTAAATTAATGTAAAAAATGTTAAGCATGTAGATCTATATAAATTTTGATTTAAAAGATTTTTAAATGCATTCTTAAGTTTTTTAACTTGGATTCTACACAATACATAATGATAAAAAGGATTCAAATATATTTGTTGCGTCTTCGGATCCTATTCATTGTACAGACGAAAATCTAAACGAGTTCTTAGATCTTTTTACCATTAGACAAAACTGAACCCGTGCAATACAAAATATTCGGACGTTTCTTTTCGATTAGAGGAAGAGATCTCAAGGATGAATATGTGGAGTTTAGAGAGAGAGAGAGAGAGAAAGTAGTAGCATGCAGTAATTTTATGTGAAAAATTTTCTCTTAAATTAGAAAAAAATACGGGACTCTTGGTCCATGAATGATTTTACTATGATGATTTTGATTACAAGTATGTCAAGTTTACAGAGAGTGAGAATAGAAAGCAAAACGGTGTCCTGCTTTTGGTTCTCTTTTTGCGTGCACTGTCGCGTTTTTTTTCTTTTGGAGTTTGGGTTGTGTATATATATTTGATGGCTTTTACTTACCCAGTAAGGACCGTGTGTGGGTGGAAATGCCTGCCACCAACTTTACAAAATCTATTGTGCTATCCTGCAAAACTTACTAATTCTAAAAGTTAACTGCTCCTTTTAGTGTCTACGTGTTTTACAAAAGCTACTATTTTCATGAGAGGTCACCTTCATTCTTTTTTATATTCTGATAGAGTCAGCTACCAACTTTTGGTATGCCGACTTTGTAAATTTAGTAGAGTCCTCAACCGTTACCATGAGCCTTTGAGCCTTAATGGACTTCACGGCCATTATGCCCTTTGGGTTGAGTTGGCCATCTAGCCCTGCTGGGCCTCCGTGGTACAAGAGTCCAACTCATGAAAATAGGTCTTTCAATTAGGTATTGTGTATCATTACCCATCAATATCTAAATATATTCTCAATTTATTATATGACACTTAAATTAATAGTATATTTAATAAAGTAAACAGTAAAAAATATGAAAGGAAATATTTTTAGAAAGTCGTATTTTATAATTTGAGTTTTTTTTTTTTTTAAGGAATGTGATAGAAATGATAAAATTTTAACCATTTTATAGGCACTTAAATCTTATGATGCTTATATTTGAAAAAAGTACTTTTAAATGCACTCGACCATTTGAAAACATGACAAATTGATGGCTGAACCATTTGGTGGCTTAGTAAGACGGCTATGAAATCACTTGAATGCTTGCAAATGCCAATTGTTTTAGCTTCTTAGATCCCAATATTTACCTTTTACTGTTGAACCTGTCATGAGTAAAAATAAAACCAAATAAAATTATGAAAGACTATTTGTTTGGTTTATCATACAAAAAACTTTATGAATCTTGATATTATAAAGTTTTTATTTGTTTGGTATAATACTAAGTAAAATGGTGAAAACTAAAAACAGTTGTAGTTACTAAAATATCCTTGCAAGATTACTTTTATTAATTTAAAGGCTCATCATTTGTATTTGATAAATTAAATATTTTACCTATGACTTGAATTGTCAAAATAGGAGAATAATAATATAATTATTTAACAATTAATTTATATAGAGAGGACGGTCTTCTTCATGAGTGAATGATGCCTTTTTGTACCCAGAGAAAAATTGGCTAAAGGGTATTGGGTCTGCTTACTCCCTTGTGAATAACTAAACAAATTTGTTTGTCATTGGAGGATTTTCGGAGAGCAAATGAAGGAGTGCATTTGTCAGAAAGAAAATTCGGAGAACATTAGTCGGTCAACGGATGTTGACCAGCTGAAAGACAAAATGTCTGTCAACAGAGTTGACCGACTGAGAGAGGCAGCTGAATCCAGTCAACAGGAGGTTGACCGATTGAGGGCTGCAGGAGTACTGCTGAATGGTAGACTGGCAGTAGAAGATGGTAACGGGGAGGTTGACCAGATGAAAGTAGAGAACGGTCAACGGAGGTTGACTAAATGAATACTGAAGACGGTCAATGAGATGTTGACCGGTTGGGAGAGGAATCTGAACAACGAAAAGTTAACTGGTTGAGTAATGGGCCTAGGAGATTGTGGAAAGTGGCAGCTGGCAGCGGACAGATGTCTTTCCATGATTGGTCGACAGGTAAGTAGTTGGGTCACAGAGCACGTGTATACACAGTGTAAAGCATGCACCATCTTGTAGGGTATAGGTGTGCAGGAAACTTGAAAATTGGTGAAGACATGGCACCAATTATTTGCGAGATGACCAGTTAGGCAGATGGAATTAGGTAGATTCAAGATGTCTATATAAGAGCATCGGGAGTTTCAGGAGGTGTGTGAAAAAATCACTAAGTGTGTGGGTGTGTGAAGACACCAAGGATATAGGTTGCACCGGGCTGGTGTGGGAGATAACACTAGGGGCGATGTGTGCCGGCCGCTGTGTGCGGCGGTGAAACGGCGGTTGTCCTTTCGCCAACACTTATAAAATGAGAGAGCAGAAAATACCACAATGAGGGGAGAAAGTGTTGAAGAAAGAGAGAGTAGTGAGTGAAATACAAAGTGTGAGGCCTTTGTATTCTCGTACTCTGATATTTGGTTTTCACCTCTAGGGCTTGTGTAGCCACGGTGGTTGCTGTATTCTGTCTTGAATTTTTATAATCATTTTACATAGTAGATTTATAGTGGACTTTGTATCCCGTGATTTTTTTCTTTCAATATGTGAAGGGATTTTCACGTAAAAAGTGCTGTATAATTCTTGTGTTCCTTATTCCTACTAAATGGTGGGTGATGATGACAGGGGGGATTCAGATTTTTAGCTGCTATTGGATTGGTGGATCCGGGTGTTGAATCTCATCAAGTGGTATTAGAGATAGTTGAGATCGGCTCAGGCTTGAAAAGGGCTACTTGTGGATGGTGCTGACCAAAAAGGGTTACCTGTGGATGTGCTAACTTGTTGACGGAGTGGAATGAAGCGTCGTAGAGGAAAGCCGCCGAGTAAAGTGCCGCAGAAGTGAAGCTATCGAGGTCTCGGGCAGTCGAAGTGTATCTAGAGTTATTGTGGAAGAGTTTTCCATTTAGTATGGAGTTGGATGAAACGGTAAAAAGTACATCAGAGTTAGCAGAGCCAAGAACAGAGTTGTGCATGGCCAAGGGCGGAGTTATGTAGGGCTAAAAGTGGAGTCAGCAGGGCCAACGACGGAGGGTCAAGGGCGGAGCTGAGCAGTGCCAATGGTGGAACCAACTGGACAAATAACAAAACCAGCAGGGTCAACGACGGAGTTGAGGTGGCGAATGTAAGACAGAATGATTTGACCATGGGAAAGAAGTTGAAGGGGAGTTGGAATACCCCAGGTTCAGTGGAGAGCGGAAGAAGGCATTATTCTTGCGGAGGCCAATCCCGAATTTCTAATTGAGGGGAAGCTATCGGAAGGTAGGTGATAACGGTTACCGGGTAGAGGCGAAGGTGTTCCCCATAAGGTTGTGAGGAAATGTTTGTTGGGTTTAGTCACTTACTTGTGGGTAATCCAATAAATTGGTTTGTCATCGGTAGATTTTTTAAAAGTAAATGATGGAGTGTATTTAATAATTTTTCTTCTTTTTAATAATTGTTACGTATTTTTTTAATCTATTTAACTTCTACACTTTTATATGGTATTACTAATTTTTTTTAAAAAAAAATAAAATATCAAATTACTAACCACACCGTGAATATAAGAGCATAGGATAGGAGGGGATCCCACAATGAGTCCAGGGGCCAACTCTCCCCGAGTTAATTTTGTGGAAAAGTTTATTTAATACAGTTAAAAAAAATTATAATATAAATTAAAAAATTATTATAAAAAATATAACTACTAATGTTTCTTTTAATTTTTTTTAAAAAATATAAAATAAGAATAGTAAAAATCAGAATTTTTTTTATAAAATTAATATCTACAGGTTGACCATCTTATCTAATCCCAGATGGCTTCCGACATGCCATTAACCGTGGATGTGGGAAGGATAGGGGCCCTCACTGTCTTCTACTTGTTGTCACCGGCGTGATACTAGACAGGAATGACCGTAATGGCCCAAAACCTCCCCATTCTTCCCATTCCTATTCTATTATAAATTAGATGGGAAATGTTCCATTCACAACTTTATCTACTTTTAACGTATTTTTAAAAATAAGATACATGTTTATTTTCATAATTTTATTCGATTTTATAATAATCTTCATCAGAATACGCAGATAAATAATACATTATTTTGTTAACAATATCAAAAAATTGACTAATGAGGAGGAGCAATTTATATGGTTTCACTCTGCTACCCTTGGTAGAAACTAATATATAAAAATCCTTTCTTTTCTTATGTGCAAATCGCCTACTTTCTTATTAAACTTATTCTTTAACTTATTTGTTATTTAAATTTTAAAGCCGATGATTTAAAAACACCTTTTGAGTTAAATTTTTGTTACACCACTCAAATTAAGTTTAAGCCTTGTGCTAGTAGCCATTGGAAACTTTTCTAATAACTTTCAAGAAATTATATATTAAAAACGATTGAGTTATTTTATAAATTATTTTAAGTAATTCAGATTTTTTTACGAAAAAATATTCTTTAAAAAAAGTCCTAAATAATTGTATTCGTTAAAAATGTTATAATAATGAACAACAAATATTCGCGTGCTTTTAGAATGATGGGATGGGTTTGGAGAAGGCTTATTTATGACTCCACGTCTTTCTCAGGGAAAGACGTCTGTGTTCTAAGTATATTAACCGATGCAAATCACTATAAAATTGGAACTTCTTTTTTGGGGTTCCTAGTTGAATTTGTGGATGATAGAGGGAGAGTTTTGGGGGGAAAGTTAACTTTTTTTTTTTTTAATTTTTGCACCTAAAAATAATAAAATTTTTCATCTTTAGGCTTTAAATATATATAGTTTTTAATAGCTGGGTCCAGACAAATCATATTGGTAAATGCATGGTTACAATGCAGAACTGAGGTATTGTTAGTATAATATCTTTCATTATTGAGGATATTACACTATTTTAAAATTAAAATATCACTACTTTTAAATTTAAACTATATATATATATAATATTTTGTATTAAATGATAAATAATTTTTTAATTTAAAAAATATAATATATTTAATAATGAAAGATATTATATTCTTAATATTTAAGAATGGCCCATCTGGGCAACATTTGATTTGGCCTCTCAAGCAACAAAGGGCCTTAATAAAGGTCACCCACCCTGAGTGATGTACTCTGTCACTCCCAAGGGTCAACCCGGGACTCTATATCTGCTTCTGCATCCTTTAATTATGCGGTTGCTACTCGGAAAAAAGGGTTATTATTGATTCTACTAATAAAATAAGATTTAGTATTAAGCATATTCTAGTAGTAGTTTAATTACATATTGCCAATTTATTTCATTAAATATAATTTTTCCTTATTAACTGAGACCCGACTAACCCAAAAACATTGGAGGTATATTGTTCAGCTTCAAGACTGTGCATGGAGATAATAATTTGATTATATAACATGGAGGGAGTCAACACACAATCCAACTCAAATTATTAAATGGAACTTACGTCAAACAAACTTGACTTAAGCCATGGGATTTTTATGCTACTACATCTTGATTCTTATTGCTTTTCTAATTTTTAGAAAAAATTATTAACTTAACTGTTAAAAAATATACTAAAAGATAAGTCTTATATCATTTGATCTTTTATTAATTAATCAATAAATTTAAGATATCTGATTTAATTAATCTGATAAAAAATTTTAATTAATCAACCTGATTTAATTCAAATTATTATTTAAATTTAAGATACGGATTAAAATTTATAACAACTAGTAATATTATATTTAGATATTATCATGGTGTATCATTTTAATATGAGTTTCATACTTTATATATATATATATATATATATATATATGTAACTATTCTGTTTATTGATATTGTTGTATGATTTCTACTCGACAAATTTTTAGAATGTGAGCTTTTATTGAACATTTAGTAAAAGCTCAAGTAAAAGATTAGCAGAGAATTGATACTTGATGTACGCTTAACCTATACTCAAATTTAAGTTTTTAATAAAAACAAGGCACTTAATATATGTGTGATAGGATACTTGTGTGACAAATTAGAAGAATGATTAAATGTGACTAATATTTTAAATGTTATAATAGTTTTTAGATATTATATAAGAATAAAAATATGAAAGTTAGGACTTTACAATACAGCAAAAATAATTCCTTTGGGAGTGACCAGAGATAAACAAAAGGAGAAAATATGAAGATGGTATGACTCATTTAAATACATTTTGCGTTTTATTTTTTTAAAAAAATTTATACATTATTATAACCATGCGTATAATATTTTTAATAATTTTATTTTTTATTTTCTCTCATTTTATACAAATCTAAAGTCTTATAAAAAAAAGGTTGTTCTTGGTGAAATTGAGCACTTTGTCTAGGTCTCAAATCCTTTTACAGTTATTTTACAAAAGTAGAAGTTATTATATAAAGAAGAATTGTCCAAATTGGGTGTAACTTCAAAGTCTTCCCAACATATATATATATATATATATATATATATATATTCTTTCTTTCTTTGTGTGGCGTTTTTGAAGGAAAGGAGAACAACACATGGTGAATATTATTAGGATTCGTAGTACGTGAAGAGCACAATAATGTAGGTTGTGGAATTTTACATAATTATAAGTGGAGCAGCAGACTCAGTGCTGTCCCTGAATAGATAGGCCCATGTGGAGTTAGTAACTAGGGGTTGAAAGGTAGTGTCCCCATCGACAAGCCCATATCACTTGACTAATTTTTTCTTCTTTTTCTTTTTTATCTCTATTTCTACTTTATAAATATCCTATCCGTTTTATAGATAATTTTTCAAGTTAAACAATATTAAATTTAATCATTTGTTTTCTTTATAAATATTTTTTGATGATGTATAACCTCTTGAAGTTCACACTTTTGACATATTATCTATAAGCAGATGCTTTAATATTATAAATATATTATTTTTTAAAAAAATTTAAACTCAATAATAATTCTAATTAATGTGCATTTGAAATTAGTATAGCCGTCTAAATAAAATTAAATTAAACTTTAAAATTTTTTTATTCAGATCTTATGCACTATAATAATTAATAAGATATTAGAGGATATTAGAGTTACTTCTTAATATATTATCTGACGTTCAAATTTAAAATTTTTTTATGAGAATGAAAATTAATAAAAGAATGAAAATTAATAAAGAAATAAAAATTATTGAATATGTGAGAATCATAGAACCAAGTATTTTGGCTTCATAATTATTGAATGATACAAGTATATCGAGACTAATATTCTATATTTGAGTTTTGTCTTCTAAATTTAGGAATCTTTTGACTGAGGGAATGACACTCATTTATAATTTTAATGTCAACTAGTATGTCTTTTTAGAATTAATATACTTTACATTAATTGAAGTTTATACTAATTGGAGATCCAACAGCTACACAAATTTGTAACCATTTATTTTTTAATGTCTGTCATTCAGTGATTGTAATATTCTATTTAATAACCGCTTATCAGTATTTAATATTTAATTTAATATTTTGTTGGGCCATTTATTGTATCAATCTTTTGTATTTTTAGTAATCCAGTCCTTCGGATAATTGGGAAGTCAAGTGTCCGAACAGATTTTTGATTCTCATCCATTTTAAATCTAACAACTCAATCGTTTCATATTTCTCAATGAGCTTACAATCCGAGTGTATCGTATCTTATTGGATAAAATTGATTTTATTTTAAATAATATCCAATACTAATACAAAGTAGAATAAGTATTTTCATTACATTTGAAAGTTTTACAACCACCCCCATTACTTGTTAATCAGGATCACCTTTGTCCTCCCTGCCCCCTTTAGAGTTCCTATTTGACCCCAAAAAATCTCCATATATGTAATTTAATTCATACTCTAATATATTAATTAGATATAAAATATCATATTAATAGATTTGGTAACTCATAGGCCGACATAAATTTCCAATCTCCGGAGGAAAAGAGGTCCAAGAGACAAAAATCCAATAGAATGCTTCTTTAATCCAAGATCCGAAAGGCAATGTAGTTAGTCCAAGCAAGTCGACTCAGGATTGCTCAATAGAAAATGGGCAACTACGGTTGCGTGGTGCCTTACCTTAGCCACCAATCTTCTAATTCAACAGCCAACAAATTTCACAGCTCAAAGCATGCGGGCAAACCATACTTGCTATAATTGACTAGGCAACTTAGCAAATATGTCCATAATATTGTCCCATGATTACGTATCAAGATGATAATTATAACTCAACAAATCTTGTCAAACGAAAATTGTCATGCAGTGCCCCTCCACAATCGCTCTTGCAGTGGAAATAATATTTTCAAATAATAATGGTTATCATAACCGATCCCTGTACTTGCTGGGACAATTTAGTAGATCCATGCAGGCAGCTATCATCAATCGTAGCGCTTAAGGAAGGCTAAACCTACCCACGGAAAACCCTGACCCTCCGAATGAGCAACTAAACAATCAACTCTAAAGTACTAAGTATACACTCCCCTTTCATGTGTTCATGCACATTAAGGTCCAGGCAAAGCTACTTTGTTAAAACTGTATCCATCTTAAAGCCACAATTCCTAGAGAGCGCACTTCTCAAATCTACTCCTAATCGAGCGCACTTCATCCTCTAAACCGATCTTAGTTGAACACACTCTACTCTCTAAACCGCTCTCAATCGAGCGTATCACAGTCTCACAGCTGCCTCTTAGTTGTGCACATATCACTCTCCAAATTGCTCCTCAATCAAACGCATTATTCTCTTAAGCCGTCTCTCAATTAGGTGCACCATATTTTCTAAGCCACTCTCTAATCAAGTACATTTCTCTAAACTGCTTTCCATTAAATGCATTCTCTCTCAAAGCCGCTTACCTGCTAAGCACACTATTGGAATCTAATCCTCTAAATAACACTCAATCTCCTTATACGTACATCTATATATTCTCTTCTCATCCTCCCATCTTTTGATTTATCTAAAAAAGATTTCTGACTTAAATGTCGGATGACATATTGGAGAGCGAGTTCCATCATCATCTAATTTCTTATTTGTTCGTTGTGGTGTGTAAAATTCATATTTACGACAACGAAAACCGAATTTATTTCAATTTAATCCGTCTGGCGAGATCAAATAACTCCCTAATTTGCTCAACAATTCGGATCTAGGACGTGTCACATATGTATAATATAAAATCCAATATACATCTACATGGTCATTTTATAATATACTATTTATTTAATTGTATTAAATTTAAGGTCATTTATATCTTAACGGACAAAGCTCTTATCTTAACTGGCTATATGCCCAACTTTTTATATTATTTTTTTTATATCAACTAACTTAGTAGTTTGATATAATTATATCTGAAGGTCATCGTTCATCAATCGTACATCATACACGTTCATATCCCTTTCATGATGTCCCTCTCCCCCGTTCCCGCCCCTTAATTATAGCCATCATTTTTCCATTGGTGTGGTTGGTACAGAGTCCATGCCAGCTGTATAATCCATAAATGTGGCGACGAAAAAGAAAAGAAAAAATTATGATAAATAGCTAATCACGTCAAGCAATGGCACTGTAATTGTCAATAACTTGTTAGAAAAGCAGAAAACTTCCTTTTTAAAAAAAAAAAATTTAGGGGGGATTGTAAAAAACTTACCATCAAATTAAAAAAGGGGGTGGGGTCGGGGGTTCACAATACGAAAGAATATCAATCCAATTGATTCTACCGATAATAAAATATAATCAATTGCTCAACCTATACGATGATTTGTTATTGTTTTGGTTCCAAATGATAGAACATTCACACTTCATAATTTGCCATTAGCTTTCAGTATTGATAATGAGAATAAATATAATGTTTTGTTAATAAAAAGGTAAATTCAAAAACAAACGGATAATATTCTAAATACCAACCAAATTTATGTATAAATTTGATATTGTTTGGCCCCAAATGAAAGAACAATTTACACCTAATAATTTGCCATTAGCTTCTTAGGTCAATAACGAGTATAAAAACAATGTTCTATAATAAAAAGTAAAGAAAACTCAATCCTAAAGATAAAAAGCAAATTGTTTGCAAAATGGGGGAAAAAAACAAAACAAAACAAAACAAAGATGGTGTGCCATTGGATGGGGAAACATTCAAACTCAAAATTGGATTAATCTTATTGTCACAAATTTAGATATAGTAGGTCAATTTAAATAATTAATTATAATTTATAAAATTTAAAATTTTAAATAAATTAAATAATAACACAAAATCTCAACATCCAAGTGTGACAATCCAAATAAATAGAACCCGACAAATCAAAATTTACATAAGACCTCATCGGATAACTGTTAAGACAAAATAAATACGATCTTATCTACAAATATTGTAAGGAATGTAACAAATCGATCAAAATCATAATCAAATATAATATAACATAACATCTGAACAACTTCCGAAATATAACCATGGGTCTATACCCAACTAATTTCATAATTCAATTATATTAAATACCATTTTAAACCATATCAAAGTCTTAACTCACCAAATCGGACAAATGGTTGACAGATTACATTCATACCTACAACACATCTGAATCTTCTACTCTGAAGGGATAAAATAGAAAAAGTGAGCCTAATACTCAGTAAGTATCATATTTAAATAAAAAGAGTTTAATAAATCAAAGGGAATGATCTAATAGATGAAAATCCAACCAATTAACATAATAAATCTAAATCGTCGATAAAATAAATTTAATAGAAATTTAAGATCCAAAATTCAATAGTAGTCTCTTACTCAAAATAAATATTCAAATTTAAAACAAATATTTAAATTTAAAAAACAGACATCATCGAGATATATATATATATATATTAATATATATAAATAAAATAGAGGTGATCCGAACCAATTCAAAAGTCGATATTCAATCCGAGGCCAAGTCTAAGTCTAAATTCAAGATCTAATCAATTTGTAATTTTGGGTAGAATTTGATAGTCGGATGATCTAATAGCGTGCGTAAATATCGAAATAATATCGCGACAAATATTTTAAAAGTTTGGATCAAAACATATAATCAAAATTATTATACGAGACATACTAAAACCCAATTGAAGGTAAAATCGGCGAATCTTAAATCTAAATCTAAAATCTAAGTCTAAATCAAAATCCAACATAAATCAATACAGAAATACAAATTATACACTAAATTTAAGTTTTAATTATTCAAAAATTAGTTTGAGAAAGAGTGACATATAATTTTGATAATTTTAGACTAAATCAAATACAAATTAGACCACCATTTATGGCCATCAATGTACTTTGTACCCATGGATAATGTTACTCACTATTATTTACTACCCGCAATATTGAGTACAATTCTCAAATTTATCAGATATATTATAACGTCTAAATATATTCTAAGGTCAAGTTAAATTATTCACGTGAGAAAAGTCACTACTCCAAATATATAACCAGGGTTTGGTTATGATCAAGTAAAAATCCACTTGATTTAGGGGCAGTCTAGGTCGTATAACCCTATAAACAGTCACGCATACATATGGAATAGAAAAAGAAAGAAGTGACAACACAGTGCAATGGAAAAAAATATTCTTTTATTAATAATAAATATTATAACATTTACAAGCATACACATGGATGACCTACCTATACCCTCATTGGAAGTAGTATTTGAGGTGGATCGTGTTCCACGTCTGTGAAACCAATTTGCCATTTTGGATCCGAAGTTTGTATATTCCATGCCACAGAACAGCTGAGACTAGAAAAGGGTCTTCCTAATTCGAAAAAAGTTTATTTTGGTTGGCGGACTTGCCCATAGCCTCGATGTTTCGCAAGATTAAGTCTCCAGCATCGAATTGCCGTGCTTTTAACTTCTTATTGTAATAGCGGATGACTCATTGTTGGTAGACTACTGTCGCATTCTGGCAACGTCGTGGGTTTCTTCCAACAAGTTTAGGTGTTCACTGATTTTTTGAAAATTACCTTGTGGGTCGAAGGACTCAACTTTTATACTTGGAAGCCAAATTTCAATTGGAATTAATGTTTCAATCTCGTAGAAAAGATTAAATGGCGTCTCACGAGTTGGTTCATTTGGAATCGTCTGGTAAGACCATAGGATGGAGGGTAGCTCGCCGACCCATGAGCTGCGTCCTCCAACTTGGTCTTCAGACAGTGGAAGTAACGTGCGGCTTGTAACCTCTACCTATCCGTTGGCTTGCGGGTGCAGCACCGAAGTGTGGACTAATCTGATACCCAAATTGGTACAATACTTGGTAAAGTGTTTTTCAAAGAATGAGATTCTGTTGTCAGTCTACGATGACTTCGAAAATACCAAATCTGCTGATTATACTCTAGGCGGATGAATTCTAAAGCATTTTGCTCAATGATCTTGTTCAGCAGGGTGGCTTCAACCCACTTGGTAAAATAGTCGATATCCATGATGATGAATCTCCTTTACCCTGTTGTGACGTGAAATGGGTTGAGAATATCGAGCCTCATTACACGAAAGGCCAAGAAACTTAAAGAGATCTCAACTTAGCGGGCGGTTGATAATGAAGATTACAGTGGAGCTGGTAATTTTCACAATTCTTGACGAAATTAACAGCGTCCTTTTTCAATGTCCGCCAGTAATATTCCTAGCACATGATCTTAAACGCTAGATTTTTACCGCAAATATGTGATCTGCTGATCCCAATGTCGACTTCAATCAAGGCATAGTCTGCCTCCTCAGGAGTTAAGCACCGGAGGTATGGAGTCAAGTAGTCACAGCGATACAGTTGTCCATCGACTATAGTGTACAAGTCGGCCATCTTCTTGATCCACTTGGCTTCGTCTGCGTTGTCCGGCAATGCTCCATCCGCTAGGTATCTCTGGTAAGGCGTCATTCAGCTTTCCGTGCTGGAGATTTGCATTGCTTTTATTCCATCGTGTTGAGAGCGCTCAGGATCTCTCACATGTCCCTTGAGTACTATTTTGGATTTTCGCCGCCGTTACTATGGCAAGTTGGTCAGCCTTTTAGTTTTCGATTTTAGGGATGTGCATTGAATCTATTTATGATTGTTACAATTGAGATTGCCCTCTGTGAAGAGCGCAAAATTAGGGGAGAAGACCATTATCGGTCGAGGACGATCACGTGGGCCACATTTGGCTTGGCCCACTTGAGGGCTAGCCTTCAGACCGTCACTTGGTTCTACTTTCAATCAATAGAAGCGTTGACCGTCTTAAGAGCAAATCGTCCATCCTTCTCTTGGGTTTCTCCTGGCTCATTAGCGTTTCATTCGGTCAACGATGGACGTTGACCGTCCAAACGCAAATGGGCCGTTGTGGATTTGGGTCGTTCTTCTTTCTTGGGCCAACCCATTATTGGCTTACCCGTCAGTCAATAAGAATTAGTATATTTGAATGTAATTTATATGACATATTTTGATTAAGATCTAAAAAGAAACTTTTAAAAGTTATACATATTTGTTATAAAAATTTATGATATTATATCTGAATTTAATTCGTTATTTTTTTAGTATATTTTAATGTAAATTATATGTTTGATTTTATAATTATATACTTTACTAAACTTTCGACTACTCTTATTTTTATTTTTCGTTAACTCCTTTAGATTAACGGACTCGAGAACTTACAGGAAAGTAGCATTGTTGGAAGAGATGTTCGAAGACAATAGAATTAAGGATGTAGATAATTCGGATGCAATAATTGTCTCCAAATAGTAGTTTTAGAACATTTACTTTTACTTTGGTTGAGCGATTCTGTATTAACCTAGTTATGGTGATGTATTGTCGGTAACATTGTTGGATTTCAATTACTTTTTTAGTAGTTTAGATGAGTATTCTAATTTCAGTTAGACGTATCTCCTTATGTATAATAAGATATTATGGTACAGTCAATATTCAGAGTAACATTCGGGTGTGGTGTATATTGGCTCTTGTGTTTGATTATTTAATATATTTTTAAGTCAGTTGTAATATCGATTTATTGTTCATATTCAACGTTATTTTGGATTATTAATTTGTTAATCGAATGATGTCAATAATTATTATTTTTGGGTTTAGTATGGGGACATGACAGATATCAAAGAGATACATAAAAAAAATTTTTAATAACTCATGTAAATTAAATAATCAATAATTTTAAATGTGTAATCACATTAAATATGCACGTACTCAAAATTTTGAATAACTTCATTCATCTAGCATCCATTAAAAAAAATATAACAAAAAAATGAATAACAAATCTATAAAACGTCCTATGATTAAAACTAGTATAACATAACAAAATTTAGTGAATAATAAAATTTTAATAAGATTTTAGTCAAATGCCAAAAGTCATTTTTCTTCTATCTTTTGAACACTTCTCTTTCTTTTTTGCAATGCCTTTTTGTGTTAAAATGCTCACCTACACAACCCTAAAATCAAATGAAGATATTATGACCCACATTAAACGGTCGATTTGTAGCTTTCGTACAGCATGCTACTGAAAATTCTCCTAGATTTGGTACTTAATATGCCAATTTGCAGCCTTTCTTGTGTTGTGCTATTTGAAATCCTCCCAAATTTGACGCTTGAATCATCAACCTGCAATCTTCACACGGAATTTCTAGTAAACAACTTCGTTCGAGCAAAATGTCACACAAATCTTGCAAAAACCTTTGATAGCTCCAAAAATTAAAAAAAAAAAAAAACGCTTTGAATAGACATAAAACACATAAATAAATAAATATATATATATAGGGGGATATGGTGGTGATGGTTTATGTTGCTTTGCCTCTTCAACTTCACCAACAAATAATTATATTATCTAAAGGTTTTCGTCATTCTATCTCTATATATTATTAATTATTAAACATATATAATTATTTTTAATATATTATAAATTTAATTAAACATTGAAAACTATACTAAGAGTGTATTTTAATAATTAATTACTCTTTTAATTTTTAGGGCGTAATAAATATTATATCGTAACGAACCAAATGGACATGTCAATCAAAACTCTTTCCGCTGCACCTGCAACTTCATTTTTTGTTTTTGCCTAAATAATTGCTGACCAAGCAAAATTTAAAGACACGTATCGCTCGCCACGTTGGAGTGAAGATGATATATGCAGGACAATGCAATCGAATACTGTTGCTATGTCTATAACAACAGTAGTAATAGATATTATTATTATTTATATATTTTTTGTGTTTAATTGATATGGAATTAATTCACCAATGGCCCAAAACCACAATATATTGTCAATTCAGAAGATGAGAGAACTTCAATCCATTTAATTTGACCAATGAGAAAATATAATCAATCCCATAATTATATATCAATTTGATGATTTTTGTTCCAAATAATCAAATATTCACACCTAATAATTTGCCCTAATCTTTTTGGGTTGATAACAAGTATAAATATAGCATTCTATTAACATAAAAAGGCAATATATTGTCAATTCAGAAGAAGGAAATCATTTAATTTGACCAATGTTCTCAATCCCCAAGTCAATTTGATGTTTTTTTGTCCTAAAATAATATCAATTTGATATCTTTTTGGGTTTTATAAATATAGCATTCTATTAACATAAAAAGGCAAACTCAAAAGGAAATCGATGTTATATCCTTAGATCCTGATTACTGAATGAATTATGAAATCGTCTAATTTAAAAGTTTAATTGACAGTAAATTTGATTTTCGTTATTAGAAATTCGGATCTCAAACACAATAACTAACAAATAAGAGGATATAAGATGTGACTTACTCCACAGTATACCCTTAAATGTTCAAGTTAATAATATTTTCTAATCAAATAGAAAGATAGGAGAAAAATATACGTAGATGCAAGGAAGAGAGGATTGCGTGTTCGTAAAGAATTAGATTTCGTTTGGTGCATTTCACTAGGAAGCGGCTTCAGAGTTAGAAGGCAATGCTTCATAGGATGTGCTCGGTTGGGGAGTGGCGTTAGAGTTAGAAGGCAGTGCTCTGTAGGATATATTTGGTTGAAGACCAGCTTTAGAGTAAAATATACTCGTCGAAGAGTGGCTTAGAGAGGGTTCACTCAAAGGAGAGTGGCTTCTTAGAGGAGAAGTACACTAGTAAGGCAGTGACTTTTGGAAGAAAAGTGCACTTGTTAGAGAACGAATGTAAGAGAAAGGTACACTTATTGAGAGTTGTTTTGAAAAAGTGTACTCGTAAATAGAGTGGTTTCTTGGAGAAAATGTGCTTTCGTTGGAGAGTGGTTTAGAGAGAGATGTGTACTTCATCTTAGAGTGATTTTGAGAGGATACACTCGTGTAAAAAATTCCCCTCCCCCAAGAACTAGTGGATATACTCATGGATACATGTTTTGAATTCAAGAACTGGTTCGCTAGGGGTGCAATTCGGTTGATTGATTAATCTCAGAGAAAAGATCAAAGAGAGAGATCCCTTCCCCAAAAAATCTGATTCTTTCTCTTGTGGAAGAGACGTGTATTTGTAGAGCAAGCGTCATTTTAGCTTTATTTAAGCCTCACGGCTAGTAATAGTTATCTGTGTATATTCACTTCATTGTCTGAGAATATTTGTTGGGTCGTATCTGTCTTTTTGGAATAATCTGTAATTATGGAGTAATATTTTTCATATATTTGTTGAGCTATTAAAATAATCGTAGGGCTAAATTATAGTAACCGTTACCCGAATGCATACACTAAATTGTCATAACATTAACCGATTCTAGGTTGTGGCCGTTTGGGTGAACAGTTGATTAGCCATAATTGTCCGTTTTTCATTGGATGATATCAGATTATACTTCCCGGATTGATCGTTATGCTTGTTGGATTTTAGGTTAAGTGAGCATTCTGCAGGGCTTCTATTTCTTGGGCCCTTCTTTTTTCAGCGAATTAAGTTTTTGGGTTGGCTCGTGAATTACCATACCTATTAGTTTTGGTCCCAAATAATAGAACAATTTACATTTACTAATTTGTCATTAGGATTCTCGGTTGTTAACTGTTATGAAAATAATATCTTACTAATAAATTATATTTTAGTAACAAAAAATAAATAACTCAGTTTAGAAGAGAGAGAGAGAGAGAATGATCTAAAAGGGAAGGTGAAATAATATAAAAGAGAATATATATATATATATATATACATATATGCACAAATAGAGTTGGTGGGTAGGGTGGTGATGGTCTGTGTTGCGTTGCTTCTTCAACTACACCAGCAGTACTTATATTATATATACATTTAAAGTTTTATGTCATTTTATAATTGTATTAGTTACTAAAATTTGTAATTATTTTTGAATATATGATTAGTTTATGAACTATTAAAATTTATCATAAGTATGTATTTTAATAATTAAATTATTGATTTTTTATTAGCTGACTAGCATTATATTTTTATAAATAAATTATTAATATTATATTGTAATAAACCAAATGGACATGTCAGCCAATAGTATTTCAACCTTTCTAGCTTGCATGCAACGTCTTTCTCCGTCTTTGCCTTCATAAATGCAGAGCAAACAAATTTTCAAGAAACGTTCCCCTCTCTATGTTGGAGTGAAGACGATACTAGCTGTAAAATATAATTGAATAATACTAACAAGGCCTTAAAGAATTAATAGACTTCTATTAACATTACTCTTTATTTAATTTGACTGATTTAAAATTTTATAAAATTAAATTAACATAATGAATATAATCAAAAAATTATGTCGGTTAAATTTTTGGGTCTGATACGACATAGATGAAAGTATTTGATTTGGCCCAATCTACCCCCTTTTCTAGTGTGTGTATATATATATATACTAAATAAATATAAAGTTTAAAATTTTTATAAATATATTATATTTTTATATAGTTCATAACTTTTTACGTAAATATTTTTTATTAAATATACTTACGTAATACTTTATCAAAATATTATAACTTTTTAAATATTATACATTTTTAAAATATTTTTATATAATCATAAATTTTTAAATAAATATACTAAAAATAATAAAATATATATGAATCAATTTAAATTGACCCAATTTAACTGAGAAACGGGCATAGTCAAAACTTTTGGCACAGGTAATCATACCTAATTCGGATCGATTTGGCTTATTGTTTATAAATATTCATTTGAACCTGACCTTCATCCTATTCAAATCAGACTTTGTTCAAGCTAAAGAAGAAAATAGATAATATTATTGCGTACATTATTTTTGTGGTTAGTTCTGTTGGCGCAGAATAGATGGATGAAGGACTTTGTATAGAATCACACACAATGAGAAAGAAGCATATAAAAATTTTACGTGAAAAATTTTTTTTTAATTAAGGAAAAAAATTACGGGATAAAGTCCACTATATAAAAAATTAGTTAGAAAAAAACCCTGAGATGTAATATCCACTATACACCAAGACGGACAAAAAAACTTCTCCAAAGTAAAAAGAAAACTCTCCTTTTTATAACTCTCTGTTTTTCTCTCATCTTCATTTTTATAACTGGTGGTACATTTCTCTCCTTTTCTTTTCGCTCACAATTTTTGATCATTTGTATCACCTTCACCGCATGGCCAACATGCATACTTATAAGGATCATTCCTGGAGATTATCTACCAATAAACAGGTTGAGTGTGGACAAATGGCTGCGACCAACCTTGCAACCTACCACCTACACCGCCCAAAAAATGCCATTTCGCATTTTCTCTCCAAACCGGCAAAATGGCATATCGAAGCAAATGACATTTTGGCATTTTGCTTCATTCCAGGAAATCGGGTATTTTGGCCATTTTATTTTGGCTATACCGATAAATCCTCGATATCATTTAAACCATATTTTGGCTATATCTTGAGCATATTTGGCGCCCCGGGTGTCAATCTCTATTTCCACTTTGGCCTGGCCAACATTCACTTTGCACCAAAAGCTTCGAGGCGTGCCTTCAAAGCAGCCATCCTACCCAAAAAATGTCATTCGGCATTTTCCTCCAAACCGGGCAAAATGACCGCCACTTGCCAACTCGCGAATTTCCTAAAATGGGCATGTTTGGCATTTCACGCCAAAGTCCTTGGCCCCACTTCAATTCCCGGCCTTCCGATGCACCCGATTTGTGCACACCACACAAATCGGGTGTTTCTGAGTCACCCACAAGGAGTGACTAACCCCAACAAACTCTCCTCACAACCATGGGAGAAAACCTTTGCCGGGTTATTTTGGCCTTTTCCTCAATCAAACTCGACGCTTGGCTCCATAAGCCCGAATGACACATTCCTCCGCCTCCACTAAACTTGGAGTAATTCCACTCCCTTCAACTCCTTTTCGGCATTTTGGCCATACGTACCACCTCACCAATACCATCTTTGGTCACATTCAACGCGCCCATTTTACTTACCATAACCGAGGCGCTTTTGGTGAGTTTTCAACGCGCCTTGACTTGCTAATTTGAAATTATATTCAACCTTTAGCATTGCACACCCTTTAACATGAGCTTGTTTCTGTTGCTTGTCTTCAAGCAAACATCCCCTATGCCAGCAACCATCGACGAGCCACCATTTGCACCAAAAGCAAACGGGCGTGTTCGTGGAAGGAAACTTTCTTTGGTATCGTGTGAGGCCCCACAATCCATCACCCAACTATCTCCTCGCGCCCTTCACCAATCAAGTAGGAGGTTCACCATAAACTTTTCCTTCATTAGTTTGATCTCGGTCTCTCCAATGTTTGGTTATCCTCATTCTCCCGCCTCAGGCAATCATGCTTTATTCCAAGCAACCTCTCCTCAAACTTGCTCCGATTGTTGTCCTTTGCCGCATCCGGCCATATCTCCACAAAGTTCTCGAGGCCTCACCACCCTTCCTTGACATTCATAAGTAAAGTCTTCGGCCGGCTGTCATTCCTTAACAACAACGCCGTGTGTGATCGCTCGAGGTGCTCAGAAGGACGCCAACAGAACTAATGATTTATAGACTTCCTGATCTATAAGTCTGTGCGGTTACCAATGACAAAATCTATTTAGGCCATGCTTCTTCATATATAATCCTATTGTCAAAAGAACCAACTCCCAAGCTCCCTCCGGATTTGTCGCTAAAGACCTTGTATTTCCTACAAAATACCTTGATCATACAATTAGCAAGATCTTACCAACTTTAGGTGATTCTTTTAATCTTTTGGTCAGCAACTATGAGACATATCTAGAGCGTAAACCATCAAAAAATTAGATGCACATGGTCTTATAAGTATTAGAATCATAGTATTAGACGAGCATCCATTATATGGATCTAAGAATCCTCAAAGAGAGAGCATTTAAGATTGCTTTTACATCTAAGATGTATTTTATTTGAAATACTCATAATAGGTTTTTTTTATGATAGTTATACCTTTCGGTCATAATAAAAGATTGATACTATCCAAAATACTAAATTGGTGAAGCCATGGTTGATACGGCATGTCTTGCATGATTCAAACATGGCTTTTACCATCCCTCGGGCATCAATTTGGAGGATGTCTACAGTGTTGGGGCTTCGCCGACCACCTAGATGAATCGAGAGGAATAACAATGACAATACATAGTAGACAAATAATAATTATAAAATAAAAAAATAAGATATAAGTAATTTTATATGAAAAATTTCTTCTGAATATAAGAAAAAAATCACGAGATTATATCTGAAAATCTTTACTATGTAAAATCGGTTACACAAATCCCAAATATAATAAGTATAAGAGTTTAATAAGTTCAGCCTTGTGGAGCCAAATTTAAGTGATTCATTGAAGACAAGATGAAACATCTTCTCCTCATTAGATGCACGTGGTCTTTTTTCTCTATTAGATCTTCATTTTTCTACGAATCCTCAAAGAAAGCATTTAAGCTCTCTTGTCTAATTTTTTAACACTCATAGTGTTTTAGCGAAATGAATGTTTTCTCACTATTGCTCCAAAATACTAAATTTATAAACATGATTCCTACCAAGTGCATCAATATGGAGGATGTCTTTTTTTATAACAATGACAATACATAGTAGACAAATAACAATTATAAAATAAAAAAGATAAGATATAAGTAATTTTATAGGAAAATTTTTTTTTGAATATGAGAAAAAATCACGGTTGGATATCTTTCAATATAAGTAAAAGTTTGACGGTTGTTTTGGGTCTCAAGATAAGATGAAACAGCTTCTCCTCACTTTTTTTTCTACTCAAAGCGCATTATCTCTAATTTTACGATGTGTTTTTAGCGAAATTCCACTATCACCTCCTATAAAAACCCTAAAGGACTTTTTATTCAATAAATCTAGATATCTTCAAGATGCCTTTTGGTCTCGGACTGCCTCAAACTAAGCAAGCTTCTGATTTAATAATCTAATCACTCTTTGACATTGGCATTCGGCCCTCGACCACGGCACCTAGTCGCCTCTTGGCCTCAGAAACTTGTCGTGCGTGCGAATAACACAATTCTCCGTCTTAGTATGAATCCCAAGTGTCCTCATTTAAAGCACCGAACTGCCTATTAGTCAAGTACGGGCCCACATGAAAATGACGTGTAACAACATGTAGATGGATTGATTCCCTTTATCCATTTTTTGGGTGTCTTCTAATTTCGAAATGATAATTTCTGGATTTTGTTTTTTACTTGATTGTACTTTGTTAATCCCGGATAAAGGTTATGGATATGGATGACATGTTAGTTACTAAATAACATAATTTCTATATAATACTTTTAATATTTTCATAAATCACTATGAAAAAAATATGATTGTTAATATTAAACTAGTCCTATAGGATTATTTGTGAAATTGGCATAAAAAAAAAAAAACACCCCACATATTATCCATTCGGCAAAAATTACATGAAATTTTCTTGTGTAACTGCAAAATAAGTAATATCCTTTTATACCCTGTCAAATATGGGCCAATAAGGGACAAATAAAAAATTTAAAATTTAAGAAAAATAACAAAAATATATATATAAATTGGATTAAAAAGATAAAAATTTCCCCAACCATGAATTTTTTAAGCGATCTCAAATCATTGGTTCAACATACCAGTAAATATGGAGCCTCGTTTCAATCTTATTGATGGAGCACTAGAGGAAACAAAGAAAATAGTCACCTTAGGTGATATATCCAATCCAGTCCCAAGGGCATTTTTTGTAAAATATTTTCAAAAAATAAAAATAAATAAATGAATAGATATAATATTATATTAAATAAAAACAAAAATAAATTACTGGATGCCTGTACAAACAAAGAAAAATAAAAATATATTAGACGCCGTTGATACAAATTGTCCGATTCATTCATTTGATTAGTGAAGAACAATTAAGCGCAGTTTAATCACATAACGTTCTGTCAAATGAAGAACGGACAAAGCCTACACACCAGCCCCAGTTTCTTTTTACATAAATAATCTTCTCTTGCATCGATCAAAACAACAACAAATCAGAAAAAAACAAGCAAAAGCTCACACCTTTATAATTTACCTTAATGATTAAAAAAAAAAAAACTTTGCTAGGAAATCCAATATAATTAATATACAATACTCTTATATATGCATCAAATTAGGTGTTCGAACGTCAATTCAGACGTGAATGAGGAGGACGCCCCTCCGACGAAGCTGTCATCTGATGTCTTGCCCGGCGGTGGAGTAAGAACCCAAGAAAAGGTGGCTGGGTAATCGTATTTTTCCACGTGGCCGACCACTGAAACGTCAGATGAGTAGCGTTGCTCCACAGTCCGATCACCGTTGATCAAAGGCGGTAGAAAATCGCTGAAGCAGACTTGTGGGTCTACATGGTGGGGCTGTGATTGAGGACTATATTGATCAATTATAGGAGAAAATAATGCCGTGTGATCCATCAATGCTGTTTGATCTATGTTCGGATGAACCAAATTCAATTGATTGTTTTGGAGATCAGCGAACCCAGATTGTGATTGTTCAGCAGCGTGTTGATCATCAAAAGGGATTTGCTGCACCAGGCTTCTGAGGTTGGCCAATAGTAGTCCACGCATGGTGGTGAGCATGTCGGGTTTTGGTAGATGGGTCACCGGATCAATGCCCATTCGGATGAGCCTCTTCTTCAGGCAGCTATTCCAATAGTTCTTGATCTTATTGTCAGTTCGACCGGGTAAACTTTTGGCGATTACTGACCATCTTACAACAGATTAAAACTAATCAAATTAGTAACTTAGCACTACGTAACCTAGACTATGGAAAGAAGCTACAACTCATAGCTATGTAGAAAATTTGTTTCCCAATCAAATTTTACTGAGATTTATTGATGCTAGAAAACAAGATATATAAAAAAATAATAATAAGATTGATTCATCTATGCCTTATTCTTCGGAGCATAATAATAACTTAGTTGGCCCTTTGTCCTAAAAATCAGTGCTTTTATGGGTTTAAATTTCAGCGTATTCTATTTGCTTATAAATAATATTGAAAACAAAAAATATATATATATATTATTCTTTTTCAGTGATGAAGATTTTTCATCTTCACAGACCAAACTCTAAATGCATAATTTTATCCATAAATATTATAGGACAAATCAAAACACCTCAATAAAATTGCTCTTATCAAGAATACTGATCCGAATAGGTTGATAAAAATAAATCACAAAGACCTACTTGTTGCCATAAATGGAATGGAGATGGAGTATTGTCTGCTCCTCTTCTTGGCTAAATTTCCCTCTCTCTATATCAGGCTTTAAGTAATTTGTCCATCTTAACCTGCAACTCTTCCCACATCTGTTAAGACCTGCACACAAAGATGACATATATATACAGACACATATATACATATACATATATACATACATTTATATATATATACACATTAATAAATAATATAATGATTGACGTGTTAGTAATATTTAAATAAGTCTAGCAAAATTCGGAGTGTATTTGATATTGGGTTGCAAAATCTTTGGTAAAACTTTAAAATTGTAATTAGTCTCTACACATGCAAATCTGAGCATAAGCGTATATACGTCGGTGTACAAGTTTTTTAGTTATGTGTACTAGTAACAAACTAGATATATGCTAATTTATTTAGTTTAGTGTAAATAAAAAATTGATCATGATTAATTAACAAAACTTGAAAGCTGCCAAATAAATACTTCAGGAGTAGATGATCAATTTTATCAGATCACTTCCAACCAAGTGTGCAGATATAACAATGTGAAACAGCCCACTCATTTTAATTACTGTTAAATTATAATTAACCTCTCTTAATCTAAGAAAAAGCCCAATCGTCCTCATCACACAACGTCAGATTCTCAGCCAAAAGTTGCGCTGCAAATTGAAGTGCAGCGCCAGAACAGCAATCCAAAGGCTTCCATGGACACACACAGCACACACACACACATTACGAAGAAAAGAATGAGCAAAGAAGAACGGTTCTTGATATGAAAACCTGCAAGCTTGGGAAGAGTTGTCCAATTTCTGTAGCCATGTTGGTTGATATATTCAACAAGTTTATGATCTTCTTCAGGCGACCACGGACCTTTCTTCAGCCCGGAGCTGCGATCGTCCCAAGAAGACGATGATCTTCCCATGTAATTATCGACGATATTACTTATGCTTGCTCGCTTCCTCAAAATACATCTTATAATCCAATTAGAAAGCCTACCTTGTAAATATATATATATATATACATATATACATATATATAATTAATGGCTGCCTCTTTGTCTTCAGTCGATCGAGTAAGAAACTCCAAAATAATTAATTCAACCTTTGTCTCATTCAGGGGCGCCTATATGAACTTGCAAAATGACATGGTTGTCCTTGCTGTTAGATTCCTCCATGGATAATAAGTAGCAGGTCCTACCCCTCTCAGTTTTAAGTGCACATCATAAAACAATCAACGCTCCATATTAAATATATGTTTGATTTTTAGAACAATATATATGTATATAAATACATACAATCTATAATAATATCAGAAGAAATATTATACTGTTTGGTTTGAACGAGGAATAATTAATTCATCCATTAATACAAGGATAGATATTTTAAACAGTTATTAGCCAGCAGAAGTCACTTTTAAATATTTATTTCCTGAACTTTATGAATAAAGTCACTACATCGCATGGTGTTAATTATTTTAATTTTTTAATAATAAATATTTTCACATAAAAATTTAAAATTTAAGATAGGAAGTGCTTCTAGAAAATAAAAACTCACAAAAAGTTGCTTATTCTTTAGTTATACTATCCAACGAAATAAATAGATTGATAGTACGTACATTTTATCTTAATAATTAAATATTGATATTTTAAAATAATAAAGTAAAATGTTATTTTTTCGAATAATTCCCTGTCAGAGAAAAAAAAAAAAAAAATTTGTGTGGAGGACATGCATGACAAATAATTGTTGGTTGGACGACATGACAAATAATAAATATCACTCGACGCACGCAAGAAGGGAGGGGGACTTTTCAATCATTCATTATTTTGTATATTTGATCTTTTATACTTAAAATCTACTGCTAACGTTGATATTAACACCGAACGACCTTTGAGCAGCCGCCGTGGGCCACAGCTACTTAAATCCATTTGAATACTCAAACGTGATTTGCTACGTTACTTGAGAAAACAAAATACACCCATTATCTCGATTATTAAGAATAATTATAATTGTATTGCTAAAATTTATGATTATAATTTTATTTTTTATGTTCATGATTATTAAGAATAATTATAATTGTGCTGCTGAAATTCATGATCGTATTTTTATTTTCTATATCTACATATGTGTCATTGAAAAACAATAAGGGGCCATGGTTTGAAATCTTACATATTATTGGGATTCAAAATGAACAAGATTGCGCAACATAAATGAATTGAAATTTCTTGTTAATCGTCACCCACTAGTATTCCATTGGGCATAATAAAAAACGCTTTTCAATCAAATGATAAATGTCAAATAATATCGAAACCCGTAACCACAACCCCTTCCTCGCCGGTTGACAACATCAAGTGTATTTCCTTAAAGGGCCAGCATTGAAATTTGAAATTTATAGGGAAAGTCGATACCTCTTTATATTTAAAGTAAAACATGTATAATCTAATTCGATTATTTATTTAGTAGTATTTTCCTAAAAAATCTCATATTCTATTCTTTTTATTCTTTTCTTCACTTCTATAGTAAAGACAATTCTTTTGGTATTAAAAAATATTATTAATTTTAAATGATTAACAAATATACCTGATATTTGCTTAACTAGAAGAGTTTTACACATGCTATTGTAAGACCTTTCATCTTGGCCTTACAAGCACTGAAATCTTGGATATATTAAGGATTTCAGTGCTCAAAATTTTCTTTTCAAATCTTAAAATTTAAGTATCTTTTGAATTAGAAAGATGTAACACCAACAAATACCCCAAGAGCCTCTAAAATCTTTAACCAATGCTGTACAACCAATGCTGATCATCACTTTTGATGTAGCCCTACCAGCATTGACCATATTTTTCATTTATTATGTTAGAATTATATTTATTATGTGATGAAAAGTTTAACTTTATTTTTTAAAAATAATTGTTATATAATAAAATTATAATTTTTATATATCTATTTATTTTCAAAAATTAACTAATATAAATAAATAAATAAATAAAATATTATAGTATTGAAAAATATGTGCTATCTATAATTTTTGGCTAATATGATTACGTTAGCCGAGTAAGGCCCAAAGCCGTTGCTCGAACCTCAGCCGTCGGTATTTATACCTAATGCGAATAGATCCGTACGTAAGAGCCCGTCCTGTAGTACAACACCAGTGGTTGGGCTTAATTCCTACATCCTAGTGTGGGCCCATATTCAAGATGGGCCTAGCTGGATTTTTGGCCCAATACCTTCAAAGGGAAACAAACTATGGACTGGATATTCGGACTATGTCCGTAAAGAAGACCGTATATTCAGCCTATATCCATCTCCATTTTTTTTCTTAGGTTGCAAAGAGTACGAGCCTTGAATCCCTTTAATGTAAGGATAATGTAGTTAAAATATTTAATCCCAGTAAATTTTATTTTATTTTTTTAATAAATATTTGAGTCTAATCCCTTTTTATTTTTCTTGATCATTAATATTTTAAACCCTCCAAAAATATGCACATCCAAAAGCAATATCCTACCAGGCATCACATCCTCGACTATATTTTATATTTGTGAATGGGCTATTACAAAAAGAAAGATGTTAGAACTCTTTCATTTTAAAATCACATCATATTGAGGTTATTACACTAATAATTTGTATATCTATGATAATAGAATATGCTTAAGATATTTTTATCTAGTATTATAATCATAACTATCTGAATTATTAAAATAAAATTTTATCGTTTGAATTATGATAAAAATAAATTAAGAAAAAAAATTCTAATAGTATTGAGCCCTTCGTAGACTATTTTGGACCTGTATCATTGGGCCATCATATAATGGTCCATTTAAGAGCAAAGACCGGTAAATAGGCCTCATGCAAAAATGGACACACTTTTCATTTGAGTTATATACCCTGAATTTTTATACATTTGCCGAAGTTAGTGTTCACAAGATTGTATAATAGCATATCCTTCTTACCACTTTATTTAAGTTTAGCCCAGCATGAGTAGCATGGGTTTTCTCGAGAGAAATGTATCATTAATGTGAATAACTTAATTCAACTTTGTAGAAAAATGGCATTTCTACTGACTCCTTATTCAATATAATTGTGTTCTTTTATCAAACTTGTACGGTGGATGGGAACTATGAAACTTATGGTAACAATAATAATGAATAATTATGTCAACTATGCAACTTGGTTATTAGGAGTTTTGTCTATTTAATTATTTAATTTTTTTGGGTATCTCCTAAAATAAGAACGATTTGACAGATTAATACAATGAGTCACACAAATAATAAATTCATGAAAATGTATGAATCAACTAAATTGTTAATTTCAGATAAGATAGAGATCAAACCGAATGACTAAACTTTCAAATAATTGAATTATTGAGCCATAAAGTGGCCAGATAGTTAAGTACAACAAATACCAAAGTTCAAAATGGATACATGATTATTTAAATCGGACAACTAATTCTATCAAATAGATAAATGAAATAAATGATTATCCTAATTTGTCAATTAAATTAAACAACTAGTTAATAAACTAAATGATATGAATTAGATTTAGAGTATACTAAACAATTAAAGTATTCAGCTCTTAAAGAAAAAATCGCTTACATAATGATTAATTAGTAATCATTAGAAAATCACTACTAATTTACAATAAGGTTCCCCATCTCCTAAAAATGGGGAGAAAAATTCAAAAAATATGCACAAAACTCCAATTATCTTATTACTAAAAACTCTATAAATTACAGAGTTAAATATTTTAATTTTAACTCTCTCACATCCTTATTTTCTTTACAACTTTTTTATTTTTTAAAAAAAATTACGTCAAATGATATATCAAGAAGCGAGTCGTATATTTTTTGATTTATTATCGACGTTATGGTATGCAAAATTTGGATAAAAAAAATTCAATTGATTGACTTAACTTAATCAAAATTACCATCCAAATTTAAAATATATATCATTAATATTATCTGTGAAAATGTAATCAATCCATTCATTCCTGTCTAATTAAGATTAAACCTACTTAAGAACTCAAATTTTCCTTCTAACAAGCAGTGGAGAATACAAGAGTGCAATGGTCGACAAGCCAACCTCTCAAAGATCTCTCCTCTTGTGGCATCATCCAAGAAGAAAGTAGTGCTCACTTACCAGCCAATACATATATTAGAGCTTTGGCAACTCAAATATAAAATATATTGAAGATGCTGAAATCTTTATAGGACAAAATTTATAGGGCAGAGGCCTTCTAACTATAGGCATCAGCCTCGACAATGAGGCATTTAGTAAAAATACGATAAAACTAATCAATTTAAATACATTATATCATCTCTAATATTAAATTATAATTGAATTAATATTCTAACAAATTACAAATTCTGACATCATGAGATTTATTTTAAAAGGGTGGGATAAATTAAATACAAATATTAGTTTGCTATAAACTAAAGGGGAAACAAACTTGTGTAAGGCGTTAGGGGGGCCGGGGGACCCTTACACAATCCAATCAAAGCTTTTTTTTGTTGGTAAGTAATCCAATCCAATCAAAGCTGGCAAGCATGTTACTACCCTCCATACATGTATCGAAAAAAACATCAAGAGGACATTACACGAATTTGCAAGCAGCTTTAGCGGAAATCGAGCGAGAATTGGAATGGCAGATGGGACAGTTATCTTCTTATTTTTAACAATAATATTATATATTTTTATATACATTATTTGTTGATATATTATTAGTAAATATTTTTTTAAAAAACATAACATCGTGTATAAAATAAATATATTAAGTGTATATAATTTTCACATGGTCATATAAAATCCAGATATTATATAAAAAATTGTTTTTGAACGTATATGAAATCAAGGTATGCCAAATTAATACCATCATATTCCCACTATCTTTTTAATATAGAATTCATGCCTGATTCAAGATAACGTGAATAAATCCCACGATTTAAGAAAATGGTAAAATTATCATCCAAATGGAGAACTAGCATGTGTGAAAGTACCCATAAGCATCTCGTTAGCATATATTGAAAATATATATTCTCATTTTTATATATATATTTTTAAAAATGATGGGAATGCTAGTAGCAGACTGGCCCAAATGAGGAAACGGTCCAAATCCTCGGTGGCCCATGTTTGCTGTGACGATCAACACAGCCGTTAATCAAACAAAGAGCAAGTGGGCCGGTAAAGGCCTATCTAAGTTGATGATGGTTAACAATGTCGTTGACCAGGGAAGTGGAAAGCACAACCCGTGATGAACACGGCCCATGTCCAAATTGGCTAACGTGTCCATCTTCGAACCACAATGGTCATTTGACCTAATTTTCAGTATCATCAAAGAAGGTAAGTTTCATTGTAACAGTCACCTCCAAAAGCAAAGCATATTTCGAGAGGAAGACGCTAGAATTTATGCACGGTATGTTGAAAACCCTATAGTTACAAAATGCAGATGGAAGGAGATCAGCTTCTTTGACCGTTATAGCCAGAAAGAAGCTCACGTCTACGCAGGAAAGGCAACGATTCCCAACAGAATACGGGCATCAAGCCCCTCTGCATAATGAAGGCATTTCGTTGTCATGGTTATAAAAGGCCCAAATTCTCAGTGGCCAATTTTTGCTTGGATGGTCAACACAACAATTGATCGGATAAAGAGCAAGTGGGCCATTAGAGGCCCAAGATCACAAAGGCCCATCTAAGCATAGGACAATCAACAATACCGTTGATCGGAGAAGTGAAAAGTAGGCCAACCACGACCCATGATGAACACATCCTATGTCTAGACTGGCCCACGTATTCATCTTCGAGCCATAACGGTCCTCTGTCCTAATTTTTTGCATTACCAAAGAAGGCAAGTTTCACTACAACAGTCACCTCAAGAATCAAAGCACATTTCGAGAGAAAGGCACCATAATCTACTCACGGTCTATTAGAAACCCTAATGGTTAGAAAATGCAGAAGGAAGGAGATCAGCCTCTTTGACCGTTACAGCCAGAAAGGTACTCACGCCTACGTAGAAAAGGCAACGATTTCCAACAAAATACGAGTATCAAGCCCCTCTGTATAAGGAAGACATCTCATGGTCATAGTTATAAAAGACTATGGGAGCTAACGCTTACAATCACGCATTCTCTTATCCACAAAAGCCCTCAAGCAATTATGAAGCTCTCAGAAACTCTCCTACTCTCTTGAGCATTTTACGCTCGCACTTTCTCTACTACTAGTTCCCAACGAACTTAATATTTAGAAAAATCATTCCCCACGAGCAACTAACTACAAAAGCTACTTATCCTACGAGTGCACTCTCATTTACAAATACACTCATTGCATCCATTTATACATCTTTTACATCTACCTTTTAATTTCAGAAGCTCAATTATTGACTTGAGTATCGGATTATTTTCGGTGGGATCAAATCCCGTCATCATCTGACCTCTTATTTGAAATTGTGGTATATAAGATCTAAAACTCAGCGAACAAAGATCGAAACTCGACAGACTGCTTAACTTGAATCTGTTCAAATTTGGATCCAGGTTACATCAAAAAAATATTAATTTACTAATTTGTAAAGTTTAAGACATGATTTAATATGTTTTAAACCATACAATAGGATGTAAGTATTATTAAAAAAATAATATATATATATTATGGTAAATGAATATTAATGAGTTTCTGATGTAGTATGTGTCATCGGAATTTGAAATTAGTGATATAATTTTCTAATTTATTATAAAATTAACGTTATAGTAAAAGATTAAAAAAAAGAAAACAATGATATTTTTTTGAAAAAAAAATTAAAAATTAAAAAATTTTGATAATTTTCTTTTTTATTACAATAATTTGGAAAGCAAAGAATCGGCCATATCTGCCGCATCGCATTATGAATGCAGAAGATAATCTGTAAGAGGACCCCACAGAAGTCGATGTTCTCCAGAAGTCTAATAATTACTCAGACTGTTTAATTATGGTGAAAAATTCATAATGTTTTTAAAAATAATATTTCTATAAATAAGAGTCGTCTTCACTGTTGAAAAATACAAAATATCTGTAGGAAGAATAATGATATTTGATTTGGAAGTTTTTGACTTGAAATAGACATATCAAACCGGATGAATCTAATTAAAAATTTTTAATCTATCATAACTTTAAGTGATGGTAATTTATTTTTTTTTTTTTTGAAAAAAAAAGTGTTAAATCACGTAGAATCTGCAACACACTATTTTAATAAGACTCGTGTGAATAATGATATGTTTTAAATGAAGGATAATTAATTAATTTGTACATAAATAATATTGATGAGTAAATTATTTTATAATTATTTAGTTTCGAGATCAAATCTAATCTGTCTCTAGATTTGAATTGTTATACGAATTAGGGGGCTTTCTGATCCTCCACAGCGGGTCGAACTCAGGTGAGTCTGGTCTTCATCTCTAATAAATTAGGTCCCGCACAATATAACAAATAAATAAGAAATTAGAGGATTGGTAAGATTCACTCTCTGATTTATCATCCGACGCTCAAATCAGAAATCTTTCTTAAAGAAGAAAAAAATGAAGGATTGATGAGTAAATTATTTCATAATTATTTAGTTTCCAACCAAATTTAATGTGTCTTTAAATTCGGATTGTTATACAAATTATAGGGTTTCCTGATCCTCTACGGTGGGTTAATTCAGGCGGATCTAATATCTATCTCTAATAATTTTAGTCTTGCGTAATACAATAAATAAATGGTCAAAAAATTAGCAAAACTCACTCTTTAATTTATCATCCGACACTCAAATCAAAAATCTTTTTAAAAAAGAGAAACTTTAAGAATGTAAAGTGCAATGATACACAAGTAAAGGAAATAAGAGTAATGACGGAGGTATTGGCTTTAACGGTTGCGCTCGATGAGAAATGACTTATAAGTGCACTCACAAAGAGAATAACTATGAGAGAGAGAGAGTTCCCTATGAGAATTAATGGCCTCGAGAGCGGGAGAAAACTCTTTGTTCTTTTTGGACAATCGAGGGTAAGGATCGTTCCCACTTCATCGGTAGGGGATGATAAGGTATTTGTAAGGTTAGTGTTAATTTTGTGTATCTTGGGCTTCAAGATAGTTGACAGCTACATTGTGAATATTTGCTGAACTGCCTATGTGATAGTAGAAGCTGTTAATTGTAGTTGTCATTTAGGGGTGATTGTATAATTGTTGGTAATATTGCCAGTACGTTTTCCAAACTATTCCAGCGGTAGTGGTGGCCATCAACAACAATTGTCATTTGGGTCAGACGACCTTGGGCCACTTTTCTAGCACATTTGCCAGGTTGCCTTTACTGCTACGGCTGATGTCTCATACATGTGTGCTCTACTCTAATTGGGTTGCTGATTGTTAAGTTGGAATGCTCTCTCCGCCTTGAATGGTTAGTTCATGAGGAGGTCTATTAGGCTTGCTTGTCGCATTTCTTTATTTGCCCATTACAAATTGGGCCGTATGGTGACATCCTTTAGGCTTTGTGCCACACGGGCCCCCACTAGGCTTCAGTCCCCTCGACAAACTGACGGGCGGGCTTTTCTTTGAGCTAATCCACAATATCACCGATCTCATCAAAATCCATTTTTACTTGAGCTATTGCTTATTTTTTATGAATGTATCTATTTTTATTTGAGCTATTATCTATTTTGGATGAATGTGCGGAATGAATTGGTTTCTAAACCTATTATATATATATATATATATATATATGTGTGTGTGTAAATTATTCTAACTAAAAGTTATTATTATTATTATTAATTTATTGTTATTATTGTTGTTGGGTTGCTATTATTCTTACCGAACAGTATAAAGTGAATTTTAAATTTGCATTAAATATTAAATCGTATGGATTAAACGTCATCTACTCATTTTGTCTTCTCATTTCACTCACATGCCAAAAGTATTGCATTTAATACTATTAGTTACTGAAGAAACATTTATTTTTAAATACATATTAAATTTAATTAATTTTATAATACCAAAAGTACATATATGACATATTGAAACAACCTTGACCCCTCTACCTTAGCAATCAAGATGAGACAATTTAATTGGTTCAATTTTTGTTAATTGGATAACATTGTTTTTTCTCAAACATAAAACTTATCCAAAAGTCAAGACAAATTCCAATAGATAAAGCCCAAAAAGATTTTAATGACTTCAATCCATCCAAAATGAGAGCATTAAACTTTAAATAAATTTCAGAATTAAACCCATTTGAATTTAAAAATAATTCAATTGGACCATAAAACCGTGATAGGTTGGTGCATTGCCAATATGTACCAGATTGATGGCCTATGTCTGCTATTTTTTATCAATCTTATAATTTTAATCGTTTATTTTTAAATAAATTATTATTATATAATTATTTTTAATAAAAATAAAATTTAATTAAAATTAATTATTTAAAAATAGTTATATTATAATTGCATGCTTGATAATAGAAAATTAAAATTAGAAGATGGAGTGACTCTATTTCCATTAAGAAAAATCCAGTAACCCTCATATATTTTGGATATACCCTGCAGCGCTTATTCACACTTGCAAATCTCCTATAGGGTGCAACGAAATGAAACGGTGTAATCTATGAATGAGAGATGTTATATCGAATATATCAGAGTGTATTATTATTTTATCATATTATTAATTATTAGAATTATATAGTTATATTAACACATACATTAAATTTAATAAAATTGAGGTATATTTCTGTAAATCTCCATAATTTTTTTAAAAAAATATTTAGAAGATAATCTTCAATCATTCATTGAACATTATTAAATAATTTAACATTCATTTATCTATTTATTATAAACTCATAAATATTAATAAATAAATAAATATATATATTATATCATTACAATATTATAAAAATTATTTAAAATGTCGCTATAACTACACGTAATCCGTAATTATCCGAGAGAGAAGCGGAACACCACAATCACAAGAAAGAATAATATTTATATAATACTATATAATATTTTGTTACCTAAAGAGGGCCCACAGCATTACTTGTATAATATTTTGTTATAAATATTATATATTTTTTAAATTTTGTTAGATAACTATAAATCTTTAAATAAAACATATCAAAATAAAAAACTTATTGATTGATTTAAATCGGCTTAGCTTGGCTCACAGATAAATAAGATTAAGGCTTTTAGTTTTCAGTGTTCTAGATTTATCCGGCCTAATTTAATTTATTAATTATAAATTTTTATTTAAATTTGACTTATATTTTATTTAAACTTGATTTTAATTGGTAAAAAAAAAGTCCACTTAAATGGCCACCATCTTTTCCAAAAAAAAATTAAAATGGGGAATTCTTATGCCCACTTCCTATTAGAAAAATAATCATAACATAATGTTGTTCTATATCCTAAAAAGACTAATTAATTATTAATTAATGATGGCAGGTGATCAGTCTGATGCTTATACTGGTGTAAAAACTTGAAAACAACATCTTCAAAAATATAGTTAATTTTAAAATATCAATTAAAATTAGTTAATTGTTTATAATAGTAAATATATAAAATTATGACATAGTCTCAACATTTTACCTAATTTTTTAATCTGCCAAGAATCTAACTACTGCCCACACTGCAGTTTAAAGCAATATTATGTTGCGAGAATATGAAAATCCGTATCCGCCGTCCAAGCACAAATTTTGTCTTCTCATACGATCTTTATCCACTTTTCGAAAATTTATCAAAGCACATTATTGAAGGAGCTACAGAGATCCGGCTACAAAATAAATAAATAAATAAATAAAACCCCAAAAAGAATTTTTTGCCTATTTATTTAGCGTAGATTTTGATGAACTAATAGATACAATGGCTTCTATTGGGATATACCACTGTCGGCACAGATGAATCGAGAGAAAAATATGAAACGGTAATGATAATAACATGCAGTGGTTAAATGACAATTGTAAAATAAAAAAAATAAGATACAAGTAATTTTATTTAAAATATTTTCTTCTAAATAAGTAAAAAAAATTACGGGATAATGTATTAATAAATTTTCACTATATTAAATCGGTTATACAAATTTTAAATATAAGAATTCAATTCCTTATATCAAATCGACTCGAGTAGTAATAAATACAGAAAAAATATTTAGAATAAGAAAATTCTTATTCTTTTTGCTCTCTTTTTTTCACATTTTTTTTTACTTGCAGCCCTCACTTATTTTTTTAATTTTACAAGTAATATCTTATTCTTAATTGCACTACTTTTTATAAACCTTAAAAAAAATTGTGTGCTTTTTTATTGTCGACTATTGGGACTGACAATCGATCATCATTCATGTAACGTCCCCGGCGCATCCGCATGTGGATATTGTCCGCTTTGGGCCGGGGGAACTTACGGCGCCCTGTGCCAACACGCGGCCGTCAGACAGGTTTGTTTCCAGCAGACGCCTTCACCGTCCCCAAAACGCGCGTCCACAAGGGGAGAGGTATCAACGCCTTATAAAGGCACGCTTTATTCCCTCTCAATCCGATGTGGGACTCTGAGTCCCACCCCGGGGACCTGGGCGTCCCGTTGGCACACCGGACCGGATCCCGGCTCTGATACCATCTGTAACGTCCCCGGCGCATCCGCATGTGGATATTGTCCACTTTGGGTTCGGGGAACTTACGACGTCCCAGGCCAACACGCAGCCCGCACGGTTTTGTTCCTGGCAGACGGCCTCCACCGCCCCCAAAACGCATCCACAAGGGAGAGGTATCCACGCCCTTATAAAGGCACGCTTCGTTCCCTCTCCATCCGATGTGGGACTCTACAATTCAATATAAGTAGTCTAGTTTTCCTTAGGATTCAATAATTTGGTTGCCTTTCAAATTCAGCAATTCGGCTGCCCTTTAGTATTTGCATCGGGTTGGTCATCACTCGGTTAAGTAGTTAGACTGGATGTCCTTCGGACAAATAGTTTGGCAGGACGTCTTTCCGCTAAATAGTCTAACCAAACAGTCCGGTTGGACGCCATTTGGCCTTGGCACTTGGTTGTCCTTCAGTCACTCACCGCACGCGTGAATACAATAATATTCCGCCTTAATATTATATTCCACATAAGTGTTCGACTTAACCTCCGATTTGTCTGTTAATCAAATATGGACATCTACGGAAGTGACCTAGATCCCAACAACTTATACTATTGATGAACACATTTTGATTATCCATTTAACTTCATGTAAGATGTTATTGAACAAGAACATTGACCTTTGTCCTTTTTTTTTTTAAATTTTTGTGGACGATTTAAATAAAATAAAAACATACGAGCATGCAAGCAGTTAATTAAAAAGCAAATGATACTTAATAATATTAATAATAGTATAATAAAAAAAATGAATTTTGTTTAATACTTCTATAAGTCTTTTCACGGATGAATTAAAATTTACTTTCAGTCACCCACTCAGAGTATAAATTTTCAAATATTTTTTCAGTCTTTAGATCTAGAATTGATATTTGAAATTGATGGGTACACCAAAAATGGGTGGCAAGGAGAAGTCAACAAGCTTGTGAAGGCTCACAACGTTCCCCGACGGCCCACTAAGGAGATAGGTAGTAAATGGAAAGGCCCAAGGACGGTCAACATTGGCGTTGACCGCCCAGCGCTAACTAGCTCAAAAACGGTCAACTCGGCGTTGGCCGGGTTTGTTGGGCCTCAGAGGCTTTGCTTGATGATGCAGCTGTTCCATTATAGCCCACGGCCCATCGGATGGTCGCCCCGCCGCTCCACGAGGGCGGCCGTCACCCTGACGGTCAACTCAGACGTTGACCGTCCGCTTCTTACGTGCTGGGCCCTAAAAATTGGCCCTTCTACAGGAATGGGCCTGACTCGCTTCAGGCCCATGGTCCAAATGAAGGCTGCCAATGCGCACGCTTAGCCCAGCCCAAGAGTTCTAGGGCACAAACCCACGATGGAGAAGGGCAACGGGAACCTGCAACGCATTTAATGCGGTCGCCGGAGACACGCAATAGAGGCGGAAAGGCTAGCCACCAGGGGCATGGCTGGCACGCCACCAACGCCACCTGCTTCCATCTGCAGGTGGCCACCCACTCCCCGCAGAGGGAGGAGCCAAGCATGGCAAACGACATCCAGAAACGTGCCGGTCACGGCAACTGGGCAGCCGGCGTGACCAAAGATCCCCACGACAAGAACTGGGGCCGGTGCAGGTGGCCCAACGACGATCACCTTGGTGCCCAAGGATCCAAAGATGGTGAGGTGTATAAGAACCCTCACGCCCCACGAGAAAGGAGCTTTTCGAGATCTTCCCAAGCATCTTACACTCTTCACTTCTCTTTCAAGAACTAAAAAGGCAAACTGCATTGATCTGCTCCCCCCTAAGAAAAATCCCAGGACTGCGCGAATTCTATTTCCCAGCAGCCAAATTCCCAAGCACGATCAAACTCCAAGGCAACGAACGGGTTGATATACGCGTTCTCTGCCTTCCCACCATCCAGATACGAGGAAGGACCATTTCTTATCGACATCCGGAATTAAACACTCTTCACTCTTCTCTCTTCCCTCACCGCTCTTTCTATCTTTCACTCCTTCCATCAAGGTCAAGCATCGACTTGAGCGTCGGGGTGTTTTCGGTGGGATTAATTCCCGCCGTGAACGCCGACCTCTTATTTGCTTTAGTAGTGTGCGGTGGTTCGTGACTCGGTGAACGAAGCCGGATCGGCTCCTCCAAGAATCCGGAATTCGCTCAAGCCGGATCAGTGACGCATCATTGGCGCCGTCCCGTAGGAAGCGCTAACAAAAAGCCTACTCCCATTCTTGCACCCGCTCTTTGTCACCTTCTGTTTCCTACGATGGTGAACACAAGGGCTCGAGGCTAGCGACCCCGCTAGAGATGCAACTAACCCCGACCAGATCATGTCTTTGAAGTCCCCGGTCAACGGGCTACAGGCGGGGCTCCACCGCCTTACTTCCAAAGAATTGGTGGAGCAGATGCAGGCCAACAATCGCCTGCTTCAGATACTTTGCGCTCAGAAAGAGCCGCAGCCACCAGCGGCTCCACCAGTGGCCATCCCTCCTCCTGCCACCAAAAGGGGTGGCCAGAGAAAGAAGATGCCTGCGAAGAGGCCCCAGAAGCCCGGAGACGTTCCGGCACCAGCGTCCTCCCGCGTTCCTGGCCAGAACAGGCCTGCAGAACGCTCCGGGAGCACGTCCCCGAGAGAAAGTCAAGAACGAAGAAATCCTCGGTACTCTCGGGCCGAAAACCGCAACACCGTCCCGGGAGCATGCCTCCAGATCACAGATCCATCGGAGGGCAGCAGCACCCCCGCAAACCCTCCAGGGATTTAAACAGAGCCGAGGGATTACCTCAACTCAAAAAGATCAGCCCACTCGCGCCGATCCGCGAGAGTGGAGCAAATGGGAACCGTGTGTTAACGACGAGCACACACACTATAGATCCGGACAGATCTCCTTTTATCAGAGATCCCGAGCCGTCCGGTCCCTTGAAGTTCAAAATGCCAACTTTTGACTCATACGATGGGAGCGGTGATCCAGTTGACCATCCGGATCACTTCCGCACCCACCGAGTCTACAAGGGTTGGAGGACTCAAAGAATGTGCCGATGCTTTCTCTCACCCCCGAAGGGAGATGCGAGAATCTGGTTTCACCATCTCCTTCGTGATCAATTGACAGCCGTGCACTCGCGGACCTCTTCCCGGCTCAATACGCATCAAGCCGACGGGAAGAGAAGCAGCCGTGGCACCTCTCCCACATCAAACAGAAACCAGGAGAGAACCCGCGGCGCTTTCTGGATCGCTTCGTGGCAGAGGCCAGAAGGATCCCCAGGATCACGGAGGAGATGAAGTTGGGCAGCTTCATCTCGGCGCTTACCTTTGGTGACTTTTTTAAGCACCTTGCCCATAAGAATCCTCAATCATTCCGCGAGGCGGAATCAATCACTAGGGCCTACGCTGCTGCTGAGGAGGCCAACGAGGCAAAGCGCCCTGTACGGGCAGATCAGCCTCGGCCCTTCCCTGGAGAAGGGAAGAGGAAATTCATGGGCGGAGAACACTCCCGCCAAAAAAGCCAGAAGACTGGGCCGCCAGAGCGCAAGGATTATGGGCCCACTACTTTCACGCCCTTGACAGACACGCGCGCAAACGTCCTCATGCAGATCCGTGGAGAAAAGTTTCTGAAATGGCCCAAAACGCTGAAAAAGGACTCGGGAAACCAGTCCAAATATTGTGATTATCATCGCTCCGCTGGCCATTCAACTGAGGATTGCAAAACGCTGCAAAGGGAGATTGAGGAGCTGGTCCGCCGCGGACACCTCAATAGGTTCATCAAGGGACACAGGCGAGACTTGGGAGTCGCGAGGGGGGCCGAGGAGCCTTCTCCACCCCGAACAGATCGCGGCGGGGTGGTAAACATGGTTACCACCCGACCCGCCAAAATCCCCGCCGGACTACAAGGAGCAGCAGATCGGGAGGAAGAAGCGGCGCACGGTGGACAACGTTATCGGTTTGGCAAGTGTGATTCTAATCATGTTATTTCCCCATGTCGACCCCCTTGTAATTCAAAGACTCGTTTGGATGGCGGTGATGACTACCCGGTGGGCGAGTCTTTATTGATAATGGAAGTTCAAAGGATTTGCTTTACTTGGACGCGTTCTTTAAACTAGGACTAAAAAAGAGTCAACTAAAACCCGTGAAGGACCACATCAGACGGCCTAGATAACGAACCGGTGCCCGTTCAAGGGAAATTAACTGAAGTGACCTTAGGCACCTACCCAAGGACAAAGAAGCCGCACGATAACCTTTTCGGGTGGTTGACCCGCCCGGTTCATAACGCTATACTAGGCAGGCCGTGCCTAACAGCCGTTTGGGGCAGTCACGTCAATACCACATCTAAAAATGAAGTTTCCAACGCCCTACGGAGTCGGTGAAGCATTGGGCGATCAGTCACCGGACGGGGACGGACATGGCCCATCGATTGCCTGAGCGGCAAGCAATAAAACTATGGGAGAACTCGACCATCGGGGACGAGACAACTCTCCAAAGAAGCGCGGCCGGAGAAGCCACGGATCCGATCCCACCGGACCCGGGAACCGGATAAGTGCGTTCAGATTGGCGGCTCACTCACCGGCCAGCTGCGAAGAGCCGATCGCGTTCTTACGAAGGAACGCAGATCTTTTTTTGCTTGACTCAGACATGCCCGAATCCCAAAGCAGTTAAGTAATGGTCCACAAGCCGGGCCTCGATCTCGATCGAAAAAACCGGTCGGGCGAGCGGAGGAACCACTCTGGTCGAAAAGCCGATCGCCATCCGAGAGGAAGTGAAGAAGTCACGGACGCAGCTTCATTAGGGAAGTCCAATACCTTGACCGGCTCTCTAATGTCGTCCTTGTTAAGAAAAGCAACGGAAGTGGCGGATGTGCGCCGACTTCACCGACATTAACAACGCCGTCCTAAGGACAGCTTTCCCCTGGCCCGAATAGACCTGCTGGTTGACTCCACAGCAGGACATGAGCTGCTGAGCTTCATGGACGCCTATTCGGGCTACAACCAGATTCGCATGAATCCCGAAGATGAGGAGCGTACCTCCTTCATGACGGACCAAGGCACCTACTGTTATAAGGTGATGCCTTTTGGCCTTAAGAACGCTGGGGCAACCTACAAATACTGACAACAAGATGTTCGAAAGTCAGATCGGTCGCAATATGGAGGTCTACGTCGATGACATGCTCGTAAAGAGCAGGGCCATCGGCGACCACGTTCGCGACTTGAGTGAGTCGTTCGAAGTGCTTCGAAGGCATCGCATGAAGCTGAATCCTGCTAAATGCGTCTTCGGAGTTGCTTCGGAAAATTCCCGGGGTTCATAGTCTCCGGCGAGGATCGAAGCGAACCCGAAAAAATCAAAGCGCTCGCCGACATGACACCTTCCGCGGAGCGTGAAAGACGCTCAAAGGCTCACAGGCGACCGGCGCCTTGTCCCGCTTCCTCGCGAAGTCCTGAGACAAGTACCACCCTTTTTCAAAGCCTTCATGGGAACGAAATCCAGCCCCGGTTTCCAGTGGGCAATGGATCGCCAAATCGCCAAGAATTAAAGCAATACTTGGCCACCCGCCGCTATTGGTGTCACTGGCGGAGAGGTATTATACCTCTACCTCGCGGTGTCGAAACGGCTTCGGTTCCGTCCTTGTGCGACAGGATCCGGACGCGCAGCGTCGGTCTACTATGTGAGCAAAATGTTGACCGCCCAGAAACTCGCTACTCGCGCAGTAAAAATTGGCCTTAGCACTAATATCCTCCGCACTAAAAACTAAGGCCTTACTTCCGTGCCCATCGTATAGTGGTCCTCACGGACCAGCCATTAAAAACCATCCTCCGTAAAACCGATGTTTCGGGAGGTTAGTCAAACGGGCTATTGAGTTGGGCGAGTTCGACATTGAATTCCAGCCCAGGCCCGCCGTAAAGCGCAGCACCGGCTGATTTCCTCGCCGAGACCACGATTTCGCCTCGATGAACAGCCGCGTAAGAAGCAAAGATCGCCGCGTCGGAGTCCCCAGTGGGTACTCCATGTAGACGGATCGCCCATGGACGCGGCAGCGGGCGCGGGAGTTGTCCCTGGCAACTCCCGACGGGTTCGAGATAAAATACTCACTCGAGACTCAACTTCCCCGCAACGAATAACGCCCGAGCACGAAGTTCTCACTGGCTGGCTTGAGACTAGCCCGAGAATGCTCCGCCAGAAACTTGATAGTCACAGGCGACTCCGAGCTCATCGTCAACCAGATTAACGGTGGCTTCGAAGCAAATAACCCGCTCTTGGCCAAGTACTTGGCCAAGGCAAAGGAAATGATTCAAGGTTTCGAGAGACTAGACCTTGTTCACATTCCGCGATCAAAATCGGAAGGCGGACCAGGTGCCAAGGCCGGCTGCCGCCCAAAACCCGGAGCAAGACGAGGGACATGCGGGAGATCCCGAGCGCCCAACCGAAAAACAGGAGGCCATGCAGATTTCCGAAGCAGCATATTTGGATGACTCCTTTCTTAAACTATTTGGCTAACGGATCACTCCCTGAGGACGCCGAACAAGCCAAGCGGGTCAAAAAGACAGCCGGTTGGTATCATCAGTTGTCGGACGGCTTTATCGCCGTGGGTACTAACTCCATACCTCCGCCTGTCTAACTCCCGAAGAGGCGGACTACGCGCTAAGCGAGATTCACCTCGGGATCTCGCGGATCGCACATAGGCGGGAAAACCTAGCCTTCAAGGTCATGCGACAGGGGTACTACTGGGCCCTCGATGAAGAAGGACGCTACTGAATTTGTGAAGAAATGTGAAAGCCGCCACCTTCACGGCAACCTTCACCACCCCGTCCGCAGACTTGAAATCACTACAGCGCCGTGGCCCTTCGCAAGAATGGGGGCTCGATATTCTCGGCCCGTTTTCCATTGCCACGGGCAGCGAAAATTCATCATAGCGGGCATCGACTACTTCACCAAGTGGGTCGAGGCTGACCCAAGCTAAAATCACGTAACACAATGCCATGGAATTCCTTCGCGAGCATTGTCCGCAGATTCGGTCCCCGTCAGGTCGTGGTAACCGACAACGGGACCCCATTCTGGGAAACGCTTCACCAAGTATTGCACCACTTGGGTATCAGTGGTCCACACTTTGGTGGCATACCCCGTGCCAACGGACAGGTGGAGGTCACAAACCGTACGTTGCTCCACGGGTTAAAAACTAAGTTGGAGGACGCCGGGGCTTGGGGTCGACGAGCTCCCTTCCGTCCTCCGGGGTCTTACCGAACAACCTGTAAGGAACCAACACGCGAGACGCCCTTCACCAGCCTATGGATCAAAGTAATTCCGGCCGAGATCGGGCTTCCAAGTCTAAGAGTGGAGTCCTTTGACCCACTGGAAAACTCCCAGAAAATTCGGGAGCACTTAGACTTGCTCGAGGAGGCCCGCGATGCTGCCAGAATACGGACAGCCGCCTACCAACATCGAGTGGCCCGATACTACAATAAGAAAGTGAAAGCCTGACAGTTCAAGGTAGGCGACTTGGTCCTGCGTGGCATCGAGGCCACTGGCAAGCTCGCCGGCCGTAACAAGCTCTCTCCCAATTGGGAGGGACCTTTCCTCGTCTCCGCAGTCCTGCGCAACGGAGCCTACAAGCTCCGGAACCAGGACGGAAAGTTGGTCCCACGAACGTGGAACGCAGCCCACCTCAAACGCTACTTCCAATAGGAAGCTCAGGTATGAACTCACCCTTCTACGTGCATACATTCGCTTGCTTGTGTAACTGTGTGAGGTAAGGAGTTTACTTAGCATATAGAATTTTAGGGCCTATGAATTGTGTTTGCCTTGCAGGTATCCATCCGACCTAGACTGCCCCTAAGTCGGGAGGGTCTTCACCCTCTCGTTAAACCCTAGTCATCTAGGTGGCCCAAAAAGTGGTCTGAAACCCGGGGTCATCCAGTGGCCCATAGCGGTCTTAAACCCTAGTCATCTAGGTGGCCCACGAGAGCGGCCTTAAACCTTGGTCATCCAAGTGGCCCATAGCAGTCAAACCTCGGTCATCCGAGCGGCCCGAGAAGCGGTCGACTAAACCTTGGTCATCCAAGTGGCCCATAGCGGTCCGAAAACCTTAGGGGGCAAGATGGCACACGCGACGACCTCCTTTCGAGGAGCAAAGAACGCTACCAACGACGGTCGAAGGGAGAAGCATCTCTTCTCCAAGATTGCAGCCCAAGTTTTCGCTTGAACGGCGCCACCAGGCTGGTTCTCACAACCACCTGCTTAGCCTAAGGGCCTACACCTTAGGTCGCCCGCCAACCAAGTTGGCTACCCCACGCACTAACCTTCTCAACAAAGCAACAGCGTGGTGAGACGATAACGAGAAGCATTCCTTCTCTAACATTAGCTGCCCAAGTTTTCCACTTGGACAGCATTGTAAGGTTGGTTACCGCAACCACTTGCCAAGCCCGGGGCTCGCAGACCTTAGGCAACCAAGCAACGGTCGTCGGCTAACTAAGTTGGCCGCCCAATGCAGCGACACAAACAAACACGAAGCAATAGGAGACGATGGACGCTGAAAAAAAAAAAAAAAATCTCTTCCATTTCATTGCTCACAAGATGTGTTACAATTTACAAACAATCCAAAAAATAAAAGAAAGTACAAAAGGCTACAGGGCTGGCGGACCACCCTGGCTGTCTCGGGGCTCTCCCTGCAAGTCTTCCTTGCGTTGCGCCGCGCGGTTCCTTTGATTGATAAACTCTACTGGAAAATCAGGAACAACCAACCGCGCGACATGGCGTCCAACATTAAGCCCGTCCAGCAGCTCGAGCGTGCAAAGGCGCCGCCAACCTCATGGAGGGTCATCCGGGAACCCGGCTCGCTTTCGCGGGCGGCAGCTGATCTGCGAGGCGTTTGATGCTCGTCTTGTTTCGAACATCCTCCTCCTTAAGCGAGCCACCTCCGCTTTCACCTCAGCCCACCTCCGCCTTCAACATGGCGTTCTTCGCCTCCACGCCCGCCACAACGGCCTCAAGAGCGGCCTGCCTCGCTCACGCTCCCCTCTCCCGAGGCGGCTACTTGGCATCCGGCCAGGCTATCTCCGCATCCTTCTCGCCTAGGGCCTCATCACGCCGCACCATTGCCTTAAAAGTGCGGAAGCGACCTTCAACGGCCGCACAAACAACAACGAAAGACAGGTTAGAAACTCAAAGAGCAAAGTACAGAAATTAACCATCAAGAGCCATACCTCCATAAATTTCCTCGCTGGTCCCTTAGGCCTCGGGGCCTCCTGCACTGTGCCGGAGGTGGTGGTGGTACGGAGCATCCTCTCGCGCCCCAGCACTTGGCTGCTTCCTCTAGGATCCTTTCCAAGGATTCGTCATCTTCAACGGCAAAGAGCAGCTCCTCTCCCGCAGTCTCGGAGCAGCTGCAAAGAGCTCCTGTCTTGGCGGCCTCGGGAGCACGACGGCAGGCTCCTCTCTCGCAGCCTCTAGAATAGCCGCGGCAAGTTTCTTTCTCCCGCTGCCTTTGGGACAACAATGGTGAAGCAACTCGTGACGACGGCTCTATAATGTAAACACGTGAACCTTCGAGCACGCCGCGAGCCGGCTCCTCTCGCGGATCCCATCCAGCAAAGACACCGGAGTCGGGCCGCCAAGAGGCCGCGCCCAGATGACTCCTCCGGCATCCTCCAACCTACCCTTAACAGACCTCTCCGTTCCAGAAGTGCTGCCAGATCCACCACAAATCCCGGCCGCCACGAGGTCAATCTGCGATGGGGACGATGAGGACGTGGAGGCAGCCCTCTCGATGACTTCCTCCGAGGACCTCGAACGGATGATCACACCCTTAGAGTCCTCGGGCCTCGGCATCTCAATCAGAGGCCGCGGCTTCTGAACGGGAGACGCCGGCCCCCAGTTAACTTTCTCGGACTCTATCCGGGAAACCAAGAAATCCCGCTTAAAGTCGTCAGGATTCTTCTTTATCTTATCAAGACCACTCATAAGGCATTTAATCCGCCGAGACGGCGCCCCAAAGTAGACATCCGAATCGTGCCCTGACTTTTGGCAAGCGGCCACTTCTCCGACACTTTCACGAAGAAAACCGTTTTTCGGTTCTTCAACGAGTCATGGATGGCCGAGCTAATTTTTATTCCGCGCGAGGAGTGAGCGATATCCACTCTCCGCCCGAATTACTTTAAAGACAACCCTAACGCCCCGTCATCCTAAACTTTTTCCAAACTTTCGAGCAAAAATACACAAAGTGTAGAGATACCTCACCGCATTGGCGTGGAGTTGGGCGAGCAGGAACTCTCGAGCCTTCATGATCGCTTCGAATTCCTCCGGCAGAGGCAAGCGGAGGCCGCTCCTCGGGTGAGCCTCAGAACGGCGATGTAGCCCTCTCGGTGGAGAAAAGGCTTTGTCGTCGGCGCTTGGAACCTTCCAAGCCATCTCTTTAGGGATGTTATATTCGACGCATAAAGCCTTGATATCGTCCTCCCTCAAGTCTGACGAGAAATCTGCAACGGAAGCCATGGCCGGAAAAAGTTTCGGGACGTCTTCGAAGGGTTTGACTGCGAAATGAAAATAAGGAAGACGAAAAGGTCGAGATGTAATCGCTTTTCAAACAAAACGGAAAGAAAGCTTAGGCGCCAAGATTGCAAAGGACGCCGTCAGAATTGCCACGTGTCAACTCCTCATTCGACCCAGCCAAACGTCGGGACTCCCGCGCGTAACCCCTCTTTAATGGCTCCGCTGGTGCCACGTGTCGCCACCCCACTTACCCGCCAAAGGACGGATCTCCGCGTATTAATTACCCGGATCTCCTTCCAACCAAAAAGGGGACACGTGCCACTTTCTCGCCCGGGTCGGCCAAAAGTCGGCAGTCATTCCCCGAGTTGATCGGGGACGGTCAACAACCTCGAACTCCGAATTGACCAGACGGCCAACAATTTCGAACTCCGAATCGCCAGGACGGTCAACAATTCTCGAACTCGGAATGACCGGAGACGGGCCAACAAGTCGCACTCGAAATTGGCGGGGACGGCCAACAATTTCGAACTCCGGAATTGACCAGGACGGTCAACAATTCTGGTACTCCGGAATTGGCCAGGACGGTCAACGATTCCGGTCAAGCCTTCCTCCACGCTCTTGTGAGTTTCCATAGGATTCTCAAAGCAAGGGAAGGCGTCCCATCATGAACATACTGGAGGTCAGAAATCTGACCACCAGCATGGGGGGCTAGTGATGGGTACACCAAAAATGGGCTAGCCCAAGGAGAAGTCAACGGAAGCCCGGAAGAAGGCTGTCAACGTTCCCCGACGCCCACTAAGGAGATAGGCCTGTAACTGAAGGCCCGGGGCGACGGTCAACATTGGCGTTGACCGTCCAGGCGGCCAACTAGCTCAAAAACGGTCAACTCGGCGTTGACCGGTTTGTTGGGCCTCCAGAGGCTTTGCAACAGTGATGGGCCTGTTCCATTATAGCCCACGGCCCATCAGATGGTCGCCCGCCGCTCTCCACGAGGGCGGCCGTCACCCTGACGGTCAACTCAGACGTTGACCGTCCGCTTCTTACGTGCTGGGCCCTAAAATTGGCCCTTCTACAGGAATGGGCCTGACTCGCTTCAGGCCCATGGTCCAAATGAAGGCTGCCAATGCGCACGCTCAGCCCAGCCCAAGAGTTCTAGGGCACAAACCCACGATGGAGAAGGGCAACGGGAACCTGCAACGCATTTAATGCGGTCGCCGGAGACACGCAATAGAGGCGGAAAGGCTAGCCACCAGGGGCATGGCTGGCACGCCACCAACGCCACCTGCTTCCATCTGCAGGTGGCCACCCACTCCCCGCAGAGGGAGGAGCCAAGCATGGCAAACGACATCCAGAAACGTGCCGGTCACGGCAACTGGGCAGCCGGCGTGACCAGCAGTCCACGACAGTAACCAGCGGTGCAGTGGCCCAAACGACGATCACCTTGGTGCCCAAGGATCCAGCATGGTGAGGTGTATAAGAACCTCACGCCCCACAGAGAAAGGAGCTTTTCTGAGATCTTCCCAAGCATCTTACACTCTTCACTTCTCTTTCAAGAACTAAAAAGGCAAACTGCATTGATCTGCTCCCCCCTAAGAAAAATCCCAGGATCGCGTGAATTCTATTTCGTGAGCCCAAATTTCCAAGCACGATCAAACTCCAAGGCAACGAACGGGTTGATACACGCATTCTCCGCGCCTTCCCACCATCCAGATACGAGGAAGGACTGCCTTTACCGACATCCTGGAATTAAACACTCTTCACTCTTCTCTCTTCCCTCACTGCTCTTTCTATCTTTCGCCTCCTTCCATTGGGGTTACATCGACTTGGCTGGCGTCGGGGTGTTTTCGGTGGGATTAATTCCCGCCGTGAACGCTGACCTCTTGTTTGCTTTAGTGGTGTGCAGGGTTCGCACTCGGTGAACGAAGCCGGATCAGCTCCTCCAAGAATCCGAATTCGTTCGAAGTCGGATCCAGGTATGCATAAGAAATGATTTTAAAATGGTTGCTATAAAAAACTGTAACTGTAATTAGTATCAAACCGCCAAACATTGTTAAAAAATTATAACATATTAAAATTATCATATTATTTAGCTTAGGAAATATGTCAAAAATTATCACTATGAAATTATGTAATAGTAATGTATTTTTAGTAATCAATAAATAATATAATATCATATAATATTTTTATGTATTGTTAAATGCTTTCATTTTAGTGAACAATGAATTTGGGCAGAGGGAGAAAAAATGAGGAGAAAAAAAACAAGAAAGAGAAATTTTTTCGGTAATTAAAAAAACAAAGTTTTCTCCTTTGAAAAAACAAAGAGAAGTTGTGGCTGCAAATAGCCCATCTCAATTTGTTGAATATATCGCCCCCCAAAAAAATTACCCAATCGTGTCACCCAGCCCTGCAAAGCTCTTCCTCTTCTTTGTCATCCCCGCTGCCTTCAGGCGCTTGCTTTACTCAATTTTATTGGTTTATCTCCCACATTCATAGGAATCTCAATCTAAAAATTAGAAAATTAGTATAAGACCGGAGAAACGGGAGAGGCTTGGGATGAATAGACGAGTAAGAAGAAAAGCTTAGGTTACAGCTTGTTAAGATATTTGAAGATGACAGGAGGTGGGTGCAGTATAGTTTGGTTTAGAAGAGATCTGAGGGTCGAGGACAACCCAGCTCTAGCTGCAGGTGTTAGGGCGGGTTCTGTGGTTGCTGTTTTCATCTGGGCGCCCGAGGAAGAGGGTCACTTCTATCCAGGCAGAGTCTCAAGGTGGTGGCTCAAGCAGAGCTTGGCTCATCTTGATTCTTCATTGAGAAATTTGGGTACATGCTTGATTACTAAGAGATCTATTGATAGCGTCTCTACTCTGCTTGAGGTTATCAAGGCTACTGGGGCTACCCAGCTCTTCTTCAACCATTTATATGGTAAGTTTTCTTTGCTCCCAAATAACTTTTTTCAGTACTCCATCTGTGTTATCTGTCTTTTTTGATGCATCGGTCTCTTTTTGTTGTTGAATCTGATTGGGAGAGTTTTGAAGTTCTTTTGATGCTCTTCTATGCTGTGTATAGCAATGGGTTTGTTGTATTTTGTTTATTTTCGGATAGGCTGCCACTTGAACTCAATTTATAGTAATCTTGCTTTTGACGTGTTCTTGAAATTGGTACTTGCTAGCAGAAACTGTTTACTCGGCTTTTTCTCATAATATGCATCCATTTGGGTGATTGTTCAGGTCAGGTATTCCCTTAAGATTACCCGTGGTGAAATTTTCTTTGTGATACGGGGATATACATGCATGGGCAGCGAACTGAAACCTATAAGGAATCACGTACGCAAATTTGCTAATGGATTGGGCAATCAATTATCAGGAAAATGGATCCGAAAGGAAATGATAATAGGATGAGCTAGTTTAGTGGATCGCCCTCTATGTCGACATTTTCGAGGCAACCTAGCAAAGGAGGGAAGCAAATAGTTTTAGTCCATGAAAATGGATTAAACCTCCCTAACCAGTGAGTGCTAATGAAATGCTAATTTGCTGCTCGAACCACTGCTGCGTCAATTATGGAAAGCTTTGAGTTGAACCAAGACTTGCAATATTCATATATGAAGGGCACATTTTTCCACAAGCACTTTATTTTCAAGTTCTTCATCCTTCTCCGTGTCTCAGCGTAGAAAAGTTCAGGTTTTTAGAATATTAAAAGAAGTTCAATTTACATGAGTCAAGCAAATCCTTGCATTCGTTGCTGTCAATTACGTGAGATGTAACTTTCTTTTGCTGTCATATCTCTGAGTTTTGTGCATATTCTGCAATCTAATATTCAGATGAATGCTAATTATTTTTCTGATATATTCTCGAATTCTTCTGAGTTCAGTGACATTCGTTGTTCTTTATCTTCTTTTTCCAAACTTTCAGATCCCCTTTCACTCGTGAGGGATCACCGCGCAAAGGAAATTTTAACTGCTCAAGGCATAGCAGTGCATTCGTTTAATGCTGATTTGCTTTATGAACCCTGGGAAGTTAGTGATGAGCGAGGCCAACCATTTCATACTTTTGCAGCTTTCTGGGAAAGATGCCTCAGCATGCCTTTTGATCCGGAGGCACCACTTCTGCCGCCTAAGAGGATAATCTCAGGTTTGTTGTGAAGATTTGAAAAAATAAAAATAAAAGCCCTTTGTCAAGGTTTACTTATTTTGTGTTAACTCCTCATGTGGTTGCTTAAGTGTATCTTATTTTCAATTAAATCCTTACGTGCTGAAATCTCTCTCCACTTCCTTAAGTGAAGTGTTGTTTTCTTTGTTGACTTGGAGCCAAATCCATTGAAAGTTTTGACTGTGATCTTCTTATACGCTAGTTACATGGTGCCACTAATAGTTAAGTTTGTTAAAATTTGGGCATTGAGATCTCATCTGTCACTTAAAGTATGTGATTAGAAATTCCGGCACTATCACTCAGATTAAATTTATGTTACTTGGGAGACCCATTGAGGGGCAACTCTGCTCACTAAGTTTGCTGGATTCTGAGCATTCTGTCTGTTATAATTTTGTTCCTGGCTATATGAAGTACTTGCATATCCTTCTGATTCTAGGCTCCACAAGCTGACCATTCCTTTTTACATACACAATCCAGGTGATGTGTTGAGCTCTCCCTCAGACACCTTGATCTTTGAAAATGAATTGGAAAAGGGAAGCAATGCACTTCTAGCTCGAGCTTGGTCACCTGGTTGGAGGAATGCAGATAAGGCCCTAACTGCATTCATAAACGGACCGCTGATTGAGTACGCCAAAAACCGGAGAAAGGCTGATAGCGCGACAACCTCGTTTCTGTCCCCCCATTTGCATTTTGGGGAGGTTAGTGTCCGAAAGGTCTTTCATCTTGTCCGCATCAACCAGGTCTTGTGGGCAAACGAGGGAAACAAGGCTGGTGAAGAGAGTTGCAACCTGTTTCTTAAATCTATTGGCCTAAGAGAGTACTCGAGGTATTTGAGTTTCAATCATCCATATAGTCATGAAAGGCCTCTACTTGGACACCTTAAGTTCTTCCCTTGGGTGGTAGATGAGGGCTATTTTAAAGCTTGGAGACAAGGTAGAACTGGTTATCCTTTAGTGGACGCTGGGATGAGAGAGTTGTGGGCCACTGGCTGGCTTCACGATAGGATAAGGGTTGTGGTTTCTAGTTTCTTTGTGAAGGTTCTGCAGCTACCATGGAGATGGGGTATGAAGTACTTTTGGGATACCCTATTGGATGCAGATCTTGAAAGTGATGCTCTTGGTTGGCAATATATATCTGGTACACTCCCTGATGGTCGTGAGCTCGATAGAATAGATAATCCACAGGTAATTATGCTATCACCACAGATCATCATCATTTGTTCTTCTGCCACCCGACCCCAGGAAAAAAAAGGATTGAAATTAAGGTTTGGCAATTGCTCTATACATTCTCAAACTGTAAGAAACTTTTGATCCCAACAATTTATGCTTGTACAGGTAAGGTATTAGTGACATATATGCCAAAGGAAGGTTATTATTTTTAAAATGCAGTACTCCTTAGTGAATGTCCTTTTTCACATAAAAAGTACAAAATTTAGACTAACGTGGAAAGTCAAGGCCTCGAAAGAGTCAATAACAAATACCAAATGCAGAAGCCCATTTACTAAGTAATTAAGACAAAAAGGGAATTGTGATGTTGGGATCATGAGTAGAGACAGATGTATTTTGGTAGGTAAATTAATGTCTCGGACAGCAAAATAATCATTACATGCTCTGGAACTCTAACTTGCACTAATGCAAAAGTCTGTTGGACTTGAAAGTGTGATCTATGCATGGCCACATCATTTGAATGTAATTTTAACAATGTGGGTCATTAGGATTTGAATATTATACGACTTGGTTCTACTATCATGTGAAGGAGATGAAATATCCTGAAAGCTGAGCTGTTTGGTTCATAGGTTTTAATGCTCTACACCAGTGGCTTTCACTTTGAAGATGCAAGACTAATAGTTTTATGTCAAATGTTGATTTTTTCTGTGTTTCAGTTCGAAGGTTACAAATTTGATCCTAATGGAGAATATGTAAGAAGATGGCTTCCTGAGCTTGCAAGGCTACCAACTGTATGGATACATCACCCTTGGGATGCACCAGAATCTGTGCTGCATGCTGCCGGAGTTGAACTAGGGACTAATTACCCTCTCCCCATCATTGAAATTGACGCGGCAAAAGCTAGGCTGCAGGAAGCACTCTGGCAGATGTGGCAGCACGAAGCAGCATCTAGAGCTGCAATCGAGAATGGAACAGAAGAAGGGCTCGGAGATTCTTCTGAATCATCCCTGATCGCCTTCCCTCAAGATCTGCAGATGGAGATAGCTGATCATGACCCGGTGAGGAACAACCAAGCTGCAACACATCGACGATACGAAGATCAGATGGTCCCTAGCATTACTTCATCATTTATCAGGTTCGGAGATGAAGAAACTTCTTCAGATCTTCAGAATCCTGTGGAACATGGCAGAGCAGAGGTACCTAGAAATGTAAGTGTGAATCAAGAAACAGAATCACTGAACCGGGGAGTTCAGCCTAGCACTAATGTTCAGCCACAACTTAACCTCGCAATTGGGCTGCAAAATGCTGAAGAGTCGACAGCTGAATCGTCAAGCAGTGGTAGCATGGGAGAGAGGAGTGGAGGTGTAGTTCCGGTTTGGTCTCCCTCGAATACTGCATTTTCAGAGCAGTTTGTTGGTGAAGAAAATGGCATTGGGGTTGGCCCTTCTTACCTCCAGAGGCATCCGCAGCCTCAACAGCTGGTTAATTGGAGGCGGCTCCCTCAAACGGGGTAAGCTATTGACTTTGAAGCAATTCAGATGATTGAACTACATCTCATCTAACTCTTCTAAAATGAACATCAAGTGCCCACATAAGATTCCTTCAACCTATTAATCTGCAAGTGCTTCGTACTCATTCATGCCAATTTTCTGTTGCATTTCTGTACGCACTAAGTTGTCTCTCATTTTCGACCATGAAATCTCCTTCACTTTTTTTTTTGGGGGGGAGGGGGGTGGTCTGGTCATATACATAATCCATACAGCGTTAGGAAGCACACTTGAAGGGTCAAATTACATTTCTTTCCTTTTACTAACACTACCAATAACTAATCTTTCAATTCTGGGATTTCACCCTAAAGATGCATATGCTGAACAACGCGAACTCTTTCTCGATTAGTATGTTTTGATATCCAGTATATTTGCCTGCTGAAACTATTGTTACAGACTCTTCTATCAAAATCTCTTTTTTGGGCAGGTAAAGATTTATACGCAAGGATAGAGAACTTGGAAAAACGAGGAAGATAATCTCTCTTCATGCTGTCTGGGCTTTCTGGTAGATACATTCAGGCAGCTATGCTTCTTCCCATTTCCTAGTTGCACCATCTCTGTCTGTATAGTAAAAATATTTTGTTCAGAGTAGGGGGGAGAGGGTGGAAGAGTGACTACAGGGAATGTGTTTAGGGCCGTCTAAGAAACCCAGTTTATGCATTTTCAATCTATTTACTGGGCAGATATTGCTAATAATGCCTATCATGTTGGTTTCTCTGTTTTCATGATTTCGTTTTCATTCTGAATCACTACTTGCTGCTAATGCTGTTAAATTGAAGGCAAATTTGTGCTGTTCAAAGAATTTGCTGATTTCTCCAAATTTTGAACTTGAGTGTTTTTATGGCCTCAATACGATAGATCTTATGAGAATCAAATATCAATAAACTCTTATGTCAAGTTCTCTTAAAGAACCATCATTGTTCAGGATTGAATTTAATATTTTTTGATACATGTTATTCGATTTTTTTTTTTTTTTTTTTTTGTATTTTTATAGTATCCATTTTTTGTTATGAGACTACATATAGAGATAAAAATATTTGACCTATTGAATTCGTGTGCTACTTAAAACTGTTACAAGTAGAAAAATGTGCATGGTGTAGAAGTCAATAATATAAAAGGCATAAGTACGCAATTACAATTAAAAAATTTCATAGATGTGTAATGAATGTATTAAAAAGAAAAATCAGGTATGGTAAGGTAGCTAGATTGTAGCAAATGATTAAAATTAATCCCTCATTGTCAAAGATATTAAAGCTGGTGATTATAGTTAATTCGTAACATGTAAACTGCAATAACAAATTATAACCTTTTGGTTTAATTAAGAAGATTACCCCCCCCCCCCTCCAAAAAAAAAAGTGTGGGAGAAAGGTATTTTTAGCTCATAATTTTGATTGATAAAATTTAATTTAAGTTTATAGCCCATTTATACTTGGTTTGGTCTTATTTGAACATACAGTTGGGATCCGAATCTCTTATTTAAATTGTGTAAAAGTATTTGACAATATATAATAAGTAAATAATAACAATCACAAATAATGAATAACATAAGATTTTACATAAAAAATTCTTTTTAAAATAAAAGAAAAAAAATATTATACCATATATCTGTAATATCTCCACTATATAAAAGTTTGATTATACAAGTCTCAATAAAATATAATAATTTAACACTTTGTATTAAATAAATTGAGTAACAATTATTACAAGATAAAAGTGTAGAAATATAAACAATAAAATGTTATTCTTAATTTAAAAAATAACGTACCCAAGATCGATAAAGATTAAAATACGATTCAGAACTCAACCGAATACTCAAATTTTCATCTTCTCCATTTTCTCTTTTTTTTTTCTCATAAAATCAGCGCTCTCTAGGTTTTAAAATTGTAAGTGGTTAACCCTAAAACATAAAAGTGTATTTTATACTTTGAATCGACACTTGAATGCTCATTGAGCGTGTCTTGAACACAAGTGTTACCGGGTTCAATGCTTCAAGTGCCCCTCAAGGTACCTCGAGCGCACACCTTTTGGAATCGGTGTTTTGGGCGCCCCTTGGGAGTGTTGGGGAAGAGAATAGCCGGTCGGTCGGTCAAAAGCGAGAGGACAAGAATGACTGGCATTCAAACAAACGACAAAGAAATGTGAGAGAATTGGAGGACACACACAATTTACGTGAAAAATTCTGTTTTGAATAATAGAGAAAAATCACAGAACTTTTAATCTATAAATAATTTCATTATGTAAACACTGATTATAAAATAACCCTTTTACTATACAAACCTTTGGAGAGTTGAGAATAGAAATAAAAGAAAAATATAAAAGTAAAAATAGCTACTCATTGTATTCTCTCTTTTGTTTTCTCTTTTTCATTTATCTACTGCTTTTTTCATTCAACACTCATATGTACATATATAGACCGGACGACTACCTACTCAGTAAGTAGGTTGCGTGTGTAATAAAATTTACCACCAACTCTACTAAGCGTCATTCTGTTAGAAGGAGTTGACCTGCTCTGTAAATTAATTGTTAGCTCTAAAAGTCAACATCCCTTTCTAAAAAACTATTTGTGCTGATTTTACTGGTGACCAATCTTTCTGTTAGAGTCATCAAACATTGACCAAATGTCTTTGGCCTTTTGCCTAGAGTTTTCAGATATAATCTCATGTCCTCGGTCAACAGCTGATATTTTCAACCATCATTAGAGTCATCGTTCTTTAATCAGAGTCCTCATTTATTATGTAAAGTCCTCGACCCTATGTAAAGCCCTTGGCCCTTAATACTTTTTCGACCAAGTGTATCACTTCGGCATTTATTCATACCGGCCAATTCCTTCACAGGAGTGACCAAAATCCCAACAGGGTGCACTTCAAGTGCGCGCCTAATGCTTTTAACATTTCGCGCGTGCAAATATTACAATCCACGAATCAATGCAATGTAGGGGTGTCCTCTTTGAAGCCACCGAACAATGAGTCAAAATAGGTATGGGATCCACACGAGTGACCCATAATCTAACAAACGCAACATTTCACTTTGTCTCTTGGATTCTATAATATTGTGTGATTTAATTGATCTATGGTTATAAAAACATAATAGGCTATAAAAACTAATATTACTTATGTTTGATAAATTTATCATTCTCGACTGTTAATCGAACTGACCATCTCTTATGTATGTAAATATACAATTGAAAACAGTCTAATAATGATTAACATTGGAGTTAATATGAATCATATAAAAGAAGGAAAAAATATGTACGAAAGTATTGGCTTCAATGGATTTCCCTCACTTTTGACACAACAGGTCATTCACCAACACCCGACACGACGGGATATAAATTCCAACATGCAACATGCACCATTCTAATATCTTGATTTGAACTTTGGTTTTGGTCACAAAAAAAAAAAAAAACTACTTTAAATTTGATGTGATTTTTTTCATTATGAGTGTTGTAGTTAGAAATAGAGAGCTTTCGACACCATGAAAACAGCTGTCGGTGCCAAGATAGATCAAGTGTGAACTAACCTTATTATAAAGCGTCGGTTTAATTGTCCACTTCGTCAAAATAGGGAACTTTGATGTCACAGCCCATGTGTGTGGAAGAGAGCTCACTTCAACAGCATCCCGGCTTTGACTCGTGCCTACGCAGGGAGGCCACATATTAACAGAGATGTGATAAAAATCCTTTCTAAAAAAAAAAAAAAGACAAAAAGGTGTAACGTATATGCAGTAATGTCATATATTTAATCAAATATCAAAATACAACCTTACATAAATACTATTTGTTGCGTCCCGGGCCCAAGGTTGCCGTACGGATTAGGGAGCCTTCGGATTCCTAAGCGTGCGGGCGCTCCGGAAGAAGGGTCCGGTCTCCGTCTCTATAAACCTGGACCTGCACAACACAAACAATCAAACAAGAGGTGAAGGGTCCGGCAGGATTTCTCCCACCGAGGCCACTCCGACGCTCAAGTCAGCAATATTCCCGCAATAAACGGAAATGCGCACGCTAAGGTGGTGCGCGGAGAAAATGCCGTGAAAGCGTAGAAGTGCTTATGCGATGATGTGGGGAAATGTTGTGAGCAGGTGTTGGAAGGCCTGGCTTCCGTAATGCACCGCAGCGGGTGGCTAACTTTCCCGTGATCTCAGAGGATGTTGGGAATTGTGAGCGAGTCAGCTAGATGAGGCAAAGCTCTGCTTTGACTCGCCTCTCTTGTGTTTTCAGAGAAAAGGAAGAGAAGTGATCAAGGACGCTTGAAGCTATGTTCCGTAAGGATCGTTGTTTGATCGAAGAGTTCAAGGTCTCACGATTGATCGTTCAGTCGATGAAGATCGAGAGAGTTCCAGAGTTGGCCCCCAAAAAAAAGGGGTCCCCCTCCCTGTGGGGTGTGAGGGTTTTTATACACCTCACCCCGTTGGACTCTCGGGGCGCCAAAACGCCCGCTTGGGCTATCGCGCCGCTGTCGTCATGGACCATCGGTCACGCCGGGCCGGCTACTTGCCGTGCTTGGCACGCCTCAAGCGTCGTTGACCACGCCCGATTCTCCCTGAGCGGGGATTGGTTGGCCGCCTGTAGACGGCAGCGGGTGGCGTTGGCGCTGCGCCAGCCACGCCTCTATTGGCTAGCCTTTCCGCCTTTTTGTCCTATTCCCGACGACGCATTTAATGCGCCGCAGGTTACCGTTGCCTCCTTCCGTTGTGGGCTCGCGCCATTCACCAATTGGCTGGGCTGACATTTCTCCGTGGGCCTCTGATCTTCTCCTGAGCTGCGACCTGCTTCGTGGGCCTGGGCCTGTCTTATGGGCCAGGACATGAGACCCAACACTATTAAATAATTTTATTAATAATTAGCTAAGTAATAGGCTTTAGCCACTCTCTTCTTTTGACCCGATCATTAAAATATACGCTCAATGACTATCCCTAAATATCAAGGTTGAGAAATAAGGTATATCTATAAATGGGCAGGCCAATCGGGCCAATATGACAAATACATAATCCCAATAAACAAGCCCAAATATTTTTAATTTTAATATATTATACTAAAGCAATAAAAATCTAATTCTTTCAACATTTCTCTTGGTCCACAATCCTGCAAGAAATACATGCTCGCAAATTTAAAAGGATAGTGAAAATCGATAATTGTGAGTCTAAGACTTGGCAATATATATATATATATATATATATATATATATATATATACACTAGTAAAAGTATAAAAATTAATGATATATCGATAAAAATATACAAAAAATATAAAGATATAAAAACTAAAGATTAGTGATAACTTGACAAATAATGGTTAAATAACAAAGATCGGATTATATAAATTTCATATAGTGTACACCATACGTTAATTTTTTAAAACTCATAGATGGTCAACTACATATTATTTTTTATAAATAAAGTCAAATATCACTTTTTAAATTTATAAATTACAAGTAATAATTTTTTTCTATAAATAATATACTAAAATATGCATGAATATATTTCTAAATTTTCTATAATAACTCTTATTTAGTTAAAATAAAAATTATATAATAAATAAAAATTATACGAATTTTGTCAACTTTAAAAAACAAATGATATTCATAAATTCAAATTATCATATTTAATCAAATATTTGTATAAAATAATATGTAATGTCAAATATTTAAAGATTTTATAATTTAAATAAATTTTATAAATATAGGTACAAGCTTTATGTATGCAAAATTAACATACATGCTAAATATAAATAGAGATAATATTAAATGACAATATAAATGTAAATATCAAATAGATAATAAAAAATTTTTAATCATAAGTAAAAAAATAAATTTAAATATATTTATTTTAACTCAAATACTACTAAAATATAATACAAAATCACTTCAAAATTGCATTTTTTCATTTTATCTCTCGTTCTATCATTTCTTCCTATCTATTCTTCCGGATCATAGCAAAAAATAGCCAAAAGCATAAAGTAATTTCTTTTAATAATCAAACATCGGATGTTTATTAGACAGGTTTTGATACATTGACCGGAATTTACTATGGCCTTTCTCTCCAGGTTTCTGGCTGCGTTCTCTGTTCCTTTCCCTAGATTCAGTCACAAGTATTTCAGAATACGATGACATTGAGACCCCTTGTGACCACCTTGACTCATTCATGAGTAAGGAAGTAATGACCTCGTCTAGTTTGATAGTATCTTTTCCAAACAGTAGTGTAGTGACAATATGATCATAAGAAGCTAGTAGAGACGCTAGCGAAACCAACGCCTTGTCCTCCTCTTGAATCTTCTCGTCAAGGGTCGCTATTTGTGTCATAATCCGGTTGAACTCGTCCAAGTGTTTTTCAAAACTCACCCCTTCCAACAACCACAGGCCATAGAATTGTTTTTTCACGTGTAGCTTGGTTGTTGGGGACTTGGACTTATATCGGCTCTTCAACTTCTCCTAGACCTCCGCCAGATCAGTCAGATCAAGAACCTCTTGGAGCGTGTTATTCGTCAGGCATAATTTAATAGTACAATTGACAAGATCTCTTTTATCTTGACACTCCTCATCGAACAACCTTTCTGGCTTCTCTTCCTTCTTCTTCAGTGCTTTTATTATTCCTTATCTGGTCAGAATATTCTTCATCCTCTCTTGCCAGAGAATGAAATTACTCTACCCGTTAAACTGCTCAACGCTGAAAGACAGGTTCTTTGAAGACGACGATGCCATTAAGACGAAGTTCTCAACATTCTCTGATACCACTTATTGTCTCAAAAGAGACGTAATCGGACGGACAGTAGGACGTCGAACTCCACACACAAACAGACACATTAAAAGAATGAAGAAGATGATGATGAACACGTAAATTTTCATGTGGAAAACCCTTATCAAGTAAGAAAAAAATCACGGGACATTCATCCACGAATCAATTTTACTATGTGTGAGGTTGGGAATAATATCCCACAATTACACTGGCACAAGAGAAAGAAGATCGAAGAACAGAGTACAAGTAATACAAAAATACACTTCGTTTTGCTCACAACTCTCTCTCTTTTCTTTCCTGTCTTTCACTCTCTCTAATTTTTACCTTCACGCACCCCACACAATACCTCACACACTCTTAAAATAACAGAAGTTAGTATTCATCAAATCAGATGAATATTCTTTATTCCTCAACAAAATCTATCATTACCAATAATATGATTATACTCTGTACAAAAACGGTTTATGTATAACCGTCTAAGATCACATACACTCAGAAGATCTTCTGAGCTAGCACCATACTGGATTTCCTGACAGACGAACAACATTTCAACCCCCACGTTCTTCACAAGACTGGTCAACGCCTGTTGACCGTCCTTTCTACAAGACCGCCAATCCCTTAGGAGATCGGTTTACAATCCTTCAGGGATCTTTCAACAATGTAGGACAGCTTATGCCACCCGTCGATCAACATATTGACCAGATATTGTTGTCTGTCCAATGATATTCGATCAACTTTGTTGACCGAAATTTCTTTTATTTATTCACTTTGTAGTCCATAAGCTTCGTCTGAGTCCTCCGGTTATTAGAACTTTTACATGAGAGTGACCTCCCAACAGCAAACTCTAAACCCCTTCTTCTATTGTTATTGTTATTTGTCAAATTTGATGAGCATTTCTTATTCCAACACTCATCCAAATTATAATTTCGAAGTGTAAATGTTTATCTTGAGCATGCAAATTCACTTTCCATGATTTTATAGTAAAATTGTATAGGAACTCATATATAAATCTATGTACCATGCAAATATGTTTTGAGTTCTACATTTTTGTTACATGCATGGTCTAAAATTTTGGTTTATAACTCTGGCATGTATAATTTTGTGGACAATCTTTTTGTATGTTTAAAAAGTTAAGTATATGTCCTGAATGTGAGCTCTTTGCATAGGTATTAAATATAGTAAATTTTGTTAATATATTACATTAAAAGTTGAAATTTTGTATTTATACTGATTTTTCTATTTTTGGTTGCTGAATTCATGACTTAAATGTTCATTTTATATCTTAATTTCGTACATATACTTTCACATGCTTTAAACTATCAATTATATGTTAAATACATGTTCGAAAATGCACACAAAATTTCTGCATGAGAAGTATATGAACCGAAGTGCATAAATTCTTCCAACTATATTGATTTTATTGAATTTTTGCTAAGTCTTGGCCTTTTCATGTTTTAAATTCATATAGAAGCACATATACACTTTAAATTATCATATACATATCTTATATGAACTAGTAAATGTATGCAATATAGCCTACATAATCTAAAAATTTGTACACTTTTAAAATTTATACACTGTTGTAAAATTTTTTGCATTTAGCCATAAGTTCAGTATTTTATACTTTTAAATTGAATATGACTAAATTTTTAGAAAAAGATGTGCATGAAAATAAAGAATTATGAGAAAAATTCTACAATTATGAAAAATAAATGATAAATAGTTTTTTAAAATAGTGAGAATCAAGAATTAAGAAGAAAAGTATAGAGCTTTCTTATATTAAATATTGGGCCATGAATTATATTTAACGAATAGTATATTTTAGCATACCTTAATATATTATAATGGTATATCAATTTTTGACCATATCATTCGCAGGGTTAAGAAGTGATGTTTGATATCACCTATAGGGTGATATGTTGACACCCATATTTAGGCCTTGAATACGAGCTTATTGCTTTTAGTTGTGTAAAAATATATGTAATTCGATCTTCGATTGTCTACTCTTTTAGTTGGCAAGGTCTACCAATCCTAATCCCTAAATAAAATAAAAATTAAATTTGTTTTGATAGTTAAGATTAAGAAAGAATAAAATAAAAAATCTAAAAATGTATAACTGAATTTCCTACATCAGTTTGATGGGAATTTCATGCCATTTTGTCTCTGAACATGATAGGAGGAATCTTGAACTTGTATATGCATGATATGATGTTTTAAATGGAATAGAAAAATGATAAATATAGTTTAAATTCTGCATTAGTAGCCCATGTATTGTTAAGGAAAAATCTAGACGTATCGTGGCATATCATTGAATTCTGATACATTGATCGTTCTATTGTATTTCTAATGTAAAGATATGTATATGATCATTGTTATATAGTGTCTTATTGGACTTTTAGCTCATTTCTTATTATTTTACTAATATTTTCAAATCAGATATACAAGTCCTTACTAGGGGATTAGTAATGAAGGATCAAGAGGATATGAAGAGTTTGATTATTTGGTTTATAGATGATTTATGTTCCTTAATGTTTCTAGATAACATTTCATATATTTATATGCTGTATTTTAGTTTAATTTAGGTTTCGGTCATCATTTTGTGATATATTTGATCTCTGGGTAGCATTTAGACATCTAAATTGATGTTTTATGATGTGTGGTATTGGTTAATATATCGGTTTAGACTTGAACAGCTTATGACTTATTAGATGATGTATTTAGTGGATGTTTTATATCTAGACAGGAGGTTGTATTTAGTCTAGAGATTGTTATGGTCTTCGAATTAATTCGAGTGTCGTTTGTTTGTTGTTTGATGATGATTCGATTATGTAGGTAATTTTGATTTCGTTCGGTCAAGTTATGAATTATGTTTTGCTTCCGTAAATTATATTATGTTGATAATTGTTTTAAGCATGTATCATTTTTTATATAAGGTTCGACGTTGAGTTGTTTGGGTTGGTGTCGGAGCCATCGGTGATGTGACGATTTATTTGGATTCTGTGAATCTTGTTATGCGATCTATTTGTGGTCGATCGATGTGTCGACATATAATTCACGTCCAAAAGTTAATTAATTGATAAATTGATCTAATTATAATTTGATTAATGTCAATTACATATCAAAATTTGGGACGTGACATGCACCTATTCTATTTGCCCACATATGAGTGTGGGTCAAGCACCATCTAACTTTTATTAAATATTTAATTATTTATCTGAATATACATTTATTTTAAAAAGCTTTATATAATATAATTAATTCTAACGTCATAATATATATTTTGATAATCAAGTGTTATAAATTTATTCTAAAAAAAATGTTGTTGTGAAAGATTTATACTTAGTAGGCAATGTTTATAAATCTTATATCAAAAATTTATAGTGAATTTGATGAGAGTTTCTCTTAAAATAGTGACGCTTTGATCTAATCTTTATTGAGTCATAAAGGATCCATATTCCTCTTGGTTAGGGGCCTATGTGTAAGGATGAAAATGAGTAGGGTCTAAGAAATCAAATCCAAATCTAATTTAGTATTTTCTTTTAAATAGACCAGACCATATTATAAAGAATTGATGATTTGTGTTATATCCAAACCTAGACATAATTAAAAATTATTTTTTCTAATTAAAGAAAAAAATATAAATCATAATTAATGAGTACTTGAAATTTAGATTGTCAATTGATTATCTTAAGTTGAATATTTAAAATTCCTAATTTAAATTCTATGCATTATTATAATTGATAATAGATAAGAAGATATATGATTCTCTTTTTAATATATTTTTTAATAATTAAATTAAAAATTTTTCTTTATAAAAATAAAAGATTAAGTGAGAAGTCAGATAAATTTGATAACGAAAGATCGATCAAACGGGTGGACTTGGCTCCTTGGTATTGGAATGGTGCAAATCCCCTTGGATAGGAGCATTGTCCTTATTTTTCACGCTCGTTTTCTCCCTTTCTTTTTTTCCCGTTAGTGAACAAAGCTTGTGTATTCACATCATTGATACCAATTAGTCTCTTTTTCCCATAGCATTGGAAGGACACAAATCTCCCTAGTCAGGAGCATTGTCGTTGTTTTCTCCGCTCCTTTTTCTCCCTTGCTTTTTTCCCTTTTATGGAACAAAACTGTATATTTATAATATTGACGCCAATCAGTCTATTTTTTTAGAATTGGGTTGACTATTTAACTTAAGCGTTATGTTGGCTAAATCCTAATAATTACTTAATTTTATAATCGGTTAACATTTAATATTTATCATTTAATTTCTATTATTACTTGTTTAATGTGGCAAATTATCCATTGATCTATTTAATAAATTATTAAGATTTAATACCTAATTTATTTATTTGTTAGACCATTTACCTTGATCTTTTTCACATTTATAGTCATTTAGGCATTCAATCTATTGACGGGTCTTGTATATGGAATGATTAACAATTCGTTTTCGTTCTAAACTGAGTAACTCGATTGTTTGATAATCCTCTACAAAGTCACAATTTGAGAAAACTTTATTTAATCCAATCAAATTGAAATAATTTTAGATTCTACCCAATAATAATATTATAATATTAGTATAGTTTCTCATCAGCTAAGTTAATATCATAATACACTGATAAACATTCAAATTTATAATATTTTAAATATGATTTAGTATCTAAAAACTTGTAAAATATTTTTTAACTATTAAACGGAAATATAAATATTTTAAATGTTATATGAAGGCAAGTGAAATCTCCAACCGAGTACCAAATAGTTTAGTAAGCATGTATCACTTTAAAAAAAATTAAAATGTATATTCTATAAAATAAGGTAGAAAATAAATATTAACTTTATATTAAAGTTAAATTTATATTTATATATGATCTTATATTATATATATTATATTTAATTTCAATTTAGATTGAGTCATATAAATCTACACCCAATCATCCAAATTGATCAAATTATAATAAATCATAATATTCATTGATGTGTCTTTAGATTTAAATTATTAAACAAATTAGGGAGCCGTTTGATCTCACCTTACAGGTCGAACTGAAATGGTCCAACATTCGTTATTTTAAACCTAAATTATGTACACTATAACTAACAAATGAGAGGTTAAAGAATGACGGTACGCTCGATTAAACTCCGTTGGGTACGTTCGATTAGGAAGCAGCTTGAAAAATGGAGGATGCACTCATTGGAGAGTGACTCTTTCGGAGGGAGAGAGCTGATTTTTTGGGTTGAGAAATGCTGTCTCCATAATCTAATAAAACAGTTGGTTTTGATTAGAGAATAATCAAGATCCCCCCATTCCTGCAGACGAAGGGGTGCTTATTTAGAATGAGAGTGTGGGTCTGCTGACCTTAAGCTCCCCGGCTCTATGATCATAAATGGTCGATATCGTACACTTATCATCGATGCCCTTAACCGTTGAGATTTTTGCGGTGAAAGGCTGGCTGCGGACAATACTCTTACAGGCGAGAGGGACCACATGATGGCAGTGATCGTTGGGATCCGCTTGCTAAGCTGGAGCAAGTAGTGTTGCGTCTACGGGCCTATTATGCAGTTATTATTAGCGGCCCATATACCATTGGGTGGTATTGGTGTATCATTCTCAATAATTTTAATTTTATTATTTTATAAAAATAAATTATTTGATTAATTGTGATAATTATTTGACTATTTTAGTGATTATTTAGATATAAAATTTTATAATTGGATTTAAAATATGAGTTTAGAATATCTGGACCGATAAATTTGGTTTAGATAGTTGGGCTATTAATATGAGTTTAGATTAATTAGTAGATTAAGTTATTGAGTAAACTTGTATAAATTTGAATTAAGTAGACATTAAATATTTGGGCCTATGAAGTTGGATGTATCGATAGATTGAGTCTAGATGCTATGACTATTAATTAAAATTTAGATTAGATAGCAAATTAAATTAATTTTAAACCGAATTAATTAAATAAATATTTATCTATTGGATCTTAGTGTATTATGATTCGTTGACTAAAAATATAATTAATTTAAAATAATAAGAAGAATAAAAGATTATAAATTTAGATCAAATTTTTAAATATTATTATGGAGGTAGCTAGATGGTTAATTAAATAATTAACTAATATTTTCAATGAAAAATAAATAAATATACAAATATATATATTAATATATATAATATAATAAATTAAATAATAATTATAAGTTATATAATAATAATTATAAGTTATATAATAATAATAATAATAATAATAATAATAATAATAATAATAATAATAATAATAATAATAATAATAATAATAATAATAATAATAGAAGGAAACAAAGAAGAGAAGAAAAAAGAAAGAAAGACAAAATAAGGGAGGGGAAAAGGGCAAAGAAGAGAAGAGGGAAGGCGTGGATGGCAACGGCGAAGGAGGAAGGGAATCGACCTCACATGAAAACTCTGTAAAAATCCTAAACCCACCCTTCATTATATAATAGGCAATAGGTTTAGGAGAATAGGGGAGGACTAACCGAAGAGGAAGAACGTGAGCCGCAACGAAGCAGAGTCGTCGCAGTCATTAGAAAAGGATGACAAAATCGAAGGAAGTAAAATTCCTACATCGCAAATTATACTCATCCTTCATTCTTAATAAGGTTGAATCTCTAATTGCATGCTCTAATTTGGTGGGACATTGAGCGAAATTCTTAAGGTTTCAAATCTGGAAACTTGGACGCAAAGCCACAACTTTGTAAGAAAATGACCGACACTTTGGGATTAATGATAAATTAGGGCTTCGTAAATTGTTTAATGAAGTTATGAAGTATCAATTTTGCAGATTATATCCTTGATTTTGGGGATTTGGCACCGCCGTGCTCTATTTCCATTTTTTAGCCGGGTCCAGTGAACCAAAGGTTGCAATATGAATCAAACCCAATTATTTTGTAAGTAAATCCTTCCTTTTCTATTCTTGGTTGTTGATCATTTGCTTTCATGCCAATCGATCCAAAATTTGTGACAAGGTGAGAAGTTGGGAAAAACAGGGCTACAGTCGTGTAATGTCAACTGCTAGGGTTTCTCAGTATGAAAATTATATATTAATTAAATTATTACATTGTTGTTCCCTCGTGCAATCAATCTCCTCCTCCTTCTCGGAATATCATTGTCTAGAAATCGTGGGATTTGGGCTGAAATTCGATATAAAGGGAAATTGGCAGAATAAAGCCTTCGGCTCCTTCGAACGGATCCCAGGCTTCAGGTTGAATTGAGATGAAAATTGCGATAAAGTGAAGCTATCGAATTGCCTCATTTCCATGTTAAAAGCTTGGACAACTTCACTTGGAGGACGGTTGACATTACGAAGAACAAAGTTTCGCAATGTGTGTGTATGTGGCTCGTATAGGTGGTTGTGCAGTGCAGCTGAGGTGAGAGAGGGAACCCTACTGTGAGCCAACAATGAGGGGATGGTGGTGCTGCCGTGCACCGTGGTATATCGGTGTATAGGGGTTATATAAACTTAGCCGTGGGTGTATACTTATATATATATATAGACATTGAAATTGTTAATTAATTGAGGAAAAATTTATCGGTAATTCTTATTTCGATTAGATTTTTGTAAAATTAATCGGGATAGTTAAATAAGATGAAGATCGTTGATTAGTTTGATAATGATAAAATTAAGGATATTTTGTGACCTTAGAAACGAGATTTGCTATGACATGAGGGCCGATTATGATCGAATATAATATATATATATATTGTCGGCTAAATCTCCTGAATTTCTTTGGATTTTCTCCCATTTTCGTGGTGATCGATTTTTATGTTGGCTTTAACCATGTGTGTATATTTTATTGATACTTTATAAAAAAGTAAAGGAGAGTGTATGAAGATTTTATGGTATCCAATGAATAGAAATCCATGAGATCATAGATTAGTATATACTTTTTCAATACCGATACCATTTCGAATGTTGAGTTCATTGATATTGAGAAGAGATGCTTATAACTTAGGAATTATCGTAGAGGATGATATTAGGAGCATTATGGCGAAGGGTATCAGAGATGACATGAGTATGTTACGGGTATAACCTCTAGGAGGATTGTAGGGGTAGTAGAGATGTTATACATGTCGAATAATCTCATGGTACTTATCCAAGCGTTGGGGGTATAAATACGCGGCCTTTGGTTCACTGTTATCGAATAATATTTAGGGTGATTCTTATTATTTCGTACAATTGTGACATCAAATTAAACTAATAATCAAAATTTTGTTATCTTATACAATTGGTCGAGGTTGTTGCTATTGAGAAGGGATATTTGTAACCTAATGACCATCGTAAATGATGATATTAGGAATATTATTAGTGAGGGATATTGAAGATGGTATGAATATACTATGGGTACAACATTTGGAAGGATTGTAGGGTTAGTGGGAATACCATAGATACCAAATAATCTCGTGGTACTCATCCAACCATTAGGGGTATAAATACATGACTTTTGGTTAATTATGGCAAAATAAGGTCAATGGAGATTTTATTATCTCGTACAGTTTAAATTATTGTCATCTAGTACCGTTATGACCTCAGATTAAGCTAATGATCGGATTCGATAGGAATCCATGTTGCACTCCTGATATACAATTATTCTTATAGCTTTTGGATTGTGGATATGGCATATTGTTGAGTCTCAGACAACTATTCACATGCCAAGCTTATTTAGTTTTTATTATATTGTGATTATTGTCTGGGATACTTATTTGCATTCTGAAGTTATTGATTCTATTTACTTATTGTGTATTTGGTTTACTATTATATTTTATTAATTTCAGAGTAGACTGATTGACATCAAGTTAGAAGAGATCGCGCATTACTATGTAGATTCCAAATAAAATAACCTCAAAAATTGAGGTTTCCGTAATAAGAGATTGAGATTATGTATTAATTCATTTGCTTTTAGATATTTATTGAAATTATATTTCTAAAGACGTGACATTATAGATTTTAAGGCTAATTATATTTCAGGTAATTTGTTACTAGTATTATGGATGCGTATTTAATGCTGAAATTATGAGGATTATTTATAGTATCATAAATTTAGTGATTCAATGAATTTTAAGTTTATTTATATTGAGTGATATTATAATTTATGACTTATAATTGATAATTTCGGATGATTTGAGATTTTTATTTGGGTGATCTGGATCGGATTTGGGGACTTGAGCTCGGATCATTACAACTGGACCATGCCTGCTTGCGCCTGCTATTGTGGGCTCAAGGCCTTGGACTTCGTAGGGTTTTGGCCGAGCTGCTACTTCCAATGCATCTCTCTCTGCTGGTAAAGCTTTGGGCCAGCCCATGAGATATTAGACTTATTTTTTTTAGTTATATTTTTCAATTATTTGTTCCTGATATAAGTACTTTAATACTTTTAATATTTTATAATTTTTTTAATAAAAATGCTTATTTTATATTATTTTTAATAAAGTAAAATAAAGATTATAAATGTTGAAGATCCAATTGTTAGATGCTGTATAGGCTGGGCTCAATCTCCTTCACCCTACCGGGGACGCCCCCTCAATCTCCGTGGCATGGGCTTGGGTATTTTAAATTCATCTTGGACACTATCCTACAATTATGAGAGCGAAGATTTAGTTTATAATTAACTAAAATTTGGTTGGTAAGATCTAAATGTGATCAAAATTAAGAGATTGAATATTTCAAATAGAACACGGGTTGAGTTTTTGTTGTTAATAAATTGAGTCGGGTCAAGCATGGTTTGATCGCTCATGGTAAAATATTATAATCAAACCAATACATAATTTGAATAGAATTAGTTTGGATTAGTTCATAAATATTTTTTATTTTTAAATATTTTAAATTAAAAATTTATATTTATAAAATAATATTTATAAATATAAAATATTTAAAAAAAATATAATATTTAAATTAAAATATTATATAATTATATGTATAAATAAAAACCACCTCTATATCATTAACAAAAATTACAATTTAATAAAATAAATTTTTAACATTGGTATTTATTTAAAATTTTAAAAATAAATTTAAAAAAATTATAATTTAGGATAAGTCGAATTGGTTATTCTTACCCATGACCATATCCAATCCCAAAAAATTAATTGGGTCTAATATTTTTATCATATTCGGCTATAACACAAATATGTAATGATTAAATTTTTAAAAAAGTTTAAATCTGTTGGATTGGACTGATCAAACGGTCAGATTTTAATTCAATATAATTAAATCGTAATAAATTTTATAGGATATATATAAGGTAAATGGTCCATTTTCATATTGTGCACGTTTGTCAAGCATGCTATTCCATAATAGTGCGATAACAACTCCCTTAGGTTGAGTACCATTACTCAATATCAGAAGTATACAATTTATGTGGAGATAATATAATTTTTTTATGATATTATAATTATTAATTATAAATGATAAAAGTAATTTTATGAACGAAATACTATCATCATGTCTCAAAATATTTACAGGTGAGTAATTTAAAGCTGAATAATTAAACGATATTGAATTTACCGTCAAACACGGTAAATTTCCTTCCATGGCAGCCGTTCATTTTCCAATTGCCCGTCGTTAGTGCATTAGCAAATCATTAGTAAATAATTTTATTGATTAAAGTCTTTACAGTGAGTATATCTCATTAATTTTATGATTTCCTGTCATATTTACGGATATAGACGAAGTTCATAATTCTGGATAATTTTCTTGAAATTTTGCTAACGTGGATCCTTCTTTAATGCTAACTTCTATGACTGGACGGTCTCTGCCTTAATTTGGCGTAATACTTGCAAATTAAGGAGAGAATGAAAAAGCAAACAAAGTCAACGCGGTATGAGTCTCGTTTTGTGGCACCTTTAATTTCATTTTTATATTTTCTTGTTCATATTGACCGAAAAAACATTCAATTATTATAAAATAATTTTAATAATATAATACTCCATCTATTCATTCAAAGGCATTAAGAATATTGATACAAACATAAATAAATAAATATTATTTTTACTATTTAAAAATATTTTAAATTGCTTATTTTTTCTATAAACATAATATCAAAACCAATGCTAATTCAAGTTAAAATTGAATTCATATAAAAATTTATGGTATTAGGTTTGATCGGTTCGAGTTTAGCTCTTAATCAGAACAAAGATCATATTCATATCCTCTATAATTAAAATCGTGATTAATTAAAATAGTCTATAATTTTTATAATTTTAAATATTTTATTAAAAAATCTATTTATATTAAAAAAAATCTAAAAATGTAAAATATTTTATAAACTATAATATTTAAATTGATATAGTTTTTGACATTTTAGTTAAAAATCTTTATGTTAAGATTTATTGATATTAAAAAATATAAATTATTGGCATAATTTCTTAAAACTGCTATTTATCTACTATATTATTTATTAAAAACCCAGAACAAATTGGGAAAAATTGATTATATTTTTTCTATAGTCGGGGTTTGTCATAAAAATTTATGAGGCTAAGCTTTTTTAATTATATAGTTTATAATATTTATGTATATTAATTATATTCTATAAAATTTTAATAAGATACAATAGATTTAGTCATCAATATTTTACGACGCCATTAGGGGCTATGATGTATAACAATCACGATATAGCCTCTAATTATTAGATTATTTATAATCATATAAATGATGTTTAATATATTAAAATAATATAATATATATTTATTTTTATTTATTTTTTAAAATATATTATAAATAGTTAAATATTAATATAATAAAAAAATAATAGCAAAAATATACTATTTTTCTATTTTTAATATTAATTTTTATTAATTAAATTTCAATAATGGACATGCAACTCGTTTGAAAAATACATTTCTTATGTATTCGCTCTTCCTCTGTTTATTTCTCCATCACCATCTTCTTCATGTGTTCGTGGCAGCGGTCAAAGAAAATTCAGTAGTGGGGGAAGAAAATTTCGTTAGCGTTTTCGAACGCGTTTTGCACTCCTACGAAGTTTCGTGTGTTTCTGTTGTTATTCTAATTTACATTCACTTTCTTTTTGTTGTCGGCTGTCCCTATATATATCGTTTTTTTTGTTTCGCTGACTCCTGATATTGTTCTTTTGATGGTGCTCAATGTTGCTCTTTGTGAATTTAGGTTGAACTATAGGGTTCGATAGTTCGATTTTTGTTACGAATAAGTTCAGAGTTGGAATTATCAGGAATTTTGGTGGTATTTTGCTGTCAGTTTTTCTATGGAGCGGTGCTTCTGCTTCGGTGGTTCATATTCTGAGGTAAACTTCGTCATCTTTGTCAATCTCTTTGTGATTTCTTTGTTTCAGGTTTTATTTGTGTGCTTTGGATGGTTATTGGTACCGGAAAAGCTTGGAAATCCGTCAACTATTTGTCTTTTAATCGGGCCAACTCAAGCCTTCTTTATCAATCGTTTTGGTTTTCTGGTAGTCTAGTTTTCAGTTTGAAGATGAATTGATAATATAGCGTTTTAGTGGAAGTAACTGTGCCAATTGTTAGGGTTCATTGAGGTGAATTCCGATTATATTTGTCTTGTAAATAAATATTTTCTGGTCAAAAAATTTATCGGAGGAGCAATCACTAGTTGCTGTGGGAAGCTAATCCTCAATCTGTTCTTTTGATTCTTCTGGGCTATTGTGTAGTTTCTTGTATACTCGTGTTGAGGTTGAACCCTGGATGTGAAACAGGGGAGAAAATAGCACCAAGTACAGAGTTGCACCGTCTTAATCCCTGACTTCAGAGTAGGGTTACTCGTGTTGAATACTAATTTAACCCAAAAGTTTAGACGGTTAGATAATGGACAGCACGTATTTTATAAGCATTACTTCTTTTAGGTCTTCTGTGCGAGACTTTCTATAATTTACGTATGTTTCCTACAATCTCTCTCCAAGTGTGAGTCATTAAAGCACTGCCCCTTGAATGCAGATGATGCGGAACCACACCAATAGAGCATGAACACAAACGGCATATAGATGCTCAAAATAAACCAATCACGTAGAATGGACCACAAACTTGAACTATGCTTAATCAAGCCTAAAGCACATACTGCATATTAATCCTAGGAATGACAATGGGGCAGGTTATTCAATTACCACCACTGTCCCATTGAATATCGGTTCAGGGAGCTAATGTTTAGGGTGATGGTGGGTGTGTCTGTTTAAAAGTATTTTTAATAATTTGGAAAACTATTTGAAAAATATATATTTAAATCCATATATGTTATTATTTAATATTATTACTAAGTATTTGAAAAGGACAACATAACATTGAGTAAAAAGTGATATGTAACTAAGTTTTCACATGAAAAAAAATCCTTATATACATGAATATCAAATTGGGGCAACGCCGAATGGGGCAGCATAAAAACATGATTTCCTTTGGGATTTGGGGTGGATAAAAACCGTATGGGGTCTGGATATATTGTCATCTCTCATTAATGCTTGAAATTAACCAAATCGGTTGTGCCGACTGAGTTGAAATCAAAATGATGCATACATGAGTTTTACAAACCATGCCCTAACCCACAGCCTTGAACTGTGTGGATTGAGCATGTGCGCAGGCTATGTTATTAATTCTTGAAGACAACCAAATATGTGAAATTATGACACCCATGGAGTCAAAGTGGAATTTCATGTCAAAGGGCTGCGCTACAGATGGGCCCGCAAATGGTGCCTGTGAGCTAACTGAGCCATTAACCCTAGATCATTAATGTGGGAGAAACCAACACAAAGGACAGGGTTACACCGCAAAAGCTGACACACCAAATTAGGACTTACTCTTATGTGTTGGGTATAATTTTCATCCAAAAATTTAAGCTATTGGGTTATGAGCCCCTCACACGTTTATAAGTCATTAGAACTTTTTTTAAATTTTCCATGTGAGACTTTTATCAACCAACATATGTTCCTAACAACTTCATTTACTTGCCCAGAGTCTAAAAAAACACTGAAATGCTGTTAGGAGGGAGGATTTTCCTCCATGTTTTTGATCACTCGGGGTTAGGGGATTATGCTATGGTTGCTATAGCAGGTCTGAACTTCATATTTGGAAGCTGTAAACTTGGTTTTTCTTTGTAAAAGGCAGCCATTAGTGCCATTGATAGGATTCTCCTTTGTGTGTGACGGATGCAAGATTTTGTTTGAAGCTTAATTCTGTTGATTATCCTCTTCTTTTTTGTTTGACCCGTTCTTGGATCGTAGGACAGCCTTCATATAGCTGTGGTAGGGGAAGAAGCCATGCAGGTCAAATTGCCTACGGGTATAGCCTTGTCAAGGGGAAAGCTAAACATTCCATGGAAGATTTTCATGTTGCTAAATTTGTCACGATTCAAGAGCATGAGCTTGGGCTGTTTGCGATATTTGATGGCCACCTAGGAGATGGTGTGCCTGTCTACCTACAGAAGCATTTATTTGACAACATACTAAAGGAGGTGGGCGGTCTGTTTGATTCTGTTGGCTAGTTATTAAATGCTCGGTTGGTTTGTAGTGTAAATGACCCAAAGAAATTCTTATACTTCTTCCTGCTACTCTTTTTCAGAGTGAATTTTGGACTGAACCTCGAAGATCAATTTCCAAAGCCTATGAGAAGACTGACCAGGCGATTCTTTCTCACACATCTGGCTTGGCAAGAGGTGGGTCTACAGCTGTTACTGCAATTCTGATAAATGGTCGAAGGTTATGGGTGGCCAACTTGGGGGATTCACGAGCGGTTCTGTCAAGAGGAGGTCGAGCCAAACAAATGACCGTAGATCATGAGCCAAACACAGATCGGGGTAGCATAGTGAACAAAGGCGGCTTTATCTCAAATATGCCAGGTTTTTGCTGCAATACAGATTCCCCTTTTTCTCTCTACAAACTATTGTAGGATTTCAGTGATTATGTCGTATATGATAAGCTATTTGAAGCACAATTTTTTTATGGTAATCACAAATTTCATGTTGGTGAAAAGCATTGAACAAGAGCCTGATTTGTCTATGCAAGCAGCAACCTTAACTGAGCAAGCATGCAAATCATTTGTTGTGGTAATTATATATTTCCTAAGAGAGGTCTTTTCTGCTCAGCAGTTACCCATCATTATGATAACATGACGACCTCTCACGCTGATTAAAATATAAGAAGAGTGCCTTGCTGATTTTTCTGCTGTCATTGAAACGACTCATTCATTGGCTCACACTAGTATTTGTAAAGTGGACAAGGCCTTCCCTGAGTAGAATTTGAATCTCAGATATTGCAGTTGGAGTTTTCATTTCTTTAGAGTTGAACTTTGGCACCGAGCTGCGAAAGAGCTAGGAATGTAGTCATGATATACATATGCAAAGCAATATAGACTACTCTCTTGAAAGTTGAGTTTTGAGATGAGAGGTATTGCTCTGTTTTCATTCTTGACATGCTCGACATTTGCACTGTGTCTTTTTGGTCTTCCTGATTTTTTGGAAACTATAGATGCACCAATTTGTTTATTAAACTTCTGCTGTAATTTTATTGAGGGAAGAGTTAGGTTCAAAAGTCCTCCATTTCCCGGAGAGATTTCTGATTGAACTTCCTTTAAAGAATCCTGCTCCTCATTCATTTTCTATCAACATCTATTTTAGCCAGTGCAGGCAGTTTTATAAAAGAAAATGATTGGTAGTTTTATGGCTTATCAGGAGATGTCCCAAGAGTTAATGGACAGCTGGCAGTTTCCCGGGCTTTTGGAGACAAGAGTCTTAAATCACATCTTCGTTCGGATCCTGACATACAATGTATTACCACTGATGCAAGCACCGATATCCTGATACTTGCAAGTGATGGCTTGTGGAAGGTGATTTCTTATTCCTATTGCTTACATTTGCCTGTAGCTCTGGTATAAGGTAAGACATCAAGGCTAAAGATTTGAACCACAAACGACAACTCTATATTGTAGGGGGAAAAAGGTTGGTCGGACAGAATGATACATAGTAAAGGAAAAGAGGAAGAAGAAACATACACACGTTTTACGTGGAAACCCTTCCGAATCTAGGGAAAAACCACGAGAGTAGAGTCTACGGCAAATTCACTATGTGAAATAGGTTACAAACCTCTGAAATGGGGTATCCGTTATACACCTGAGAATGACAAAGAAAAACTCTCCAGAGCAAACCAAGAAAACATTCCTTTCTCTTCGCTCTCTATTTTTCTTTGTTCTCTCTCATTGGTGGTGCACTCCTCTCTTTTCTTTCACCCTTGGATCTTACCTCCTTGCACTCTACCGTGCTCAGATGCTCTCTCTCAGTGTTCTGCATGCCCAACATGAGTATATATGATGGTCTGCTCGGAGACCTTCAACCAATAGGCGGGTTGAGTGTGGTCAAATACATGCCACCTGCTTTGCAACCTGCCAATAACTTTATCCACTAACTCTGCAACCTGCCACCTGTACAGACGGCGCGCACGCTGCAGGTCTGCCACCTGCTCCGCTGTCCAACAACTTGTTGCCAGTTGTCCACGATGTCCTCAGTCGTTGTTGCAGTCAAGTCCTTTGGCCGTCTGTGCCCATTGGCTATCACAAGAGTCTTTTAGCGTTTCTTAGTTGATTCCATACCAGTAATACCAACTGGTAAATTCTTCCTTCCCAGTCGGTCAACCTTCTTGTTGACTATCTTTGCCACCCGTTCGCCATCCAGTAGCACTCCTGTAGCCCTCAGACAGTCAACCTCCTATTGACCGAATTCAGCTGGCCGTGCGCCGGTCAATCTCCATTGACCGTCTTTGCCTTCCAGTCGGTCAATGAATGTTGACGGGCTAATACACCCCGATGACAAATTAGTTTGTTGAATCACCCACAAGGGAGTGACCTATCCCAACAAACTTTCCCTCACCACCTTGTGGGGGATACCTTCGCCTTTACCCGGCGACCGCCATCGCCTGCCTTCCGGCAGCTTCCCCTTAACTAGGAATCCAGTGTTGGCCTCCGCAAGCCTGAATGACACCTTCCTCCATCCTACTGAGCTTGGAGTAATCCCACTCCCCTTCAACTCTTTTACCGCGGACTTGTCATTCTCCCTTGCATTCCACCTTGGCCGTCCTCTCCTGCCACCTTGACCAATGTCCATTTGGTCACCTTAGCATTTCCTTTGGCAGTACAGGCCTTTATTAGATACCGCCCTGATATCCTGCTTCCCCTTACAATCACTAAGACGCCTTTGGTGAGCTTCCACTGGCCGTCGCCAAACGCCTTCCTGAAGCCTTTCTCATCAAGCTTTCCGGTTGAAATCACATTCAACCTCAGATCTGGGGCATGTTGCACGCCCTCTAGCACGAGCTTGTTTCCGTTGCTTGTCTTCAAGCAAATATCCCCAATGCCAACAACCCTAGACGAGCCACCGTTATTCATCTTCAACACCCCGTGGCTAACAGGCGTATAACTCATGAAATGGGACTTCCTCGGTATCGCATGGTGTGAGGCCCCATTGTCCATCACCCAACTCGTCATCTGGCATGTGCAGCTCCATGCTTCCCCTGTGTGGACCACCAGGAGGTCTCCACAGAAAGCAAAGATCTCCGGATCATCAACCCGATCCATTTTCTCCTGGCAATCGCTTCTGCTCTCCTTGTCCTGCCTTCTCTGCGGACAGTCCCTCTTTATGTAGCCTTTCTTGCCACAAAAAAAGCAATTCCTCCCTTCAAGCTTGTTCCGGCTGTTGCTCCTGTCCACTTTGCCACCTCTACCTTGTTCCCTTGATTTTCCTCGTCCCTGACTGCTGGTCGCCACAAGAAGATTTGGCTGAGAGCTTGAGGCCTCACCGTTTTCCCTCCGGCTTGACTTGTTCATAAGCAAGGAAGCTATGACCTCGTCCAGCCTCAGGGTGTCTTTTTTGAACAGCAATGTCATGATGATATGATCATACGAGGCCGGCAATGATGACAGCAACACCAACGCTTTGTCTTCCTCCTTGATCTCTTCATCAAGGGCTGACATCTGCGTTACCAGCCGGTTGAACTCGTCTAAGTGCTTCTAAAAGCACTCACCTTTCGACAATCGCAGGCCATAAAACTGCTTCTTCATATGAAGACTGGTTGTCAAGGATTTGGACTTATACCGGCTTTCGAGCTTTTTCCAGACCTCCGCCGAGTTTGACAGACCGAGGGCCCCCTGGAGTGTGTTGTCCGCCAAACATAACTTAATAGTGCAGTTGGCAAGATCCCTCTTGTCTTGCCACTTGTCCTCGGTCAGGTTCTCCAGCTTCTCCACCTTTTTCAGAAGAGCTTTTACCGTTTCTTCCTGGGTCAAAATATTCCTCACCATTTCCTGTCAAATGATGAAATTATTTTACCTATTGAACTGCTCCACACTGAACGGCCCATTCCTCGCCGACGACGCCATCCAACCGACGGTTCACGAACCAGTCTTTGATACCACTTATAGAGGGCAAAAAGTCAGTCAGACAGAATGATACACAGTAAAGGGAAAGAGGAAAAAGAAGCACACACACGTTTTATATGGAAACCCTTCTGAATCTAGGAAAAAATCACGGGAGTAGAGTCTACAGCAAATCCACTATGTAAAATAGGTTACAAACATTCGAGATGGGGTATCCGCTATACACTCGAGAATGACAAAGAAAAACTCTTCAGAGCAAATCAAGAAAACACTCATTTCTCTTCACTCTCTGTTTTTCTTTGTTCTCTTTCACTGGTGGTGCACTCCTCTCTTTTCCTTCACCATTGGATCTTACCTCATTGCACTCTACCGTGCTCAGATGCTCTCTCTTTCAGTGTTCTGCATGCCCAGCATGCGTATATATGATGGTCTGCCCGGAGACCTTCAACCAATAGGCGGGTTGAGTGTGGTCAAATGCATGCCATCTGCTCTACAACCTGCTAACAACTTTATTCACTAACTTTGCAACCTGCCACCTGCACAGACGGCGCACACGCTGTAGGTCTGCCACCTGCTCTACTGTCCAACAACTTGTTGCTAGCTGTCCACGACGTTCTCAATTGTTACTGTAGTCAAGTCCCTTGGCCGTCTGTACCCATTGGCTATCACAAGAGTCTTCTGGCGTTCTTTGGTTGATTCCACACCAGTAATACCAACTGGTAAATTCTTCCTTCCCAGTCGGTCAATATGTTGACCGGCAACCCAAAGGCGCTCTAGCATTTTCTACTCCGAAAATACTATCAGGAAATCCTCTCCCGATTTCCTTTCCTGCCTTAGCTGGTCAACCTTCCCGTTGACCGTTTTTGCCACCCGTCCGCCATCCAGCAGCACTCCTGTAGCCCTCAGATAGTCAACCTCTTGTTGACCGGATTCAGCTGGCCGTCCGTCGATCAATCTCCATTGACCGTCTTTGCCTTCCAGCCAGTCAATATTCGTTGACCGGCTAATGCACCCCGATGACAAACTAGTTTGTTGAATTACCCACAGGGGAGTGACCTACCCCAACATATAGTACAGTGATAAGATTATATTTGACCCCCTCCATTGCCCACATTGTGGGAGCCTTGTGTACTGAACCTCCCTTTATTAGTTGTTTTTGTGAGTTGCTCTTCTGAAACGGCTAACAAAGTATCATATGCATACACCCCACATCAATTTGGTTTACTCGAAAGCAGAACTGGCTCATTTTCGGCACAAAAAAAAAGAAAGAAAAAACCTTTTGGCTTTGAAAATTTTAGAATGAACCATTGGAAGCTGTTGCCTGAAGCTCCAATTTATATTACCTCAACCGCTAACTTAAGAAGCTGAAATTGGAATTAACTGATTTATATAAATATTACTAACTCACTATACTCATGAGAAAAGATCCTCGTCGAACATCCCATATAGATGCTTGAGCCAGCCCAGCAATGCTGCTAAGATTGCTTCCCTTCTCGCCTTCCTTTCCTCTGCATTATGACGTCGTTATTTTGTGCATCCAGGTAATGTCCAATCAAGAGGCTGTTGACATTGCCAGAAAGATAAAAAATCCACAGAAGGCAGCAAAGCAATTAACATCAGTGGCAGTACAAAGAGGGAGCAGAGATGACATATCTTGTATCGTGGTAAGACTTAAGTGATGAAATCTTGAAGCCATGACGAGCTGGGAAGGCAGGACATTTGATTGTTAATTAACGATTTATTCATGCACAGATACAATTGAATAGACAATGATACGAACACTATGATTTATTGGTTTGCTAGTTCTCTAGGAATATCGTGGGCATATTATTTGTTATAGGCCAAAAAATAAAAATAAAGGATTGATTTGTTGTCGTTATTATTAATTTTCTAAGAAGATCTGGGGACTCTGTAAATTTATTCATTTGTTGGTTTTTGTATTCAACATTATGCAATTTCTTCTGTGAGGTATTCTATCATTATTATTTCTGTTGATGAACGTGATACTTCCATCTGGGGCCGAAGAAATCGATGCTTCACTGTTCCTAAAGAGAGATTGTTGGTCTCTTTTTTTAAAATTTCCAAATATTAAAATTATAAATATTTAATAATTTATTAAAATAATTAAGGGTTATAATTTTTTTATATTTTATTATATGTTATTAGAGAAATTTTTTCTTTAATGACTCTAATTTTTGACAAAATAAAAAATATTTAAGTAGTTAAAAAATTAGTCATATTTCTATACTGTAAATTATGTAAATACCATTATGTTAATGTGCTTAAAGGGGTGTTTTTCATAGACAGACGTAGGAAAGTTTTTGGGATTTGAAAGTAAGGTTTTTTTATAACCTCCATTATTGTAAATCTATAAAATTATCGATACAGATTTTTATTTAAAAAAAAAACTGTAACTCTTATTGAGAAGGAGAAATAAAGATAAAAACAAAGAAATTGGTTATAATTTGATGCAACTATAAATGTATATATGTCATTAATATTTCTTAGTGTGATTTGATAATTTGATAATCTGAAAAGTAATTATAAATTCCAAAAAAATTGCATTCTCTTGGATATTTTTTGCAAAGAAGAAGAGCCTATATATTAGATTCCCCAATTTTTTAAAAAAATTTTACATTATTTGAAATGATGCATCATCATATCCAAATTATCATACGGATTATGAAGTCAAGACTTATCCAACAGATCTGAAGCAAATCCGATCTCCATACGCTCTTAATTTAAATCCTGTACAATACAATAGAATATAGTAAAAAATTGGCGGGATTCATCCGCTCAATATAACTTCCGACGCTCAATTCAGTATTTTCTTTTGAGGAAAGAAATAGGAGCATGTAATTAAAGATACTTATTCAAATAATTTTACTTGTGGTTTGCCACTTTTTGAAAATGTCTTAGCGTGAGAGAGTGTGTGTGCGCCTTTAGGGTCTTAGAATTCGTTTTTAATTTGGTTGAGCGTCATCCCTTTCTTGCTTAAAAAGAAGAGTTTTTATAAAGTTAGAGGGCGGTTAATTTTTTCTATCAACCGTATAAGAAACCGTTACGTGGATAAGATTTCGCTCAATTAGCGGTTCCAATCAACGCCTGAGATCATTAAATTCAGATAAGAGAGAAAAATTGCTTCGGCTATTAGCACTAGTTTGGTCTTCCTTCACAGGGCAAACCGTTCAGATAGAACCAACGGATACATCCACTGATTTGGACTATATGGACCAATTGAGCCTTCATATTTTATGGGCCGAATTTCTTGATAGATTCCTTTCATTGAGCCGTCAGTAACAATACCTATCGTGAATTATAAATCTTCTCCTAGGAGTAGTTTCTAATATGCTCTAAATATATAGATTGTGCTCTATAAATTTCTCATAACAAGCTAATTAATTTCAAATTTGACCATTTAACTTATTAAACATAATTTTTTCAAGCTTGGCCTAATTCTAATTATATTTTGTAACTTCGAATTCAACTTACTAAGTGTTGCGTCCTCGGACGTGGTCATGGTACGGACTCGGATTCAAAAGCAAAGCAACACCAAAGAAATTGGATGAGTGTTAGGAAAGAGAGAGAAAATGGCACATAACATTTTTACGTGAAAATCCTTTTTTGAATGTGAGGGGAAAAACCACGGGACTAAATGTCCAGGCAAACTTCCACTGTATTGTTGGGTGAGTATAAAGAGTGGAGAACACAAGAAGTTCAAGGTTCTTTAAGTGCTCTCTGATTATACTAGGGAAAAACTCACTATCTCTCTCCTTGTGTGCGTTCATGCACAAGTGGAAATAGGATCATTTGTTAAGTGTGTCTTGAATGCATATATAGGGGCCTAGATGTCCTACATGGAGCATCCACGTGGTTGGCATGTGCTGGTCTCCCTGCCACCAAATCTTCAGGTCTACTTTGCTATGTCAGGAGGATCGCATGTATGTAGGTGGGCGCTACGAGACGTCACATCACGCATGCGTCGGAAGCCGTCCTTCTCTACGCAGACGACGTGTTGCTGAGGTTGCGCGTGCTCTAGCAGAAGTCAACTTCTCATACCAATTCAACTCTTTGGACTTCATGGGACGTGGCCTTAGGTTTTCGGGCCTCTAGAGCCAACTTAGCCTCCTAGGCCAAGTCAACCATTTGGGCCGTCTGCCCATGTTCTTGGGGGCCCAGAGCCAATCTGGCCTCTCGGACCATATTGGGCTTCTGGGTTTTCTTTGGACTTGGAACTACTTCATGAAAATGGGCCTTTTAATTGGGCATTGGGCGTTCACTACTCATTACTAGCCCCCATATCAAGAGATTTGAGAATCTCAACCTTTGGCATGTTTGACAACTGAAGTTCCTTGAGACATTTTGGCCTTGACCTAATCTTTCAAGGTGCTTACTACCTGGTTGACGTGGGCTAGATGTAGTATTGTTCGCGTCCAAGACGCTCCTCTTTCCGTCCATGAGTTTTGCAAGCGTCCTCCTGCGTCTTCTTGAGTTGCTCTGCCCGATTTCGTCTGAGGACGTGATCACAATCCGCAGACTCTTCCTGGGTTCGAGATGCTTCCATGGCCGTCAATTGGCACATTAAATGCGCACTTGACGTGCATTAAATGTGGCATGGGAAAGGGAAAAGCCATCATTGCCCTCAGACCAGTGAAAAATCGATACGTGGCATGGCATTAAATGCAGTGTGCCCTTTTGAATTTCGAAGCCTTTAGATGATGTATGCTCGCCTCCTTTACCATTCACTTGCTTTCATTTGCCTTCAAAGATTTTCTAGGTCACCGAAGGCTGTGATGGACCGACCATATTCCCTTCTTATGGCCTCTGTCAAATTATCGTACTTATACCATATTAAAATATACTCTGATCAAAAGATATATATATATATATATATATATGTACTTATATGGGTGGACATAAAAATTTTATTTTATTTTACTTTCATGTACACATAATCGCATAAGGCTGGTCATCCGGTTGACCAAACATATGAAACCAAAAAAAAAATGAATTGAGAAGCCGCTAGATACCACAAACTTCTTAACCCAAAAATAATTTTGCGGAAGCACATTAATATCCATTAGTTCATACAACAGAGTCACTTTACATGTTTTCCAGAATATTCAAAAAGAAATTACATCAAGATTGGTCTTTAACAGCTGCAACGTCCAGATCAACCTTTCCTTCTAGTTAGTTTGTCTTGATCTACTCTTTCTCGTCCGGTAAAAATTCTTGTTCATCTGAAAGTTGAGGAAACAGAAAAGAGTGAGCAGAAAATCCAATAAGGTACCCATCAGATTAAATCATGCTTAAGCATAAATTTCGGAGCAGAACCAAATTAAGAGCATGTATGCATACAGATCATGTTATATATATGCCGAAGTCATTTTCATGAAATTGAATATCATGGGCCAAAGTTATTGCCTTCATAACTGATTTCAAATAACAAGTGTAATTTCCAAATTAGATTTTTTCTTTAACAAAACGGGCTGCATTTTAGACCTGCAACTACTCGGCTATCAAAGAACGACTACATTTAAGGTTTGTAACTATTCGACTATCTGACAACGGCTGTATTTAAGGTCTGTAACTACTCGACCATCTAAAATGACTACGTTTTAGACCCACAATTACTTGGCCACCACAATCTATTTCACAAAACTTAAGCCTCTAGAAAACCGAAGTTCCTTAAAGGCCATATGTTCAGATTTTTTTTTTAATGCACAGAAAGAGTCGGAGTCCTTAAATTAAACAAATTACCAGAGTTGTGCAAATACCAAGCTTTTCTAAAAAGAACATGCTTATGTTTATACATGTTATCATCATGCAATGAATAAGTATTCAATATTTGCTAACCAGAATCAAATATAACTCAAGTGCTGAGTATGAGATTCTTTGTTAATTATTACTATTTGCATTACATAGTTAAATAGTGAAGAAGAGCATTAAAACAATGTAATCCAAAGAACTTTAGCAAAATAAGGGGTACACTTGCCTACCTCTTATGCTAATTCCTTACTCGATTTGACCCTGAGTTCTTCCTCCTTTTCTTTCTCGTCTCTTATGTGCCATTCCTTCTTAAATTCTCTTTAAACTCCCATCCCTTACCCCCACATTCAGTATTTATAGGTGGTGGGGTTGATAAGAGTAGGTGGGGTAGGTCACCTACTACTGATATTTCTCTTTTATTTCTTCTTCTGGAGAATTTCAGATCATTCGAGATTATTTGAGCAGACGGGAGTAGGTAGAAGCAGTTTATGTACTCTATTTTGACCACTTTAGCCTTAGAACAATTATTGGCTAGTAAGTCAGTTCGGTTAACTCTCATACTTAGTCAATTCATTTATTATCCTACTTCGGTTGTCAATTTATTCCGATCATCCTTTCTGAAAATTGTCTCCGAAAACTCACCCAATCCGTCTCTAGAAACTCACTCAATTCTCTCCGAAAATCATCTTTGAAAACTTACTCAATTCTCTTGGGAAATCATCTTTAGAAACTTATTCAATTCTCTCTGAAAATTTCTCCGAAAACTTATTCAATTCTTCTCCGGAATTCGTCTTCTGAAACTTACTCAATTTCTTCCAAAAATCATCTCCGAAAACTCACCTAATTCGTCTTTGAAATTTGTCTCCAAAAACCTTCCATTGACTGGATCATTTTTCCCCTGTACCCTACCTATCCGGTCGACCAGGCGCTATCCGAATTTCTTCCTCACGGTCTGCCGGTCAAGAGGGCGTTAACCGGATATTTTGGCAGCCGGACATTTCTCAAAAAGCATACTATCATTTGAAACCGATGATTTTCCTCAAGATGCAGACTGATAATTTTACCCATTCGGTAACTTGCCCATATTGGTAAAATTCATGCAATCTAGCAATTTTGCCATATTGGCAAAATCCGTGCAAACCGACTATTTGTCATTCCGGCAAAACCCATGCAAACTGGTTATTTCTTTCATTCAAATTTTTACCGGGAATTTACATCATTTCGGGCATTTAAGCATTCTGGGCATTTTTATTCATTTCGTTAATTAGCATCATTAAGGCATTTTTGTACCCATACCAGCAAAATACATCCTTCCGCCCGAAAGTACCCATTCTGGTTATTGGTGCAAACCGTCCTTTTTGCCACTTTATCCGATCAATGCGTTGACCGAATTTTTTAGCAAAAGATGTATACCGGTCATTCCCATTTACAAACATACCAGGCAAAAATCCTAATTAGTCGATTATAAGCATAACGGCAAATTAATATGTTAACCAGGTGTTTGGCAACCAGACAGTTTGCATTAAGGACACATTCTGGTACTTTTCCATTTATAATCATATCATGCAAATTGTACAATTAACTGGTCAACGTGTTGACCGTTCTCGTTTTTTTTCCTTTAATATTTCTTAATCTGTCTCTCAGCTGAGTATTATATCATATCATCCGGTCAACGCATATTGACCAGATTCTTCCTCCTTTTCTACCAGCTAACTATTCTTGTCCTTAAATAATTTCTTGGCCATTAAGATAACTTCTCATAAATTAATTAAGCCAAAATCTGATTATACAACCTTAATTACTATATTTAAAAATCGAGATATTATAGACTTTATGAAAATAGTTGAGGGTACTTGCTCCGAATCTCTGTCTCTCGCTCCCAAATAGCTTCCTCGGTAGAGTGATTTCTCTATTGAACCTTCACTAGTGGGATAGTCTTTGAGCGCAAGATTTGGTTTCGGCGGTTAATAATCTATTTTGGTTCTTCAATGTAAGATAGATTTTTATCAATGATCAAGGGCTCAAATTCAATGACATGTACCAGATCGTGAACATATTTTTGTAGTATCGACACGTGAAATATATCATGAACTCTGACCAAACTTGGAGGTAAGGATATTCGGTAAGCCACTTCTACTTTTTCTAATATTTCAAAGGGCCCAATGAACCTTGGCTTTAATTTTCCTTTTACTCCGAATCAAAACGTTCCTTTTGTTGGCGGCGCTTTCAGAAATACATGATCACCAATTTTAAATTTCAGCGTCAATCTTTTTTTGTCCGCATAGCTTTTCTGCCCACTCTATACTACTTTTAAATTTTCATGTATCAACCTAATTTCCTCCCAATGGATAGGTGATCGGCATTTTTTTTCATAAAGAGCTTCAAAGGGAGCCATATCAATACTTGCCTGATGGCTGTTATTGTAGGTGAATTCTACTAAAGCCAAATGACTGTCCCAATTTTTCTTCATCTCTAACACCGAAACTCTTAACATGTTTTCTAGTATTTAAATAGTGCGTTCTGTTTGTCCATCAGTTTGGAGATGGTAAGCCATATTAAATTTTAATTCTATCCCAAATTTCTTATATAAACTCTCCCATAATTTGAAAACAAATCTTGGGTCTAAATCGGATAAAATTTAGACTGGCACACTATGAAACCTGACAATTTCATTAATGTACAACCTGGCTAGTTGATCTCTGGAGTAGGTTGTTCGTATTGCTAGGAAGTGGGCCGATTTTGTCAATATATCAATTATTACCCATACAGTATCATGATTCTTTGGAGTTCTAGGTAACCCAATTACAAAATCTATTACAATGTCCTCTCATTTTCAACTTGGGATTGGCATTGCTTGTAATAGTTAGGTCATTTTTTTCTCAGCCTTTAACTGTTGATAGGTTAGACATTTATTCACAAAGACTACAATTTTCTTTTTCATGTTCCTCCACCAGAATAGTTTCCTTAGGTCCTAGAATATTTTATTAATTCCAAGATGAAGGGTATACCTAGTTCAATGGGCTTCTTTCATAATTTCTTCTTTGACTTCCTTTTATTCACAAAGACTACACAACCGGTTTCTAAATCTTAGGATTCCATCAACCCGAATATTAAAATCTACTATGGAGTCCTTCTGTAAGTCTCCAGCGATCTCTTTTAAGAAGGGGTCATTCACTTGCCCTTCTTTGATCTTTTGCAGAAACTTTGGTTGGACCTGAAAATAAGACAATAGCATGTGGTTGCCTTTAACATGCCGCTAGATATCACATTATTTTAAACAGTCTAACATCTCCATTTCCTTTATTTGCAACTTTGTCGCTAAATAAGTTTGACAGTTTAGAGCATCGGCTACCACATTGGCTTTTCCAGATTGGTATAAAATTTCACAATCATAATCTTTTAAAAATTTAATCCACATTCTCTACTTCATGTTTAGTTCCTTCTGAGAGAATAAATATTTTAAACTCTTATGGTCAGAGTAAACAATAAATTTTTCACCATAAATGTAATATCTCCAGATTTTTAATACAAATACTACGGCAGTTAATTCTAGATCATGGGTTGGATAGTTCTTTTCATGATCCTTCAGCTGTCAGGATCCATATGCAACTACTTTCCCATGTTGCATTAAAATACAGCCAAATTTAGTCTTTGATGTGTCGCAGTAAACTACTAGTCCTCCTAATTCGTCCGAAATAGTTAGAACCACTGCGGAAGTTAACCGGTCCTTTAGATCTTGAAAACTCCATTCACACTCCTTGGTCCAAGTAAACTTAGTCTCCTTCTTTGTTAGTTGGGTGAGCGGCATGGAAATCCATGAAAAGTTCTCCACAAACCTACAATAATATTTAGCCATGCCCAGAAAATTTCATACCTCAGTCACAGAAGTCGGTCGACTCCAATTTATTATTGCTTCCACCTTATTTGGGTCGATCGAAATTCCTTTCTTAGAAATAATGTGGCCTAGAAATCCTACTTCTTCTAGCCAAAACTCACATTTATTTAGTTTGGCAAATAACTGATGCTCTCAAAGGGTTTGGAGTACGGTTCTTAAATGCTCCTTATGCTCTTCAGGACTCTTGGAATATATGAAAATATTATCAATAAAGACTACCACAAACTTGTCCAAATAAGGCTGAAAGATTCGGTTCATTAAGTCCATGAATGCAGTTGGAGCATTTGTTAACACAAACGGCATTACTATAAATTCATAATGCCCATATCTTGTTTGGAACACTGTCTTTGCTACATCCTCCTTTTTGATCTGGAGTTGATGATAACTGGACCGGAGGTTAATCTTTGAAAATACACAAGCTCGAATAAGACCAAGAATGGTTCTTCCCGATTCGAGAAGAGCTTATTTCAGCCAGTATTTTTATCGATGGTCTCAATACTTCTCAGCACTAAGTCTCCTATTTTAAATTGATGCGCCTTCACATTTTTATTGTAATATCGGGCAACTCACTGCTAGTACATCGCTGTGCATAGCCTTGCTACGTCTCGGGCTTCCTCAAGTAGGTCTAGGTTTTTTCGGAGTTTCTATACATCATTTGTCTCATCGTAATTCTCAACTCGGAGGCTGGACAGTCCGACTTCCACTGGTATGACCGCCTCTACCTCATAACACAGGTTGAAAGAAATTTCTCGCGTAGGCTCTCTTGGAGTCATCCCGTACGACCATAAAACAAATGGCAGCTCATCGACCAATGAGCCTCCGGTGTGCTCCAACTTCGTTTTCAGTCCGTGCATTAGGATGCGGTTTGTGATCTCCACTTGTTCGTTATATTGTGGGTACGCGACTGACGTATGTACTAACCTTATATTCAGGTTAGTGTAATACTTAGTAAACCTCTGTTCAGAGAATTGGGTCCTATTGTCAATTATGATGCACTTGGGAATCCCAAACTTGCACACTATGCTCTATCGTACGAAATTTGTTGCATTCTACTATGTAATGCGTGCTAGTGCCAAGGTCTCTACCCACTTGATGGAGTAGTCGATCCCCACTATCAAGAACTTTCTCTATCTGGATGCTATTGGTAATGACCCGAGTATGCCCAACCCCTATTGTGCAAATGACCAATGTGACTGTAAGGCTTTGAGTTCTGTGTTGCGCTGGTGGGTTAGGTTGTCGTGGATTTAGCAGTTTTCACCTTTTTGCACAAAGTCGATGGCGTCACACTTCATGGTCGGCCAGTAGTATCCTTACCTCATGAGCTTGAAGGCGAGGTTCTTGCCCTAAATGTGGGATCCATAAATTTTGAAGTGCACTTCTCCGATAGCGTAATTAGCTTCTTCAGGAGCGAGGCACCATAGGTAGGGGCAGAGAAACCTCGTCTATACAGTCAGCCATCCATGATGGTGTACCATCTTGCCATTTTCTTCACATTCTTGGCTTTATCCGCTTCCTTAGGTAATGCCCCGTCGGTCAAGTACCTGAGATATGGGGTTATCCAATTGTTAACTTCTATGATCTGCATTACTTCTGGTTCTGAATCTTCTATATTGGGTCTTGCGAGAATCTCGCACATTCCTCAGATATACTGCTTTGGGTCTCCTGAGGCTACTACTTTGGCAAGCTGGTCAGCTTTCTGGTCTCCTCTCGCAGAATGTGGACCATCTGTACCTTCTCAAAAGTTGTCATCAGCTCTCGAACCTTTGAAAGGTATTTGAAAAGTTGTGGGCCGTTCGCTTTAAATTTTTCTCAGACTTGGTTGATAACTAACTCGGAGTTACTGTTGAAAACCAAGTCTTTGGTTGAGTATTTCTTTGCTAACCAAAGTCCGGCTATTAAAGTCTCATATTTTGCAGTGTTGTTGGTTATTGGTAACTCGATGACTATCGAATACTCTATCTCCAACCCTTGGCGTCTTTAGCACAATGCTAGCTCCGCAACCATCCTTCATTGATGAGCCGTCCACATGCAAAGTCTAAATGGTTGGGCTGTGCGGTTCTTCAGTATCACAAGTGTCTGAGGAGTCCGAAGTTGGGGTTATAGTTTCAAGAACAAAGTCCACAAATGCTTGAATTTTTAAGGCAAGCCTCGGATGAAACTCTATGTCGAACTCGCCCAACTTAATGGCCCATTTGACCAATCGTCTCAACGTTTCTGGCTTCTGCAAAATCGCTCTCAATGGTTGGTCAGTCAAGACAATTACTTTGTGTACTTGGAAGTGTGGTCTTTGTTTCCGAACGAAATATACGAGCACCAAAGCCACCTTTTCTGCATGAGAATATCCTGTCTCAGAGTCAGCCAAGATCTTGCTAATGTAGCATATAGGCTGTTGCTTATCACGCTGCTGTTGGATCAAGGCGGTCTTGGATACTATAAGGTATAAGTATAGCACCTTGCCTGACTGGGGAGAAACTAACAGCGGGGGGTTCAAGAGGTACCCCTTGAGGCATTAGAAGGCTTCTTCACAGTCGGTCATCCACTAGAGGCCGTTTGTCTCGATGCCCCTCAGAGCCTTAAAAAATGGCAAGCACTTTTCGGCCGATTTGGCCAAGAAGCGGGAAGGGCTGCCAGCCTTTCAGTGAGCTTTTGAACCTCCTTTACAGTCTGAGGGCTCTTCATATCCAGGATGGCTTTGATCTTTTTCAGATTAGTTTTAATCCCTCGGCGTGATACAATGTAACCTAAAAACTTTTCAGATGTCACTCCAAATATATACTTGGTTGGATTGAGTTTCATCTGGTACGCTCTTAGGACATTGAAGGTCTTAGACAAATCTCGAATGTGGTCTTCAGTCAATCTGCTTTTGACGAGCATGTCATCTACGTAGACCTCCACATTCTTTTCAATCTGATCCTTAAATATCTTATTTATGAGCCGCTGATAAGTAACACAAACATTTTTAAGGGCAAAAGGTATAACTTTGTAATAATATGTCCCTTATTTTGTTATGAATGAAGTGTGCTCCTCGTTTTTAGGGTTCATGCTTATTTAGTCGTAGCCCGAGTACGCATCCATGAATATTAAAAGTTCATATCCGGATGTCGAGTCTACAAGGAAATTGATCCTTGGTAGGGAAAAGTTGTCCTTTGGGTATACTTTATTGACATCTGTAAAGACCACGTATATCTTCCACTTTCCGTTATTCTTCTTTACTATGACGACATTGGACAGCTAGTCTGAGTATTACACCTCTCGGATCAATCCAGCGTCCAGGAGCTTCTTCACTTCTGTCCGGATAGCCACCAGCTTCTCTATGAGTAGTTCCTCCTCATCTACCGAATGGGCTTATGATTAAGATCTATACCCAACTCGTGAATCATTAGTCTGGTCGGTATCTCTGACATGTTACTCAGAGTCCAAGTAAAAACGTCCAAGTTCTCCCGTAGGAAGTGGATAAGCTAATCTCAAAAAGATTGAGGTAGAGAGCTTCCTATCTAGACGGTCTTTTTTGGATATCTGGGATCCAGAAGGACTTGATCGATGGCTTCTCCAAGCTCGACATGCTGCAATGTCGTCTCATCATTGAAGTCCAAGTCTTCGATGGGTTAAGGAAGTGGCATCTGGGTGACCTTGGATAGATAGCATGTCTGTCCGGCAACCTAATCCTCGAAGACCTCCCCAATCCTGTATGGTGTAAGAAATTTTATCTTCAGATGTGGGATTAAGATCATAGGTCCCAAAGCGACCAAGCAAGGGCATCCAACGATAGCGTTGTAGATCGAGGGCAGGTTTGCTATCAGGAAGGAAAGGGTCTTTGATGATATCCTTGGATGGGTCCCTAATGTGACCTCAAGTTGGATGACTACATGTACTAGCACTGGCTTATTGTCTAGCCCATAGAAGAGTCCATCGGTTGCCGTCAAATGAATTCTTTTAAACCCTAATTTAAAGAAAGTATCAAGATAGAGAATGTTACACGAGCTTTTATTATCAATAAATACTTATTTCATCTGGTAGTCTAAGCTACCCTCAGAAACGAGTGCAATTATAATCAGTGGGTCAGAATGGGTGGATGTAACACAGGCCATATCTTCGTTACAAAAACTAATGACCTCATCCTTAGATTCTACCATAGGTTTCTTATTCTTCGCTGCTGGATCCTCCCGGATGCTGCCTCTGAACGAGCTAGTGGATATCATGTTAACCACTCCCGTGGCCACTCTGCTGATCAGCCTCACCTACTTTTACTATTCTGGACGATTGTCTGAGTCTTTGTAGAAATCAGTTGAGGTAACCTCTCTTGATCAACTCCTCGATCTCCTTTTGCAATGTCCGATAGTTCTCGGTACCGTGATCTACGCAACAGTGGTAGTGGTAGTGGTAGTGGTAGTACTTGGACTAGTCACCACTTTCTGGGTTCTTCAACGTCTTAGGTCATTTCAAAAAATTTTCATCCCGAATCTACATCAAGATGTTAGTATGTGAGTCATTCAAGGGAGTAAGGTTTATGGGCCTATACTCCCTATGAACGTTCTGCTCGGACTTTTTGTGCTTCTTAGGCGCTCGGAAGCCTTGTCAATCTTCATACCTTCTCTTTCCTTCCACAATCCTTGGAGGGAGGCTCACCACTTGAATGGGCCTTTTCGCATCATTCCCTTCTTCGACCGCAATGTAAGCTCTTGTTATACTCTCGACCTCCTTGAACGTCTGCTGTCGCTTGTGTACGAGGTGTTTGAAAAAGGTACCTCCCTCTAATGTGGACAAGAAAGTGTTTAACTTGACCCTGTCAGTCAGCTTTGAGATCTGCTTGGTCTCGAATATGAAGTGGGATCAAAAGCTCTTCAGGCTTTCCCTGGCCCCTTGTTTCATACGAGTAAGGTGCCATGGTTGCTTCTCAATTCTCCGGTTGAAAACAAATTGGGAAATGAAGGCTTCTGCCAACTCGTTGAATGAACGGATGGAGTTGCAGGCACCCCATAGAATCAGATCCTTACGTCACCCTTGAGCGTTAAGGAAAAGTATTGGCACATTGTCATCTTGTCTAAGCCTTGGAGGCTCAGATGCTCACAGAAATGATCCAAGTGGTCCATAGGATAAGCACTTTCATCGTAAGCGTCGAGATTTGGCATTTCAAACTTTGGGGGAAGCCATATCATCCTAATTTCGTTGTAAACGGAGATCTGCGTAGGTCAGCAGTTCCTCCCTCAGCATCGCCAAAGACTTGGTGAAACACCTTCTCGAGCTTCTCCTCCACCTGAGGTGAAGTCATCATCTTCTTTTCATTTAGGTAAGTCCTCAACTCGTAGGGATCTTGCGCAACTTGCTGTCTTGGATGGCTTGTAGTCCTCGGAGGGACTTCTTTGAGAAGAGTTACATCCAGAATGGTGCGCTCCTGGTTGTTGCGAATACAGCGAGGGTTTCGCCTCTCTGAGCTTTCCTCCCGTGTCCGAAGACCCAAGCGACCTTGAAGGGGCGACGAGACTCTGCTGCTCGAGACAACTTGCGTCCTTGGGTTCTCGTGTTGATCCGCCTACTTTGAGGGGTGCTTCTTACCCTTCCCCTTTCTCTAGGATGTCACGGTTTTAGAGGCCTTGGAGGGTGCCTCCCTTAGCCGCTGTCTATTTTCGACCAAAGGTTATGGATGGGCTTGGATATGTTGTCCATCCTCAAGGCCAACACCCGTATGTACGGATTAGAATGATCTTCTATCCTGATATTCGTTGTGGGGGCATTGCCACTTGACGCAGGCTCTCTGACTGGAACACTAGTCTGTCCCCTCGTGTTCAGCATTTCTTGGGTTTCTTGGATAATGCGCTGAACTGACTTTTTGTCATGATGTTCCACAGATAGCGCCAGATGTTGCGTACTCGGATGTGGTCATGGTACGAACTCGGATCCGAAAGCAAAGCAACCCCAAAGAAATTGGATGAGTGTTAGGAAAGAGAAAGAAAATGACACATAAAGTTTTTACGTGGGAACTCTCTTCTAAATGGGAGGAAAAAAACCACGGGATTAAAGGTCTAGGCAAACTTCTACTACATTGTTGGGTTAGTACAGAGAGTGGAGAACACGTAAAGTTTAAGGTTCTCTAAGTGCTCTCTCGTTACACTAGGAAAAAAACTCACTATCTCTCTCCTTGTGTGCGTTCATGCACAAGTGGAAGTAGGATCATTTGTTAGGTGAGTCTTGAATGAATATATAAGGGCTTAGATGTCTTACATGGAGCATCCACGTAGCTTGGTGTGTGCTGGCTGCCCCGCCACTAAATTTGCAGTTCTACTCTGCTATGTCAAGAGGATTGTGTGCGTGCAGGTGGGCTCTGCGAGACGTCACATCACGAATGCGCTGGAAGCCGTAGCGCCAGGCGATGTGTTGCAGAGGTTACGCGTACTTTGACAAAAGTTAATTTCTCGGACCAATCCAACTCTTTGAGCTTCAAGGAACGTGGTCTTAGGATTTCAGGCCTCTAGGGCCAGTTTAGCCTTTTAAGTCAAGTCAGCCATTTGGGCCGCCCGCCTATGTCCTTGGCCGCCCAGAGCCAATCTGGTCTCTCGGACCACATTGGGCTTCTAAGCCTTCTTCAGATTTAGATCTGTTTCATGAAAATGGGCCTCTTAATTGGGTCTTAGGTGTCCACTACCATCACTAAGTAATTTTTTTTTTTTTAAATTAAGTTTGAATAAATGAATGTCATTATAATCTGGTTTAATTTTTTTTTTTTATAAAATTGAGATCAACTTAAAAATTTTGACTTTTTTATAATAACAAGATAACCGCATTAGATTGATACTTTTTAAGCAATGAGACTTTCAAAATATTGTAGCCCCTACTATTTTTTTTTTAAAAAAAACTATCATATTAAAATCTAATGATAGTTATTTATTAGAATATTAATATCAAATAAATATTAAATTTAATATAAAAAACTGAATAGAATTTTAGCATCAATTGAAGGAAAGCGTGCACCAACACAGCCAGAATCCTACCTTTTAATTATCATGACAACATTCTTAATTAGTTATTATTTTATATACCTATTAAAGTTAAAAACTTTATATAAAATAAATAAATAAACAGATATAATTTTATTTTAGATATTTTAAAAATGATCTAGAACCTCTTCCCTCACTACAAGGATCTACTATTATGTGATCAGAAAGACTCTATCACTTAAAAAGATAAAATTTAATTTTTTTATAATTTAAATAATTAATATTTAAATAAATAGTTATAATTTAATTATTTTTTAAAATATAAAAAATTAGTTATTAATTTTAATTATTAATTTTAAAATAAATAATTAAGTAATAAAAAAATAACATTATCTCTTATTGCTTAGATTTTACCGATTTCAGGGGGGGGGGGGAAGTTTTAATAAATAAAAGAAACTTGCTCCGGATTAAAAAAAAAAAAATTATTATTGTTGGAATTTTATTAGGGCTTCATATGGATCGCTGCTTTATATATAGGATTCCCTTCGTCTCAACAGTTCGCTGGACATCTCATCTTCCCTGGCTTTCGGCGGCGGTCTCCCGCCCTCAAAGACACAAACACATAGGTCAACAGCCATATGCTGTTATGGAGCGAGATGTAGTAGAGTGGTTAGCTGCCCCTCTTCCCGGCTGCAAGTCTTTAGATCTCCGAGTTCGCATGGCCTTGTTCTGGAGCCATCTACTTGCATTTTTAAAAAATTTCTTTGAGGTCTTTTTTAACCCCGAGTTAAAAGCGTTCAGTTTGCTTCGGATCCCCTTATATGGTGGACTGAGTTATTTTACTCCCTAATTCTTTCTTTTTCTTAATGTCAAAGTTTTCAGTTCTAGATAACTTGATTCTACGACTTCTCTGATTTCCGTTCTGTTGCGGAAGAAAAATTGGTGATGCGTGTTACTTAATCTTCGAGCCATTCATGGATCCATTAATTGTTCCAATATTCTATAGATTTATTTTCTGACGACATTTATTAGGTGCTGAAAACCGCTGTCTTATTGTATTTTGATATGTTGTGTTTGTGCCAATGTAATTGTTAGCTCTTCTTGGCTAGCAATTATTTTATGCATTTGGTACCTTTATTCTCATTCTACTTGTTACCGAAAAAATCTTCATTCTACTGGTGAATATATTCAGATATAGGGAAGCAGGCCATTTTCTTTCCATCTTTTGCTGTCTATTCAATGTTTTCTGTAACGGTGAATGTCAGAATGTCTTATTTCTCAAAGGCACCTGTTTCGCTCTTAATGAAGCTTTTCCATCAGTCGCAAAATTTATATGTATGTTTGAAGAGATGCTTATTTGCTTTGATTGAGATGTTATTCTGCCCTCCCTTCCCAACTTGAAGGATCGCGATGATTACTCAGGAAATTCAAGCTCAACAGACCAGAATGCAGGGTATATCTTCTGTTGAGAACCTTGCGTGTCGACTATCCCGCTGAACTGAGCGATCCTCTCTCCTCCTCTCTCTACTGTTCAGTAATTCTTTCTATAACTCGGTGCTTTTCAGTGGACATGCTATTTCTGCATTCTTCTTTTACAATAAGGTGACCTTTTTCGTTCTTTCTGCTAACTTTATCTTTCTGTTGCAAATTGCATTATTATCGCATATCGTAATTGTTATCTGAGATGATCGTGCTGCTTGATTCATTCACCCGATATGGGCTTCAGTTTCTATTGGATGCCGCTCCATCTTTTCAAGAAATGTATAGGAAATCCTATTATTTGGAAAACGATAAATTAAAATCGTCTTGCCCATGGCTTGTGCCTCATATCGGCCTACACATTTCTTATCCACTTTGATTATAATTTCATTCTTACCTTTGTCATTGGAGGGTACAATGATGATATTCAGAATATAAGCTCAAAGATTCGAATGCAGCGTATACCTCTTGTTGAGAACATTGTCTGTCGTTATCCCAGCATAACTGAGGGATGCCCTTCTTCTCACCCTAGTACTGTCTCATAAGATTACCACTGGCAACTCCCCTATGAGTCATATACCAATTGAAAGAGCTGTTTTTCACTTTCTGAACTTTCAGGGTGTTCATTGCAAGGTTTGCTTGAGTCACACTGATCACATGTGGTTTTGCATAAGGTTTGCTTAAGTGACACTGTTCACTGTTTTGCTAGAAGGACACGAGTTGGCAGCTTGGGAGGATTTCTACTAGTTATCCGGGAGAGGACTATGAGCTGGCTACTTTGGTGTCAGGTCTAGGAGGATTTTCAGAGGCACATTGTGAGAGGGCTACGAGCTAGCCCCTTTAACGGCTATGTGGGTATAAAAGATCCTGTTCTAATTTTAAGGCAAAAGATGAGATTGTTTCAGCACAAGTAGCACCACATGCAAGAGAGAGAATAAAGAAAAGAGATAAGAGAAAGCTTTTTGGCATCAGATTGAAATTCGATTCAAGTTTTGTTCTTTGTGAGGTTTAAATTGTTGCTATAGTCTTGATTATAGGATATACTATTGATTGGTTATTTGTTCTCTTATTTTTTTCTCTCATGTGGCTGTGGAAGTGTGTTGGAGGTTGTATTTTAACGGGTTATTCACATGAGTCATTGTAAAGGAAGTTTGTATGGAGTTATTTGTAACCATATATTTTATAATAGATTTTTTAGAATTTGTCTAATAGTTTTTTCCTTGTGATTGGTTGACAATAGTAGATTTTTAGAGAAGAATTTTTCACATTAATTATTATTATGTAACTTTATGTAATTGGTTGCTTTATATTCCTTATGCTCATAGATTTGGTGGTTGACAATTGATAGTGGATTCGGGTTTGTTTCCATGGCACCTTTTGTGTGGGTGTTTTGGATCCCAAACAATTACTAATTCCATATTTTTGAGAAACAGTTAGGAGAGTGGAGAAGGTTTTGTTGCTGCTTGCAATCTGGCCTATTCGTGAAAATTTTGATAGAATGGTGAATCTTGTGGGCTGAATTGTTTATTTTTACAGAGTGGGAGAAGGCATGGAGGGTGGCAATCTACTCCTAAGATGGTTGATCTGTGTAAATGGAATCAAACCCTCTCCACAACATCTTGAATGACGCTAATGAATTTGGGCTGTGTTTTTGTTGTTGCTCTTTTGGCATTGCTTCTGATCATGGATGAATGTGGCGGCCATAACGGATCCAACATATTAGAAACAAAAAGTTTTTACAAATTATAACTTAATAGGAAAACATTTGCCTTTTCTTGTAATGTTGTTCAAATAGTTCTGATCGTTGATGCGGAGATATTTATTGATATATTGAATGTTAATTGATTTTTCATTCCATGCTTCTCATCCTTCTTAGACCCATGTCGGCTTTTAACTAATAGAGGTCAGGATATTAACCTAGGAGAGATCAAGACAGTTCACTGTCGGCAATTTAGCGCCAGATGGAAAGCAGAACATAATGCTTATTATACTCGGAGGTAGCAAAGACGATGATACTAAGCTCATTGAGAAATAGAAATAGATGAAGTGATTGCGTTAGTGTGTTTTTTTTCCCTTTGTTTTGTTTTAAGTGATCGCAAAGGTTACTTGTCTCTCTTCATGGTAAAACAAAGGTTATCCGAGTTACCATGTTATGAGTGTCTGAGTGCCTATGTTATTGGAGTTGGACATGTGAGCTCTTATTGTTCGGAGAATGGTGATAAATTCTCCGGTCTGAAATTTTATTGGTATTAGAACACAGGGATTTTATAGTGAAGAGGGACAATAAAGCCCCTAGCTGTTGTGAAGGGGCGAAGACCAACGGCTATTCATGTTTGCAAATCATGAGGTACCTTCATTCCTTCGTGTTTTCGACCTTGATGTTTCAAGGATGTTAAACTGCAACCCCATAGCCGAACAATACCTTGCCCTTCGCCAAGAGGAGCTTGCCTAACTCATGGGCCTCAGAGTTCGAAAAGGTCATGCAGCTTAGAGCTTCTTAGCCTTCAGGCTTTGCTTGGTTTAGTAGAAGCTGTGGTTGCTATTGCTTGTTAATACAAAATATTATTTGGTCAAATTGTTCTTAGTTATTGGTATTAAACTAGTACTTAGAAGCAACATGAACTGTTTTGTAGTTGTTCCAAGTTCGTATTTTTCAAGTAGTGTGTTGGTCGAGTGCGTTAAATGATTTGTTGTTGGAGGTTTAACAGCTGATCCAAACATGGGTTTGGGCCCATCGATTGGATTAGTGGTTGGATTTTGCTATTGTTGTCTATTTGATGTTATTGTTGATTATGAATATCATAGTAGTATTTGATTAAACTTTATTTATTATTGCAAGTTAATAAAAGCTTCAAATCCCATTTTTTACAAAAGAAATGTTTGTAATCAACAATAAAAACTTATTGCAATGAGAAATATTTACCATTCCCAAATAAGTAAAGTGGAATGGGATCGAGTTATTAATTAGAAAGTTTCCCTTCTCGATATCGAATTTTAAAATCTTAAATTGGTTTGTTGGAGGTGCAAGAATTAAACCTCCAGTTAACCCAAAAAAATCATTAGCAGGCAAGTACCTCTTAAATGAGTGGGCTATCTAGTACTGTATTTCCTTTGATGAAAGAAAATATTTTCTCATATTTATATTGTATTGTATTTCATAATAAAAAATATATTCAAAAATTATATTAAAGTCTTCATGTTTTAAGAAATTAAAATTTCTTTTATTTTATCTATTTTTCTTATTACTTCTACTTTCTTCAAGTTTTATAATCAAATAGATCATCAGTAAAAAAAAAAAATCCTGATTTATTTTTCTATTATCGTTCTTATTATTTTCATTTTCTTAAATTTATTTTATAAAAAAATTCCATGGAGTATAATGCATAGTTTCAAATTCAATTATTTTCAAATTCCATTATTTGGCTTCCGTTGCTTGTGGAACTGATCGCCTAGGAATTTAATGTGGAAAATACAGTTCCATTAAAATTTTGCTCCTGCCCAGAAGTCTCGTTACCGAATAAAGAAACAATGTGTTTATGCCACTGACGAGGACACGTCGTTAAATTCGTGTACTTTTTGTATCAGGTTAAAAAAAAAAAGGCCTTTTGTTATTTATTTTATATTAATAAAATATGGTCCTGGTTCTGGTCAAATTGATGCTTCTGTGCTCGTTGCTGCAACCCTATCTTTCCTTTAAATTTAATGCTATCGATTTTATATTTAGTTTTTATAGCGATAACAACTTTATATTAAATAAAATATTTTGTTATTTAAAAAAAATCTATTTTCCCATTTTATCAGAGACAATGTGCACACATTCTCGACCCACTACCTCTCTCTCCTTGTGCATCTAATCTTCTAAAGTCGAAGCGGAGTCCAGAGAAAAACGCACTTGTCTTTTAATGTCGACATGTGTTTATTAACACCCACCAAAAAAAAAAAAAAGGGGAAATTTTGTAACCTTCTTCATGTTCTTTCAGCTTCAAAATCATCCATGTCCTCTCGTTCTCCCTCCTTCCTACTAGGCAGCTGAAACACCCAAAACATTAAAAAAAAAAGGCTATTTTTTTGGCTTATATGTCGAGGTGTTTGAGCTTAATTAGGTTCCAAGATTGGTGCTTCCGATCCGCTTTTTCGAAATCGGGGCTCCGATCGACAATCACCGACCTCGGGGACGGCACTGTTGTGCACTGTTGGATACCTAATGCTCCGAGAGAAACCAAACCGGATTTGGTCTTAATTCACGGGTTCGGAGCCAATGCCATGTGGCAATGGTTCCGGGTCGTCTGTCAAGTGACGTCCCACTTCAACGTCTACGTTCCGGACCTGGTTTTTTTTGGTGACTCGTTCACGACTCGGCCGGAGCGGACTGAGTCGTTCCAGGCTCAGTGTATAATGAGAGTCCTGGAGGCGAACGCGGTGAAGAAAATGAGTGTGGTGGGACTTAGCTATGGTGGTTATGTTGCGTATAGTATGGCGGTGCAGTATAAGGAGGAGGTGGAAAGAGTTGTGATATGCTGCTCAGGGGTTTGTGTGGAGGAGAAGGATTTGAGAGTTGGGATGTTTAAGGTGGCGGATTTGGACGCCGCCGCCGATATTTTGCTGCCGCAGACGGCGGACAAGCTCCGGGAGCTTCTCAGTTTTACTATTTACCGGCCTCCGAAGCTTTTGCCTTCCTGCTTTCTCAATGATTTCATCAACGTAAGTCTTCTCTTTAACTGCTTTTTATTTTCTGCTTTGAATGTTGTTTGCGTTTAAGTGAGAGGAAAAAAAGTCTACTCCCATAATGTTCGCAATTTTTCAGTTCATTGAATTTTTTATTTTTCATTCATATCTGTTTTGAAATATAAATTTTTTCGACCCAAATTTCTAAATTAAAGAAAAATTTGATCAAAGATGCTATATTTCAGGCATCATTGCACCACAACCCCAGCTGCCAGCTGCTTCACAACACTCCTTTCGCCGCCTCCGGCGGGCCTATCTCCTTCCCTTTCTGTCTCTTGTGCCTCCTTATCTCCTCCACCATCTCCACCTTCATCTCATTTTGTGTAGTTCAGTGGCCCTCTCCTTCTTCCAATTTAAAGTGTTCAATTGCCGAATCCATGCACAAAAAGTCATTGATTTCTATTAACTTTTGGAAGTATAGAATGTAGTTGTTATTGTGTTCTTAATCCAATACAATAACAAAGTAAAACTAAGAGTTTATGTAATTCCTACATTTTTCCCTCTCTTTTTAAACTGCAGATGTCTTTAATTTAAAAAAAAATAAAAACAATTTGTTCAGAGTTTCTTTATCCTCCTTTCCACAAAGTATGATCATATGATTTAGGTTGTGATGATAATCAGAATGTTGAAGTTCCACCTTTTGGTTTCAACTCACAGGACAGGGCATAATTTGGTTGGATTGGGCAGGTAATGTGCACAGAATATGTTGAGGAGAAGAGAGATTTGCTCAGGGCAATCCTCAAAGATAGAAAGATTTCAGAAATTCCCAGGATTAATCAGGTTAATTATCATTTCATCATCAAATTAGTCACTGCTATCTCAGTTTTCTCGTATGCAAATTGTGCTTGATTTCTGTCCCTTTTCCAGCCTACATTGATTATATGGGGAGATCAAGACCAGGTGTTTCCATTGGAGCTTGCTCACAGATTGAAAAGGTTTGTCCACAAACTACAAGACCATCTTTAACCTTCCTTTATTCCTCTCCCTTCTAGTATGGACCTCGGCTACTAGGATAGAGATGGTCACAACCCAAATACTTAACCTATTTTATCTTGTTAGATATCAATTCATCTCGGTCATCAGAGTCTTCGGATGAAGTACAAGTTTGTATGTGACCGTTCATTTGAATTGAGCATATATATTAGTATTTGGCTTCTTGTATTTATGAGTTAAACAAACTAGTTTATTAAATATCTACTTAAAGATAGCCATTTTGTGTGTGGATTTTGGGAGGATCAGGCTTACACAGTCTAAGTATTATATAAAGTCTCAAGCTAGGGAAATTGACAGCAGTTAGAGTCCTCCCATACCCCAACAATGAAGATTTATTCTAATAATTTGAGCGGTTAGGATTATAATATGAGTTCAATATATTTTGATATGTTGATGCAAATCTAGTTTTCCAAGTTACAAAGATAAAATCTTTACCCTTTGAGGAGTAGGAGGAAGGATAAAAGAAATAGGAAGATCCTAGCATGGCCAAGGAAGATCATATTTTCCAAAGCATACTTGTATGTGTTGATTTTGACATTACTTTTAAGCTTGATGTTTGATCGAGTTGAACATGGAACAATGTCATTTTATTAGTAGTTGAGCTCGAGTGCCTTGGTTATTGGCTCACTTGGCTGTGTTGATGGGTATAGGATGTAAAAATTGTCTCACGTATCGTAACACATATTTAATATTTTATTAAAATGATTAAATATTAAAATTTTATATTATATTATTTTATTAGATAAGTTATTTTCTTTAATAGGGCCTATCGTTGATGGAAAAAAATGATGTTTATGTAATTAATAAATTGATTCTCTTACCACTATATAAATGACAAAATTATCCAATCATTTGTTACAAATCATTATTTGTGGTTTTTTTTTTTTTCGATTAGGAGGAATAATTTTTAGATTTAAATTGAAGGAAATTTTGTTAACTTTTATTGACTCTGAATTTATTAAGTATTTTAGAAAACTATATCTTAACTCGTCATACTTAAAATTCTATAATTTTCACAAAGAAAGATCGATAAGAGTAAAAGAAGAAAATTAATTCTAAATTATTCATGATAAAATTTTTAAGTAAAAATTTAGATATGTTATGAATATTTAATTTTGTACATTAATTGTAAAATAATTAATAATGCTGATGGTCCATAAATGGCTGAAATCTCATAATGTATTACATAGGGTTCCATAATAGGTTTTGTAACAAACATTTTATCCATCCTTTTGTAAATCAGCCAATCTGCGTTTTTCAGCTCATGATTAATCTGGAAAGCTCATTCCATGCTTTTTGTTTGATTGATTGATTTGTTTATTTTTAGGAGAAAATGATCATTAACACTTCTTTACAGGCATTTGGGGGAGACAGCTCAACTAGTGGTCATCAAGAATGCTGGGCATTGCTTCACTGTAGAAAGAGCGAGGGAATTCTGCATTCACCTGAAGGCCTTTCTGATGAAATCCCGTTCTTCTCTGGGAAACCGTTCTCTGTCGCTGGCATGCCAGAACGAAAATACAGCAGCGGTGACCGGATCGACGATTTGAAATGGTAGATATTTTCCTCATTCTAACATCTCTGCTTTCTCTCAATTGATTTTGCAGAACTCTGCCGGAGGTCTCTCCATCAATTGTTAGCGGATCCTAGTATCTTAGGGATTCTTCATGATCTCTGATATGAATGAATGTAGACTCGACTAATGTTCAGTTGAATTCCTCGTCTTATCACTGTTATTATTTTTTTTTTTGAAGAAAATTTCTGTCACAAGTCCAAATCTTAAAACGAGGGCCTCTTCTAACCTTTCTCATGCTTCTTCGATGAGCTTGACCAATGGGAACATTTGCAAATCAAGAATTTTTTCTCAGTACTCAAAACTTCCACACCCTGAACCCACTTCTGCACTGATGAGGAACCGAGAAAGGGGAGTAGGAATTTAAAGAGAGAGAGCTTTATGGTTCACTGAACTTATATCTCTCTATTTTCAATTATGAATTTCATTTCCAGCCTCAAGGGGGTTAAACATAAAATACAAGTTATCTAATAACTATCAAAATTAAAGTTTAACACACCTTGAATGCAATATTTTTCTAATTGAATTAACCAAGTCAAATATACAATCTAAAAGACTATTATTTATTTTGATAACTTTTATCTAAAATATTATCAACTAACTAATAAATATTATGAAAAAATATCTTCTTAGTGGATAAAGGCGAGTGAATCATGTACTTCAGTTCGGTTGCTTCACTGATGGGTGGTGCTGTGCATCACACACCTGCCTACCTCTAGAGAGAGTTCAGAATCTCGTAACAGAAAACAGGGAAAGTCCAGAGCAAGCCCAAAGCTGATGGGAACTGTAGGAAGTAATTCTGAGCTTGCAGTACTAGTTGCAGCCTGCAGCATCAGAACAAGTTCGCCAGATTGTAGCATGAGAAGTACGAATGAGAATAACAAGGTGACATAGAACTTGGAATGGTAAGACTTACGCAACTTTATTCTTGTATTGTGGCTATTTCCCTAGTTTTAAACGATGCCCTCTAAACATTGTGGCTTCAAAGATGATCAGCAGCTCCTTTCTGATCGATCCATATTTTCAACTTTGAATAATTACGCCCCATTTTTGGCTGATCATGCTAAACTCGGTTAACTCATTTGTTTCATATGTCCCCAGAGGCCATAGGCAAACTTGTTTATGCTCCTATGAAAACCATCATTCGAAGTTGGGGACATGCCCCTCCCAAATCAGTCATCTTGGGTTGTACCCGCCTTACTTTAACCTGCCTTGATCTAATGCCAGCTCCAAGGCTTCACGGAGTAAGGTTAACGAGAGCCCATTGTTGCACGATGGAAACTTTCCCTATATTGCTATTTTCATGTTACACAATCTCTTAAAATCACGTCCCTTGATTCCTAGTCCTTTGTGCTTGATGTTGCGATGATATACCAATATCCCATGCTTGTCATATCTAAGATGCAACTCCTGGTTGACGTTTTTTTCTAATTTGTTGGTACAAGTAGATTGTTGTGGGAATTTGTTGGGCAACTTAATGTTAGACAGACATTGCAACAATAGTATTCTATTCGAGAAGATAATACAAGGAGATGCTCGTCGATGATTGGCCGTTTATTATTCTCTCGTAGGATATATCACCTTCTTCTGACCCCATGTTAGGAATCTCTTATCCTCATAAACCATATCAATTTTTATACCTTGATAGTAAATGATTTTTCTAAAAAAACAAAGATGAATCCACAACTTTGTTCATTCGCCTTGGCCACCTGTTGAATGGAAGACAAATTTGGCAATGGCACCTTTCTTGCCCTGTTTAAATTCTTATAGCCTACAGAATATAGTATTTTAAATCTTTATTTAGATTACTTTAATATTAACTATAATTTTAAATATTTTAGATATAATAAAAATTAATTAAATATTATAAAATTTTAAAAAATATTTGGATCAGTTGAGTTAGCATTTAAGATATATCCGTACTGTCATCTGAATATCAATTTAAATTATAAAATAAAAAATAAAAATATAATAATAATAATAATAATAATAATAGAAAAGGAAAAAAAAAAAAGAGTTGTTGGGTGTCAAGAGAGAAAAAGAAAAAGGAAGAAATGAGAGGAAAGTTGGCATGGGGCTACCGTCGCCGCCATCGTCAAACAAGCTGACACTAGGGATAGAAGTTGATAAAGTCCTTTCCATGATATTATCCTCCATTTTGTACACCAGTGTGAGTAGATGAAAAATTGTGAACTGAAGTAGAACAACCACTTTTGCCGAAGGAAATGGATGAAATCGAGGCAAATAAATCATTCTCTTCTCATTGTGTAGATACTGATTTGGAGAGAAATTGGTCGAATCGTAGAAAACAAGTTTGAGGTGCGGTGAAGAAAGAGAAAATCACCGTTGTCATTGCCTGTTGCTACCATCGTGGTTGCCCCTATCGCTCGTGTTAGAGCCGCTGTCGGTGAAGGAGAAATATGGAGGGGGTAGAGGTGCGACGCGAGAGGAAAGAGAAGCGGCACGCACAAAGCAAAGAGAGAAGCGCACAATTCAAGTGCCTCAGAGCATCCTTTTAACAAATCCACTTGAAATAAAATCGAAACAAGTATTTTCTAACCCTATTTTTTGTTTGATTTTGTATTTGATGTATTCATGTTCCAATTTGAAGGTCTTAAGCTTATGGGTGCACTTTTAAATTAGTCTGTTTATTTTATTGTGCACGCATGACATTTTTACCGATTGTTTGGGAGTTTTATTCTGTTTCTATTGATATTTATAAATTTTATCATTTTCTAAAAAATGAGTAATTTTTAGACATTGTAAATGTTTATATATATATATATATGAAAATATGCACAAAAGTTGTATAAGTCGTACATTCACATACATGTATTAAGTTGTGGTTACTATATTTAAATTTATTATTTGATATTCCGGCCAACTTTTGATGGCAAAATTTATTATTGAAAATTTCTTTTTACTGATAGAATATGCTTGGAATAATGATTATTCCTATTTGGATAATTTGATTCAATTTTATAATATATTCGAATGTTCTAATATATTTGACAAGTTTGAAGGATTGCACCTAAAATAGTAAATGACAATATAGTGAGTAACTTTACCCATGAGAGATAAAGTAGATGGGTGGTCAAACATACTGACCTAATTTACATTTGATATGATCTAAGGTTACCAAAAGTATATGTAACCCTTCCCAAATTAGTATTTAAATAATCGAAACTCAAATTTAGTGTATAATTTATATTTTTGTATTGATTTATATTGAACTTTAATTTGAATCTTGATTTGAGATTCGCTGATTTTGCTCACAGTTGAACCCAGTATATTTCGTATAAATGATTTTAACTATATGTTTTGATTCGAACATTTACACTATCTGTTGTGATATTGCTTCGGCTTCTACGCATATTATTAGATTATTCGACTATCAAAATTCTACCCTAGATCATGAGTTGATCGGGCCTTAGATTGGATATCGATTTATTGGAATTAGTCTGTATCACTTATATATATATATACATATATGCACATTCTAATGAGAGCTATTTTCTAATTTAAATATTTATTTTAAATTTGAATATTTTATTTGAGTACAAGACTACCAGTAGATTTTGAATTTTAGATTTTTATCGATTTATTTGATCGACGATTTAAATTTATTTTATTATTTGATTGGATATTTATCCATTTAACATTTTCTAATTCATTAGACTCTTTTTATTTAAATATAATAATTATTAAATTTTAAATTCATGATTTATGTATTGCCCATTCAGAGTAGAAAGTTCGGATGTATTATAAAAGTAAGGACATAATCTATCAACTGCTCGCTTGATTTAGTGAATTTTAACCCCCATTATAATTTAAATTAGTATTTGATGTGATTGAATTTTAGAGTTAATTAGATATATGCTCATGATTATATTTTAAAAATAGTTAAAATATTATATTATATCTGATTATAATTTTAATTGAGTTGTTATCTCTCTTACGATAATTGTAAAGTAAGTCATATTTATGTTATTCGAAGGATTATCCGATGAGGTACTGTATGGATTTTTAATTTATTGGGCCTTATGTATTTAGTTTATCACACGTAAATTTTAAAACTTAACGTTATTTATTAAATTTATTTAAAATTTAAAATTTTAAACATCATAACTAATTATTTAAATTAACATATTTGGGTCAGGCACATGACGGAAACAGTATCAGAGAAAAGTAGTAATGAGAAGTATTTTGAATTATTTTGGAAAATAATTGATTGAATATTTGGATGTGATAAGTATTGCCTCTAATAGACAGTCAAAAATTGAGCTGTGAAGGCTTGAATTTAAATTAAAAGGTCAAGTTGTAGAGGCTTAGGTCTAGATTGGAAGAATGATCCTCTGATTATAATGAGTTTTGCCAGCGACATAATGGGCAGCTTGATATAGTAGCATAAAGATAATTTTTTTTGTTTCTACAGATATATTGATGTTATGTTGGGTTTTACAATTTTAGAAACGCAGCAGCAACCTTAAGTGGTGCCGATTTGAAATCTCACAAGGCAAAATGAGGTTTTGGCTAACAAAAAAGGTAAGTGAAGGAGCAGATTGGTCCAAAATCTCACGAGATATAAAGATTTTGGCCAGCAGGGAGATAAGTAATAGAGCGGGTCGGTTCGTAATCTTATGAGATAGAAAGAGGTTTTGGTCGATAGAGAGGTAAGTGAATGAGCAGATTAGTTTGAAATCTCACAAGATAGAATGAGATTTTGGCAGACAAAGAGGTTAGTGATAGAGTGGGTTGATTCGAAATATCACGAGGTAGAAAGAAGTTTTGGCCAGTAGAGAAGTAGGTAAAAGAGCGGGTCAATCTAAAATCTCATGATGTAGAAGGTGATTTTGGCCAGCAAAGAGGTCGATAATAGAGCCGGTCGGTTTGAAATCTTGCAAGGTGAAAGAAGGTTTTGGCTGATAGAAAGGTAGGTGAGAGCGCAAGACGATTCAAAATCTCACAAATTTTGCTGAAGCTTTTCAATAGACAATGGGTTCGGGTAGGGGGACGTGTGTGATTCTAATAGAACTTTCTTTTTCAATGACCAATTCAATGGAAGCCAAGGAATCAAAAAATATAAACTTGGTTCTAGCTAAAATATTTTGATGGAATTACGATCCAATGAAAAATGAAATTGCCTCTCTTTTTTTCAGTGCGACAAATCAAAGCAAATTTCAAATTAATTACTCCATACCAAATTTATCACATACCAAATTATAGTATCCCATATCCCATATCATCATTATCAACTATGTATTCTCACAAAACATTTTGGATACGATGATAGAGGAAAGCATATTTTCCTAAGATAGCCAACATTCCCTAAACCAGACTTGATACTTTTTACACCAGCCCCAGTTTTACTACAGGGAAAACTGCAATTGACTGAGGAGAGTATGAATAATTGAATAAATCTAAAATTTAATTTTATTTAGTTTTTCAACGAGCATTCATCCATAAACAACAAAATTCTGCAAAAACTACCAAGAACAGCAAATGTCCTGCACTTTATTTGGCAATATCACCCTGGGGAGATTCTTAGCTTGATGTTTGTAAACATCAACTAGAAGAAATGTGTTACCTTTAGCCATGATACCAGCAGCCAGTTAATATTACAAATCCTGATGCAGCAATCAGTATCTATCACAAATAGGCAACCTCTCAGATGGCAGTAATCAACACTGGAGCCGACATCTCCATGCAGATCCTCTTAGTCATCCAAGGGAAAGTTAAAAGAAAGAAACCTCAATTTGCAGCTACCTTGCCAGAGTACTCGGGATAGATGAGCATAATTTCTCAACTGGCAGATGTTTGGCTTGTGCGTCACAAAATTATTTGCTTCTTAGGATTTCAATGGTAAGCATATGCCCGATTAAACTCCAACGAGGGCATGGGGGTAACTCTTAGATGAGAAAATTGACGATCACAGAGCTCACAGAATAGCAACAAATCAGTGATTTTCAATTATTGTCATACCTCTGCTGGTGCTTGCATCCCCAATGACAACTGCTGAAGCTATGGACTTCGAAGCCCATGTCCTGGCATTCATTGCTCCTTCATGCAAGTTGCTTCTCTTGCGAGGACCATTCAGCCAATTGATTAAATGAGCTGCCCTATTCACATAAGCCAGGGGTTGCTCCCATAACCTTCTCAGTCTTCCAGTTTGCATCCGTCTTCTCCAAGCAAAACGAGAAAATTCCAGTAGGTATGGGAAAACTAAGTACAGCATCCTTAAGAGAACAAAAGCAGTGGCCAGAGCCAGATAAGTCTCTTCGTGGAGCAGGTTCTCTGGAGATCTTGCCCATGAAAATGGACAGCTTTCCTGTTCAATGTGGTCACTTTTTTTATGATTTGATGCGCATTCAGTTTTGTTCAGGTATACTTGATGCAGAGGATCAGCTCTTATGCCTGCATTCACATGCTCATTAGATAATCCCACACTGATAAGGATAAGGGTATGTTCCTGAAGTGCAAATTGACAATGCCAGGTGAGAATAATGTCCAGTGTTTGCCGCCAGTAGTGGAACTGGTTCATTTGACATGGAACATGTCCAATCTGTCAGCCAGCCACTGGCCAAAATTATGGAGCATAGGCCTCTCAAAAAGTAACAGGAGCCGTGTTATGGTTTCCTCGGTCCAGACAGAGATTGGCCCTCAAGTGCAAAGGTAGAAGGTAGCTTGACTCCAATACCCACCTGTCTAGTAGGACGAAAGTTGGCCTCTAGGGCTCAGACACATTTGTGGTCCGTAGGCTTGTGGTCAAGGATAAATAGCAATACTCAGATTTTCAATTGTGGCAGTAATAATGACCACAAAGCTTCTACTTTCCATTGTAGAACTTGTAATATAATTTTCTCCCTTCCCTCCCCTTATATGGCGCCCACTTTAGGTTGTCAGTAAAAATCTACAATAAAACATGGCCCCATTTGTAGAAGCTCCAATATAAATATGCCCAAAGATGGAAGAGTGGGAGGCCCTTTCTTTGACTGGTAATTTTTCTATTAATTTGAGCTGACATTCATCCAACAGTCATTTGATTAAGGGTGAAGTTTTCAGTATATCACTGAGTAATAATTGTAATAAACAACTTGCCCCCATTTTGGAGGGGGTGGAGACAAAGGTCCATTACTGTGAGAGTTCAAAGAAAAAATTATTAATACTAATATAAACAGGGAAAGGGCCTTACCAGTGACACTGCGGTAGAAAGTTCTAAGAGAAGTGGTTTTGCGGGAACCACCATATCGGGCACGCATAGTAGAATTAATAAGGAAAAGAGCTGGAAAACCATGGACTCCATACTCAGAAAGTACGCTGCATGATTTACTCAATGTTATTCATGGATCTCAATAAAAAAATATATTTTGCAATTTGCAGAAAGGCTTTGCCTTTGACAATTCAAACCTTGGTCTGATGGCCGATTTCTCAATTGTAAGATGAGGAATAGATGGATACAGGGAAGCAAGGACTGAAAAAGTTGGTCTGAATGTCCTGCAAAAGGGGCACCAAGATGCATAGAAGAGAACAGCAACATATCCATGGCTGCGACTGTGCACCATATCCAGTGCCTTACGCAGAGAAACCTCGCCCCCCTTCAGCACAAAAGAAAGGAAGGTCACATTGGAATTAGGTCAGAAAAAAAGCCCCCCCCCTAAAAAAATAAGATTCCCCTTTTTATAGCAATTGGTTATAAAAGCATCTGACATAAATGTTCATACAGTCACACCAAACAGAAAGAAATCACAACTCCCTCTCTCAATGGCAATAGTAATAGGACACACTGACTGATATGCACTCTGTTTCTTTTGTAGAGGGTGGGCGTGGGCAATGGTTGTTTCTTTTCATGCATTTGAAAAAGATTTCTCTCTCTAAGAAAATTTATGTCAAGCTACGCAAATGCCAAGTACGGATATCATGAAAGCCGTATAAACGATGTAGTGATTTTTAAAATTTTAAGGGGAAAAAAAAAGAACTTTCAAAAACAATAAATTATACTAGATTGAAAATCATTACTCAACCACGATTTCATAGCAGATGCTGCATGCAAATAGAGACTAGCTTCACCTCATATCAACCTGCAAAGTCCTAAAAAACGGACATTTTCCAACATTCCACACACAAGTGTAGTTGCATAACAGTTACAGGAGATCTCAGTAGCAATGTAAAACTGGAAACTACCATAATAATCAATGATACCGAGGATAGATCGTTGAGCAAGCAATGGAAAACAAGACACCAAAAGAACATTTTACACATGTAATAAAAGGCAAATAAAATGAAGTTGAAAAGGAACCCCATAAAGAATAATACAAGATAACCCTAAACTACTTGGGTTAACACTTCATGAACATTCTTCTCAAATCACATACGAGGTTTCAAATCAAATTTTCATTTCGACCTAAACGAATAAGAACCCATCCATCTTAGAAAACCAAGGTTCACGTATGAAATTCGATGAAGAGAGCCATAAATCAATCAAAGAATTATACTGAAAGATCTAGCTTAGCTACGAGAAAACAAAGTAAATAAATATAACCAATGTATTAAAACAGAAAAAAAACAAGAAAATGCATACAGTATGTGAAAGAAGAAAAGATATTACCTCAATAACAGTGACGGTATCCGTAGATTCATTGTAATTATTGGCATCACAAACTGTCTCTCGAAACCCTAAGATCCAGTCTGTTACGGAACTAGTCGAGCAGTAATCGGGCACAGAACTCGTAGCAGGTTTAGCGAATGTTAGCCTCCCGAACACCACCAGAAATATGAAACAAAAACGAGTTCCCCAAACCCTCATCCTTCATTCAGATCCCCAAAAGATAACCAAATACTGCCGACTAATCAACTGAAAATACAGGGGAATACTTATCACAAAAGGCTAATATAATCATATCAGACAAGATATATAAATTGGAGGAGACAGAGTCCACCGCTTCATTGAAGCGTTAGGGCTACTATGTTGAAGAACAAAACATGGGGAGCAATTATCAAACAGCAGGTGCGACGGGGTATCTTTAACGTGCGAATTTCATTTGCCGATTGAGGAGGCCGATCGATTCTCCCTTTCAGAGCAAATTTTGTGAGTCGTGAATTTTGGGGGAATTTTGAGGTGTTGGGCTTTGTGTACACCCCTTTTGATGAAGGAAATCTCTCCCTCCCTTCCTCTCCGCCACTCTCTCTCTCCTCTCCTGTGTTTAAAGGGAAAAGACGGCTGCAACCTTTTTTTTTTTATTCTTTTAAAATATCATTTGATTAACAGTCGTATTCTTTTATATTCAAAAAAATTAGAATAAAAACCTCAAAATTGAACTTTTCTTTTTCTGATTTTTGTATTTTTTAGATTTTTAATGTTATGTATATAACAATTTAATTTAATTTTTATATATAAAACTAAATCAGTCCCCGATAGGATCAGGGGCAAAATGTATAGCATGAAACTAAATAATTATATATTTTATAAATTTTCATATAACATAAAATCATATTAAAACAATACATGTAAAAATTAATGTCAGAAAATAAAATTGAAAAAAGGGAAGGCAAAGAATATTTTGTCATTTTTCCTAAAAAGCTAATTCTACTTTTATTATTTCATATTTTCTCTATTTATTAATTTTATTTCATATATTTTTATATAGCCTTCAAACATTAGCTTTATGACAACATTCTGATTATTTCTCTCGGGTGCCTTGTGCTGAGTTAGGCATCAACTGTCACCAGCCGATGGCAATTTCTCTCATTCACCGATTCAACAGCAATAACAATATCAAAAACTTCAATACTACTAAATAACCTACATAAATTTCTTTTTATCATTTCATTTAATTTAATACAATATTTTATAAATAATTTTAATATACATAGCTCACTCAGTCATGGTATGTTTCGTGCACACTCTTGAGTTAGCAGTAGCATAGGAAGCGGGTTGCATCCGTCAAATTTCTGGGGCATCTTGTGTTCTTTTAAGGGGTAACTCTTCAAGGTTTACTCGTGTATTGTGAATAGGCAGTAGATCGTGGAATTAACCGCAGCATTACAGAACCAAATGAAACTCTTCTAACACACGAATGATGAGTTGAAACTCAAAATAACATAAACATGAGCAATCTAAGCACATAACATATGAGCTATAGAGATGAACCCCTGCCATTTAGCAAACGCCATAAACTTGATTACTACTCTTATACCATTCATGTGCACAACGAAACAAAATTTGCCAGTTCAGTGTATGCTAGATTCATCAAATTTGTCATCCTGTTTTTATAAATTTCAGAACCCAATTCATATTCTTGTGTTCGAGCATAATTATCCAGTTTCTCATTTGAAAACCACCTCAGAATCCCTCATGGAAGTCCTGTCATTGTTTTAAGCAATTCTCAATAAGACAACCTAAACAGTTAATCTCCATGCTGGCCAAACAAAACGTTCTTAGCAACTTCAAAAGCATTTGGTAAGCATGCTGAGCAGGAGGGAGATCTTCCTTGGGATAAATGATGTTAAGAAATCTATTCCCGGATGTCAAGCTTCAAAATTCATGTGAAGCTTCGATCTTAGACTCCATTGCCTCCAATGTTCAAACACGGAATTATGATCAAATTTCTTGCTCCAATTCCTTCATTCTCACGTCCACAAATAGCCGTAACTTGAAACCATGCATTCATCATCGTTTGTTATCTGTCCCGGAACTTGATTCCTGCTCTTGCATTTGAGCATACTTGTAGAGCTTCTCATAGAAGATCACTAGTGGATCTTTCTTGATCAGAACTCCGTTTTCATCATATGCATCTCTAAGAAACACAACCCAATTCATCTCCGTGCCAGCCAAATAAAAAGTTCTGGGCTGCTTCAAAAGCATCTGGTAAGTGTGCTTGGTAAGACTAAACTCCTCCTTGAACTCCACTATATGATGGATGGAAGCTCGCTTCTCCAATGTCAAGCTCAAAAACTCATGCAAAATTCCAACTCTATACTTCTCTGCTTCCAACGTCCAAAGATCAAATTTTGACCCGTCAGAATAAGGTGACACCAAGGGCAAAGTATTCAACAAATTCAACCTCCTTTTGTCATCTTCATCTAAATCTAATGATTTCCCATGCTTTACTGGGAACTTGAATGCCTTCTTGACCTTATCCTCATCAACCATGAACTCCTTCTCTAACACGCTAACTGCCAATGCCGGATCCCATTTCACCAATTCAAGCATCCTTGTCCCGTCATTTTCGACATTTACTCGAAAATCATCAGGAAATTTAAGCACCCAATCCCTAAAATCCTCGGGCACTCCAAACAATAATCTGCAATGATAAATTTTACTCAGTGGCATCTTCCTATCTTTGGACATCATTAGCAACTTCTTCACCACGTTAACTCGTTCAATTTCAATGGAATCATTGACCGTTTTCTCTTCCTCAATCAGATTCTCCATAAGTTCAGTAAACCCAAACCACATTTTATTATCAGTGTGGCGATAGATCTCGAAAAGTAAAGGGTGTCTGGCAATAAACTTATTCACTTTTCGACCGCGAGGGAATCCCAATTCTCGATAGAGCTTACCGGCGTCGTCCAGACGAAGAATGTGGTCCGGCTGCTTGGAGAGAAACTGCTTCGACCTGATGAGGAAACGGAAATAATTATCGCATTCGACGATTTGCTCGAATTTGGCAATTCTCGATGATTCGTGCTGGACGAGTTTGGTTCGTGGGCTGTCCTTTTTCTTCCGCTTCTTCTTGAATTTTTTGGGGGTTTTTGTGATGAGGAAAGATGTTGAAAATGGAGAGCCGAGGAAATTTAAAAAGTGGGTCGAGATAGGACAAAGAGTGGAATCGCTTGGCTTTCGACTAGGGAAAGATGAAGACGAAAGAGAGAGAGGAGGGGTTAGGGCTTTAGCGACTGAGGGTTTTAGCTTCGCCATCAGAGTAAGCCAAGCCATGGATTTGGAAAGGCGGTAAGTCGGATTAATTTGATGTTGCTTGGATATCTAAAATGGTGGAAAATTTCTTTGATAAAAGATTTTCTTTTCCCCCAAAAAACAAAAAGTTCGACTAAAATCCGACCTGCCGGATTCGAACCAGCGACCTAAGGATTGCTGAACAGTTTCTCACCGACTACAGTCCTCCGCTCTACCAACTGAGCTAAGGTCGGTGGCTGTTCTAAAAGTTATTATAATATTAAATAGGTCAATTCACCAAACCTGTTCAGTCAATTAGCCCTAATCTAATTTTAACCATTCCTTTGTAAATCATTATGTATGAATTTGTTTTAAAATCCGTCTTGAGTTTACTTCGATTCTAGTAAATACACTTCCAAAAGCGGGGAAAAACACATTGATAAGCATCGATTTGTATGTCGTTTTGGCAAGAAAAGTTTTAATTAATATTAAAATAGTAAAAATTAAAATAATAAATTAATTTATGTGTTTGATTTAATATAAAATAAACAAAAAATAAAATTTATTTATATATTTAAGTAAAAATAAAGACAAGAGTTGATATCATCAAAGGTAATGATAATAGTAGAAAAGTCACTTACATTATTGAGTGATAATAATAATTATCAAATTGATGCTATAGTGATTTTAGTAGAAATATTTTTATATTTACTAACTATTAGTATTATAAGACAAATAAATGATTAAAAAAATAATATTATGTATTAATTTTTAGCCCATATAGCTCATAAGTGGAATTATTACAAGTTTAAGAGAATTAGAATTTGTATATATAGTTAAAATCTAGGGTGGTAATATTTTTTTACTGATAATCATAACTAAATAACTAATATATCAATAATATTACCCTTACAACTAACATAAAAATAAAAAATAACAAGTACAAGAATACAGTTATACTTAGTATTTTGAGACTTTATAGAGTTCCAATTTTCAAACAATGGCCAACCATCACGGCTCATGCCCCAGTGGCTGCCAGCCCACCCTCCGTTGTCAACCACCCTTGCCGCTAGCGAGACACTGTTGGGGTCAGCTGCCCACTCCGCCGGCATGCAGGTCGGCTGCAAGCACCGGCCACCCGCCAGGGGATGAAACGCCCCATGGTCGTTGGCATTGCCCGTTGACGCCCCTCATGCTACTATTGATCACTGTATGGTACATCTGAAAATTGCAAATTTCAGACTATTTAAATCATTTTAAACTTTTATTTTGATTATTCTTCAGAAAAAAAAAGGTGTAAGTCAATTTCATCATATCAAATCACATTAAAATAAATATTTAATCAAAAAAGGTAATTTAAAAATATGTCAGCTCTTTCCGTTTGGTTTTATATCTTTCAGATTTTGATTTCTTTTTTGAGTTTCTTCTCAAAATATCTAGCATTAATATTAATTTCAAGGATTTTACATGAGGGTTTGGATAAATTTTTATGTAGAATATAATAAATTCTAAAATATCTATTAATTAAATGGTTAGATTAGAGAAAGAATCCGAAATTTTATTTTAATTAAGTGTTTATAAACAAAAAAAGGCCCCATGTCAGTTATAACATTCAGGGATATTTTTATAAAAATCAGCCTTTATGATAAGTGAGATCAAATTAAGTTGTTATAAGTGAGAGTAAATTAATTTATAATAAATTATGAGCTTTTTTATTAATAGCTAATGTAAATTTTATAATGACTTATCTCATTTGGCAACAACAAAAGGCACTTGGAAAATCTATTTGCTTATTGTTTATTTTCTATTTAAAAAAAAAAAAAAAGAAGCACACCAAATAGCAAAAGAAACAGTAAATAAATAAATAAATAGAACAGGGAAAGTAATATGGGATCATATGTGGACATGTTTAAGCCCATTGTTGATGGACAAGTCTGTGCCCCCAAGACAATGTATTTGCCAGTCCAAGCCCAATCCACACACTCTTACTGCCATTAACCAACAAGCAACAGTGCCTCGGACGCCAACCTAAAAATATTAATGATTAGAATTTAAATATTAAAAACTATCCATCAAATAATTATTTAAAAAAAAAAACCACTTTTCTTTTGGAAGCTGCTCAATCACCATCTAACCTAACTTGGCCAGTGGTAAAGCTCCAAATTTTCAGCACACAAAAGAAGTCCATTCTTAACATGCAGCCTATTGTACGAGAATAATATTTTTAATACTATAAAAGACTTTTTATTCTTTAAATTTTAAAAATCACTGTTTAGTAATTTTATCTAAATGTCTTAATTTATAATTCTAAATTAAAAAAAAAAACTAACTAACTAATTAGCATATAAAATAAAAAAAAGGTAAAGAAAACAAACCAAACTACACAGCAAGAGTAAGAAACTACTCATCAAGGAATATTAGTTGGTTGCTCGGAGGAAAACTTTACTGGACATATCGAGCCCAAGATGGTGCACCACAAGCATCACGCACCTCTTTCGCCGCATGGAATACCTTGCCGTGCCTCCCCCAGTCTGAATAAAGTTTGGTGACTTCAAGTTTCTCAATTGCGGCAGCACATTTAGCAATATGCAGCACAAATTTCACATTGCACGTATTTCCCTTGAAACCCTGACAGCAAAAGCTCCTTCAAGTTTGCGTGCTGGGGTATGGAAATCATTCTCAGCCCCTCGTACCTCGTAACTTTTAGTGTAAGACAACGGCTCCGGCAGCAGCAACAGAAAATGAGTTCCACTGTCGGTGACACCACCTGCTAAGTCTCTAACAGAGGATCTGAAAAATTGGGAATGGCGTGTGCCCTTAACCTGATTTCTAGCCTATTATCATAAAGTACTTCTTAATCGCAAATATACGTCGATACTGATGCTGAGGGACATATATATCAGTCCTACACAAAGATAGCTGACACATTCGTTAAGCGCAAATTTGAGAATTAGTCCTAGTGGAATGACAAATCCTACCCATTATGGTTGAGGTCTTGGATTCAAACTATGAAAAACAAATTCTCTATAATTCAGGGGCAACACAGCATAGTTTGAACTTTCCAAGACCTTACATTGTAGGAGCATCATGTATTGACCCGTCCTCCCTTTTTTGTGTATTTAAAATTATTACATACATGAAAAAATGGATTCTAGAAGTTATGGAATTAGCTCTAGATTTATATATCACAAATCCTGCACACTAAAAATACAAGCAAGAGATTGTAAGATTACGCTCTCTCAAGAAAATATCGTTTGACGGTATTATCTGGACACTATAAATGGATTTGACCTAAATTTGAATCATCTGACTTGGCTTGGACCATTCATGTGAAAAAATTTAAACATTCATCAACATTTATTAACTTCTCATCAAAATAATATAAAGATAACCATATAAGATACATTAAGTACCAATCTTATCTATCATTAAAGAAATGAGCTATTAACTTTCAGAATTCTCACCACCTGTAAGTCTCATAGCAAGTGGAGGATCTGCCCGCTACCATTGCGTACTTAACTTGAATCTGAAATCAATAAAATATAGTGATGGGTCAAATACTTAACAAGTGATAATTTAATAATATATAATAACCAATAATCATCTTGAATAAATAACGTCGAAATATATGAAAATAATAACAATAATATAAAGCTAAATGATAAACTCCTTTTGAGACTTAATAACTTGTTACAACTATGGCTCAAAAGAAATAACAAAAATACACGATACTGAACTCGCATATCACGAAGACAAAATGATTTCATAAAATTTGGATCTCATCAATAATAGGTAAGGATCTCTTGAGTCTAAACATCATAAGAAAGACAGGGATATTCTGGGTCAGAATTTTAGTACAAGCGATTTATATACTTCTAATCTAAATAATAATAAAATATCATGAATTCTATAAAATTTGAATATCAGTGAATCTAACTCATAAATTCTAATGAATGTTAAACTCAAAATGTATCAATAATATTATATTATTATAAAAATTTTCTGGATCTTACTTTACTACTATGAATCAAAGATTGTGTATATTCATCCCCATCAATTAGGCGTTTACCATAATGTAACCAATATTTATAAATTTGACATACAATTAAATTCATGATCCATCGAAATTCTACGATAGTAGGTACAAAAACATCACAAGTACACATTTCCTCCACTCATACAAGATATGGGAAAAGTTAGGCCAACTTTCCTCCCGCTACAAAAGGTACAGGAATATTATAATTTGAATTCTCTCCACCCATGAATGATATGAAAATATTATCACTCATGTTCTCTCTGCCCATAAATAGTACGGAAATATCAATGTTCAGATTCTCTCCATCTATAAAGGATACGAGAATTACTTTACCATATTAAACCCAAAGGGTACAGGAATATTTCTCAATACAATACCATAAGATAGCCTAACATCACAAGTATTCCTACATACTAAATAATATATCTCATCATCATCATAATACAGAAATTGGTATCAAACTACTATTGACTATATTATAATTTCATAAGTTATTTGAGATTGCAATATTTTCATATAATTTTTTTACTTTACCGTAAAAAGTTAATAACATACTCACGTAATTGAGTATAATACAAAAGGACTCTACAACATATAATGCTAAAAGTGCCGTTTGATACTGATAAGGATTATACTTACATAATCAAAATTAATACAAAGAATATCATCATTTAGAAAGAGAACAAAACATTTATGAATATATTAAGTATCCCACTCCTATCATCCTACTGACCTATTACAATCTACTAAATCAAATGACTCATAACATGATACCAAAGATATTGAGTTTAAAATTATGTTAATCAAATTCTCCGATATTTGAGCATCTATTTGTTTACGGTCTCACAAAACTTACCAAATTAATGCCAATATGCCAAACAGACTGATTTTGGAGCTTTCAAATCAAATTTATGCGCTAGCTTTGTTTTCCCCTTTTTCATTTAGACCTAAAAAGAGTCAAAAGAGAAAAAACCCATGAGGCCCAAGAAATTTATGAATATATTAAGTATCTCAATGGTCCGAGGGACCAATTTAACCTAAAAGGCCCGAGGACGCCGTAAGGAGCTAATCTATCATCCTACTGACCTATTACAATCTACTAAATCAAATGACTCATAACATGATACCAAAGATATTGAGTTTAAAATTATGTTGAAACTCATTCAGATTCTCTGATATTTGAGCATCTATTTGTTTACGGTCTCACAAAACTTACCAAATTAATGCCAAACTTATCAAATGCCAAAGAGCTGATTTTGGAGCTTTCCAAATCAAATTTATGCGCTAGATTTTTTTTTCCCCCTTTTTTCTTTCAAATGAAAAGATATAAATATCTTTTTTATTTTATGAATTTACAATTATGTATTGAATCTGCCGTAAGACTTCTTTAAATAATGAGAACACTTTATCTCATTTTTTAATGATTTTGTTTTTATCAGTATTTTTTTGTCAAATGAAGTACCTCACAATAAAAACAAATTATAAAATCTCGGATAACGTAATCTTGTGTTACTCCCGTTAATAGAATAATTTTAGTTATTTTTTATATTATAATGTCTAATTTATCTATATTTTTAATATATAATAATATATAAATAAATAGATATTATATTATCTTAAAATATCTCAATAATAATTACAAAAATATTCTTAAAATATTTCTATACTTAGAAAATATAAACAAAAAGGAAAGCACTAATATCAATGGTAACAATTTTAGTAGTTTGATATTATTATTATTATTATTAAAAATAATAACAATCTTAAAATATTATTTAAGATTTGAAACGCATTTATAAATTTATAAAGAGAATATTGTTTATTTTCCTCTTAAAAAATTTAGAAAATCTGCATACAAAAATGACTTAGAAAGCTGAAAAAATTGTCTATGCAACAATAAAAATTTAGAAAAAGGTGGAAAGATTTGATTTTTCATATCCTAGACTTCTAACACGATGATTTAGAACAAAGCAATAACAATAATTATAATTTTAATTATAAAATATTATAGTCAAAGAGAATATATGGAAAGAATCTGAAAATATTTTTCAAAATTAAAAGCATCAATCTATTAAATTGAAAAAATTTGTCCCTTGTGCCCTCTACTTTTCCCTGAGCTAATTTTTCAGCAAAGAGAGAGAAAAAAAATCCTGGCTTAATAAACTGCGGCTTCTTCTCGTCGCTTCCCCAGCGCCGGAGCACTCTCGTCCGCCGTGGTAACCGCCCATCTGGCCGCGTGGAGACACTAAATCACTGCCGCAGTGAGAAAGATCACAGCTTTGGATACACAGACCCGTTTCTCGAAGGATGCAGCCGGTTCGTCCGTCTCTCTCTCTCTCTCTCCATATTTGTGTGTGTCTGTGTGCTCCTCTCAATTTTATTTTCTTTAAAAAAAAATCGCTGTGGCCCTTTTGGTTCTGAGAAAATTTAAAGAATAGACACGCTTAGTAATAGCGAAGAGAAAACCATGCCCACTTGAATTCTGATAAATCGGATGGCCAAGAAAAGAAAAGAAGAATAACAAGAAGAAGCAGCGATAAGTCTTCCCAATTCCTATTAATTTGCTAAATAAAGGTGACGAGATATCTTATCGCGGTAATTTGTTTTCTCTGCTATCTTTATGTATCGCGACGACTGCAAGGCTCCATAGGAAATCCGCAAGCGTTACGGGTTAATGGGTTGGTTTGAACACCTTCCTTTTAATTGTTGGCGCAGAATGAACGGACAGGAGAGAGACAGAAACAGTAAATAGAGCACAGCAGGATTTTACGTGAAAAACTATTTCAAAATAAGAAAAAAATCAAATATATTCACTATATGTGAAAATTGGTTACAAAAGTTGCTGGCTAAGCCCTAACAGTTGAAGAAGAAGGAAAAAAACCAGTGCACGAGAACACAAACATGGTTTATCCCTCACTACTCTACACTTCTTCTTTTTCTCTTGCACACTGTGTAAATCTCCTTCCTCTCTCAGTTTTCTCACTCTCTCTCTCTTTGCTTTACACCTTTTCTCCTTTTCTGTAAATATATACAAAGATTGTTGAAAGTAACAATCATGCAAACGCGGGGGACACCGGTACAGGTGGCCGCCTAGTGGTTTGCAAATCTGTAACGACTTTATAAATTGTCGGCCATGCAAAAACGGCCTACCATTCTATAAGGACTGCTGCATATTCCCCACAACTCTGGTGTGTTCAGAAGATTCTCTGAGCTATCTTTCATGTGTGCTTTTCGCCTTCAAGTCCTTGTACCTTCAAAGAATGCCTCCTGACATTACATATGAGTCTCAGACTCCAACAGCAAAAGGTACGCGGATATTCATAATGTCCACGTCCATTTCCAAAATCACGGACAACCGTTCATAGGTTCGTGTGCAGAAAAAAAGCGTACACGTCCACGGACCATATCCACGCATGAGTCCGCGGATATATTCCCACTAAGAGAGTGACCCCAACATCAATCTCAATGAAACAGACAGATTCAATTCAATTCCTTGAAGTAGCTCTCCTATAGCTGCTATTTCTTTTTATGATGGAACTGGTTCTTTATAGTTTTTAGTAATTGATTCTTTATCTACTAATTGTGACTACATTATGCAATATCGTTTCTGTAAATATTGTTAGCCCATTTCATTCTTCAATGAGTTCTGTTCTTTTCTTTTGGCCTTTTAATTCCTTGTCGTTTTTATTGTGGATGCATTACACGTCTGCAAACGTGGCAATTTTCAGATTCGCACAAGCATGGTGTTGGCAGATCGGATCAGTATGCTGCCGGATGAGATATTGTGCTGTATTTTGTCACTGTTGACGCTGAAGGAGGCTGCGTCCACTAGCATCCTTTCTAGAAGATGGAGATATCTCTGGACATCCTTCCCTCGTCTTGATTTTGGTGCAGAGAACTTCCAAGAAATGGAAGCCAATGCTTTTGTAAAAGCCGTGAATAAAGTCTTAAGGGTTTATAGCGGGCGAAATCTGCAGGAATTTACTGTCCGTTTCCAAGTGCAAGAGATCCCAGTACGAGAGATCGAGAGTTATCATATTGATTGCTGGATTGCCTTCGCAATTGCCACTGGTGTTGTTAAGCTTGAACTGGACTTGACATATTGCTGCTTTGGCACTCTGAAGAAGTACTCTATCCCACTGGACCTCTTTGTTGGAACAAAGGGGATGGTGCCTTATTTAAAGCAATTTGACTGTCGCTCCTCCATCGTCACTTCTCCTCTTAGCATTCACCGTCAGTTAGCATGTCTCACAGAGCTCGTCTTAAGATCTGTCGAAGTCACAGATGAAGTTTTCCGAATTATTTTGCTCCGGTGTTCATCTCTGACGCACCTAGTTTTGGAATGCAGTGATAGTTTAATCTTTGCAAAGAGTACTCTCCCTCACATAAAGCTAAAATCCTTGGAGATATGTGGGTGCCGTAACCTGGAGAAATTGGAAATTTCTGTTCCAAATCTTGTTTCATTTACGTATTACGGACTAAAGACAACCTTCTGTATCAAGGATGCTCAGCATCTAGTTCATGTAGACTTACGTCATTCTGTTTTATATTCTGACAATCCATATACTCAGCATCTAGACATGAAAGATTTTCTTTTCGGTCAGTTTTCTTGCTACATTTCACAGCTGGAGCGTCTGAGCTTGGAAATTAGTGCCTTCAAGGTGAGTATGATAAGATATTAATTTGACTTCCATTTTCTTCTCTTAAAGTCTTCTACCTTGACAGCTGGTTCTTTTTTTTCACAGGAGGTACCGGTTTTGAACGGTGTCCATCTGTTTCGTAACTTAAAGCGGCTGGATCTGATAGGCAACTGTTTCTGTTCCCTAGCATTATGCTACAATTTGGCTGTTTTCTTGCTGAAAGCATCTCCATTCCTGCGTCTACTTCTCTTATGGGTGAGTATTGTCAACATTACATGTTGATTTTAATTTGTTTTGAAAAAGAAAAAGGGGAAAGATTTGACATTACTAAGCTGTAGTTAATTGATCTGAGTGCACGTCTCAAGGGGACTTCCTCATGCTAGAATACCTCGGCAAGATCAAGCAGCTGGGGATCCCAAGTGATATGTGTAGCGCAATGGGTGCCGGTCGAACAGTGAAATTCGAGAAGAGAAACGATAATAATAAGCACACACAATAGGGAAAGAAAAGAATAAGATATATAATTTTTAAGTGGAAACTCTTTTCTGAATAAGAGGGAGAAAATTACGGGACACTTAATCCACAGATCTCGCTATATAAAATTTTGGTTACAAAAAAAACTATTAGTTATAAAAATCCTTAAAAAACAGAGTACAAGAATAAAAGTGCGACTCATTGTATTTCTGTTTCTTGCACTCGCAAATCGCAGTTATATACAAGAGTAAAAGAGCTACTCGTTGTATTTGTGTCTTTTCATCGCGTACCCGGACCATACCTTTCCCATTGACCTCTTGATGGAGAGGTGTCGGCTGGAAGGTTTCAACACTCGTCTTCTCAGTCTGACTGTTGTCAGATACAACCTTCTTCTCCTTGTCGATGTCTTCCATGATTTCATCCTCAACAAATATTACATCCCTTGATTTGACGAGTTTTTTCTCAATTGGGTCATAGAGTTTATATCCTAGTTAGTTTTTCCCATAGCATAGGAAGACATGTTGCATCGTTTTCGGCTCTAGTTTTGTCCTCTCACCTTTTGGGATGTGTACGAAGACCTTGTACCCAAACACCCGCAAATAGTTATAGGATGGTTCCTTCCCATACCACATCTTCTCTTGGACCTCCCCATTTAGTGGGCCGTTTGGCGATTTATTGATGACATAGCCTGCAATTCTCAAGGCTTTCGCCCAAATTGAGTTGGGGAGCTTCGCTTTTGAGAGTACGCATCTGACTCTCTCAGTCAGCGTTCGATTCGTGTGTTCAGCCACCCTATTCAATTGGGGTGTCTTCGGTGGTGTCCTTTGATGTTGAATTCCGTACAATTGGCAATAAACATCAAAAGCTCTGATGTATTCATCGTCATTGTCACTTTGAGTGCACTTTAATTTTCTTTCCGTCTGTTGTTCAACCAGAGCATGAAAATACTTAAAGACTCCAAGGACTTGATCATTTGTCTTAAGCGGTTAAACCCACAACTTCCTTTAATAATCAATTAATAAACGAGATGAAATACTGTACTCTTCCGAATGACTTTTCCTTAAACGGTTCGCATACATCGGTGTAAACCAGATCAAGTGGTTCGGCCTTCATGGTGGACGAGTTTCCACATTACTTCCCCGCCATGCAGTGGGGACAGGTCCTCAGTCCAGTCTCCTTTATGCCTGAGATGAAGCCCTTTCTGGTCAGATTGCTCAACTCTTTTTCACTTATGTGGCCCAGCTAACGGTGCCACAGGTGTAAGGACTCCTCACTGCTCGCAACGTTTACCTCTCCGGCCTAGTGAAGGCTTGTAATACATATAGGCCGGACACCTTCCTTCCACGGGCAACTACTAGAGATTTTCTAGTCAGTTTACACTCATCTTCGTCGTAGATATTGCAAAATTCCTCATTAGTAAGTCTTCTAGCCTACATTATATTTATCCGTATATCTGGGACGTGCCAAAAGCCCCTTAACAACAATCGAGTCCCATTGTTGGTGACAAGGGACATATTACTACAGCCGACAACCCTAGACGTATCTTTATTTCTCATCTTTAACACTCCAAAATCATTCAGAGTGTAAGTTGTAAATAGTCCTATTCAAGATGTGACGTGGAAGGATGCACTATTGTCCACCACCCAATCGATCTCTTACTCGGCCACATTCACTACATTAGCCATTTCACAACTCAACAGGAGATCACCCTCAGTGATGACCATCTCGGCACTGCTCTCATTTTCTAAATTTTCACACTTCCACTTATAACCGTGCCTTTTAATGTGACTCTTATTTCCGCAATGAAGGTATTCGAGATTTTGATACCTCAACCGAGACTTGCTTTGATCATTCTCTCCAGACTTACGGCCGCGCCCCTTACTCCTTCCCCGTGACTCAGTGACTAGCACTTCGGAGTGTTGAGAGGTGGAGGTCCCTTGTGACCGACATCTCATCTCTTCATTCAGCACGGCTCCCTTTGCTATTTTTAGAGTTACCACGCCATTTGGAGCGGTATCGGTAATGGTGATTCGAATCAACTCCCCAGGAGTTTGGTAGGATCGTTAACAGCCACAAGCCCAATAGCTCGTCTTTAAAATTGATGCCCATCCCACTCAGTTGCTCCACGCATTCTTGAAATTTGTTCAAGTAGTCGACAATGGACGTGCCTTCCTTATACTTCACTTGCATCTATTTCTTCAAGTGAAACAACTTGTTGTTGCCGATCTTAGAAGTATAGAATGTCTCTAACTTCTCCCACAATGTCTTTGAGTTCTCCTTTTGAACTTGACTATATACGTTGTCATCTACGAACTGTCAAATATAGTCGCAAACCTGCTCATGCTCGAAGGCCCAATATGCTTCAGACTCGGCCTTGGGTTTTTGTGCTCCAAACAACGTGATTATTAATGCATTGTCTTGATGAACAACAAGTCCATCTTATTCTACCAAATATCATAGTTCGTGCCGTTTAAGCAGATCACCTTGTTGCCTACCTCCATCGATTCCAACAAAATTAATAGCTGGTACCGACAACCTGTATCTAATACCACTTGTAGGGCACTGGGCATCGGTTAGACAGTGGAATTGAAATGAGAAACGATGACAACAATTACACACAATAAGGAGAGAGAAGGACAAGACAATTTTTTACGTGGAAATCCTATTTTGAATAAGAGAAAGAAAATCACGGAACACTTAATCTACAAATCTCATTATGTAAAATTTTGGTTATAAAAAAATTCATTGGCTACGAAAACCCTCAAAGAATAGAGTATAAGAGCAAAAGCGCAACTCTTTTGTTTCTATTTCTTGCCACTCGCAAATCGCAACTATATATATATATACACACACACAGATGTATCGTCTCACTGGGCAGTGCTAGCTTTGTAAGTCGGTCACGTGTCCTGTAAAGTATGCCACCTACTCTGAAAAGTCGTCTTCCTGTCCTAAACTTTGCAGGTGACCTATTTTATAAAGTCGGCTACCAATTTTAGAAAGTCAATTACATCATCTACCAAGTTAACTGCCTGCATGACCAACTTTCTAAACAAGCCGCCATCGGCTAATCAATCAAGCCATTCTCGGCCTTGGCCTTGCATAGGTCTACCTTCGGTCTTTGTATCAACGTCCTCAGCCTTTGTGTAAACGCCCTCGACTTTTGTATTAACGACCTCGGCTGACTCTTGCATCGCTATCAATCTAACTGGCCTTATTACTCCAGCCCGGCAGCACCACTCCAGCCGGCATTACTACTCCAGCCAAGTATCACCACTCCAGCCCATACTTTTCTCCGGCCAAGTGTCACCACTCCGGCACGGCTAACATAACAATACTTTGTCTCAATATTGTACCAATATATATTTGGCCAAATCTGTCGTTTTGCCAATTGGATATGAGTCTACATGAGAATGATCCATATCCTAACATTGTATAGCAGTTAACTTCATATATAGCAGTTAACTATCTCGACGACTAATAATATATTAGGTGAAATGATATTTACAAATTTCCGGAGCAACTAGTAGAAACATGAAGAAATATGCACATTGAGATACATTGCTTTGGGAACATCGACGCCCTAAATTAAGCTCACGCCTATGAAAGTTCAGTTTGTGGTGTGTCTAATCGTAAACCTTGAATGACATACCCAGATGTTTCTGATGTTAATCAAATCCCCACTCCTCTTTTTAAAATTGCAGCTGCCAACGGAATTTCGAACTAGCGGAGAAGAATTGAGAAAAATTTCCATTCCTCGGCATTCAAACCTGAAGAAGCTTGTGCTGCGTGATTTTCAAGGAAGGAGGAGCAACATTGAGTTTGTGTTGTATATTGCTGAACATGCCATTGCACTTGAAAGAATTGAGATCATCAGAGATCATGAGTCTATCAAGCAGCTCCAGAAGAAGGGGATTGGCGCAGAAGAAGACGAAATGGCTCGGTATCTCCGGGAGAGTCTGCCTCCGGGTGTTGAATTAAAGTTTATCTAATAGTTTACTTGCTTCTTCTTGCGTTTCTTTTTATATGATTAAGATTGAGAGCTCGAGTTTAGGTTTTGACAATCCTTATAAGATGGGTTCGTTGAGAATTAATTATGCAGCACACAAAATCGTAATATCATATTCGCTACACATAAGTGGCGGGTTTTGTATTTTCGGTTCCTGTCACGGTGGATGTTCATTTTATTTTAAACTATTGGGAGCGATGGGTATACATGTTTTATTGTACGCCTAGTTACTAAGATTATTTATAATGTTTTGAATGATTTGCCTTTTGTTTTTTATTATATACATTTTTAATAAATTGCAGAGCAATATTGGTACAAAGTACGGTAAAAAGAAAGGATATAATGCCAACAAATGGGGTAGTAATTTAATTTAATTTTTTCCATGAAAGCAAAATAATATAGGAAATATATTTAACCTTGTGGTCTATTAAAAAAATGTAAAGATAAATTAAATATTTAATAAGTAAATATAATTAATCCTATAAAAATATAAGTAAATATTTTAAATTATTGTGTCAAATATATATAAAACTTAATAAAAATATATAACGTATCAGTAACCGTGTGAAAGCCAATGATATATTATATTTATAATCCAAAAGTTATGATAATAATTAGACATTAGGAATACAATAAGAATTTTATTGAATTTGTTTATTATCTTAATACAATAACACAACTATATGAGATAATAATAATCATCACTGTATAAGATAATAATAATTTTCATAGACATTATTCTTTTATAATAAATCAAAAGGTACGCATTTATTCCCCTAATGGTCAGATAAGTATAATGAGATTATTTGGCATCAATAATATTCTCATTACCTCTATAATCATTCCAAAAACTTTTTTCATAATATACTTATACTACTTATAATACATTTCGTCAATGATATTCCTGATATCATCTTTTACGATACTTACTAGGTTGTAAGTGTTATTCTTCAAGATCAACGATCTTGACCTCCGGATTGAAATAAATATCAACAACGTATAGACTATTTTAAAATCTCATGAACTTCTATTTGTCTAAATGCTTTAAAGTTTTCACGCATCCTATTTTACTTATCTATAAAATACTAATAAAATATATATACGTGGTCTAAGCCAACACAAAAAATTATTTATGACAAGAGTAGATAAAATCAAAGGAACATCTCAATATGTGACCGACCTTCTTAATATTTTATTCAATTCTTACCGGCCCTCTCAGTGTCATAAATTTTATATCTAAGGTCATAAAATACCTTTGATTTTGCCACTACTAAAAAAAACTCACAATTATCTAATTTTATTTAACTATCCCAACTTAATGACATGAGAATTAATTTAAAATAATAAAATTATCCTTAATTTTTCCCCTAAACTAACCTACAAATTAATTAAGTACAAATACATTCCTGCCCACATTTATTAATTTTTTTTTTGTATTACTTACATATACGGTGTCCGAGTATCCTTATGCATCTACATTCATATTCATATAAATCAAAATATATAACCACCCGTAGCTTACACGCCTTTAGATGTGCATGTATAAATACATCCTTCGGTATAGATTCTTAGTACATACACAAACACAATATATTATTATACGCATATAGATACATGTATTCCATTGTTCTTCCTCCGTTTTTCGATGGCCCCAAACAGAGCAAGGCACTCTATTTTCTCTTCCTTCTCCAAATAGATTGAAACCTTGAAAAATCCAAACTCTTTAATATAATAGGTAAAATAATGATTTCTTGTAACTTTATTATACAAATTATCAAACCCCAATTCAGAGAAAGCCCTCAAAATTTTTTCAAGTTCCATGTTATAAGAGCCATGGCTATATTTTAACTCCATTTTCGTATTTAACAAAAATACGGAAAATCCATTTTCCATGATATTCAGCACACATTCTCTTTTCTGCTGGGAAATACCCTTCTAGGCTCACGCAGCACACTCGTAACTCTAAAAGCTCCCACGCTTATAGAACGTCAACTCTCTCTATCACTATGTCCCCGTGGAACACAGTTAACACTCCTCATGAGCCACAGAAAGCCATTCACGACGAGAGCAAAATCCCTTTCACAAACACTCTTTTTCACCTTTCTCATTATCTCTATTTTCTTTTACCTTTTTCATTTGAAGGTCAATTACTGACTTGAGCGTTGGAGTATTTTCGGTGGGTAACTTCACGCCGTCACCTGACTTATTATTTAGTATAGTGGTGTGTAAGATCCAAACTAAGTGAACAAAATCGGATTCAGACGATCGAGTTGACCCGAATCTGTTCAAAATTTGGATCCAAGACATATCAATTTCATAAGTAGAAGAGAGCGCCGTATAAATTCGTCTGCTAAAATCCTTGGAGATATGTCGGTGCTGTAACTTGGAGAAGTGGGAAATTTCTGTTCCAAATCTTGTTTCATTTAGGTATTACGGACTAATGACAACCTTCTGTATCAAGGATGCTCAGCATCTAGTTCATGTAGACTTACATCATTCTGTTTTATATTCTGACAATCCATATACTCAGCCGCTAGGTATGAAAGATTTTCTTTTCGGTCAGTTTTCTTGCTACATTTCACAGCTGGAGCGTCTGAGCATGGAAATTAGTGTTTTCAAGGTGAGTATTATAAGATATTAATTTGACTTCCATTTTCTTCTCTTTAAGTCTTCTACCTTAACAGCTGGTTCTTTGGTTTCACAGGAGGTACCGATTTTGAACGGAGTCCATCTGTTTCGTAACTTAAAGCGGCTGGATCTGATAGGCAGCTGTTTCTGTTCTCTATCATTTTGCTACAATTTGGCTGTTTTTTTGCTGAAAGCATCTCCATTCTTGCGTCTACTTCTCTTATGGGTGTGTATTGTCAACATTATATGTTGATTTTAATTTATTCTGAAAAAGAAAAAGGGGAAAGATTTGACATTACTAAGCTGTAGTTAATTGATCTGAGTGCACGTCTCAAGGTGACTTCCTCATGCTAGAATACCTCGGCAAGATCGAGCAGCTGGAGATCCCAAGTGGTATGTGTAGCGCAATGGGTGTCGGTCGGACAGTGAAATTTGAGAACAAAAATAATAATAATAATCGCACACAATAGGGAAAGAGAAGAATAAGACATATAATTTTTAAGTGAAAATCCTATTCTAAATAAGAGGGAGGAAACCACATGACACTTAGTCCACATATCTCACAATATAAAATATTTCTAAATAAGAATCGAAGATGCTTGAAAAAAATATTTTTTTGGGATTTCTTAAATGAGTTGACGACTTATAATATTTTAGTGAACTCTAATGAACCGATTGTATATCTTGGAGTAGAGGATCGATTGATATTTTAGGTAGATAGTATGTCGACAACTTTAAAAAAAATATATTAATTTAGGTTTATTTTAAGCTCTTTGTTTTTATAGGATGTCATAATAACAAACTATAAATACGGCAGACTCAATGGCTTCCGATGGCAACCATGCGAAGAATTTTGAAGTTTTGCGAGCACTTCAACAAGAGGTTCAACTTGTAGACCAAACTACTCACACATTGACTTGCAGCTCACAGGTTACAGAGATATCAACTTCTAACGTTTCAATACTCGATAAAAACGAATAGTCGAAGCTGATTACTCAATATTTTGGGAGTAAGCCGTCACCATCATTATCAATTAAGCGACAAACGACTAGCGAGCATCGCAATAACCAACGTTATTTTAAATATAGGAAGATCGGCAACTCTGCCAATTGTTGCAATGTATCGACATTAACAACTATGATGACATTATCTCTAGTAGGATAGAAGATCTTTAGATTGTGATATGTTTACTGCCAGCTAGGACATATCACCAAGTAGTGTACATCTCAACATAATAGACAATAATTTCAGACCCCAGATGGAGTTTTTAACATTTCTGATCAAGAGGTACAGACTTTGTCTCATATGATAGTGGTAGTATACATACCTTAGGTGCTATATCTTATAACAATTAGAATTTAGTTCAACATATTTGTGACTTTTGTGTTCTTCCTTTTTACTTTAGGTATCGTTTAAAGGCTGTTCTGAGACTTTGAGACCTTACACAAGTAGTATCCGTCCCAAACAATAGAAATGATTTATCTAGTATCGATTAGAAGCACTTAAGGGTATATATATATATCTTCGAGACAAAAGATGGTACGTGAAAACCCACTAACAGAATTTAAATTAAAGATGGTCATTGCATAGGTCGAAAGACGATAGTTTTAGTTGAATGTTATGAAGATATTTATAATTTTGGATTGTATCCTTTAGGAACTGTAAGAGATGCAACTTTAAAATTATATTGGGTTATGATGCAATATTGGAATATGATGTCAATCAAGTATATGTCGATAAGGATTAACTATCGATTTATGATTGATGTATTTGGAGGTTAAAAATTAAATAATTTATAGAATATTTTTGGATGGCTATATTTTAATAGTGAATTATACTGAGGATTCAAAAAATTCAAAAAGAGCGAATAAGGATGGCTTTTGGTGTTGAATCGGATAGGTCAATCAAGAGTATGTCTCGTGCGTAGCATAATTTTTAATTTTGAACCCGGCATGGTTATTGAAATTAACGACGTGTAAGTTTTATCAATATGATAATATGGAATACCAATGTGTCAAATCATTAGCTAAGTTATTTTAGAGTTGCATTGGGGTGGATAAGTTGAAGTATGGTTGTTGTAAAGTGAAAAAATACAATTGATAGTTAATTAGGATGATATTATAGATCAAAAAGATTTGAACTTGTGAAATTTTTTAAGAAAAGAGAAACTCTTTTGATATTAATATTTTTGGTAGCATAAATATGAACTATTCCATGTTAAAATTTTTGTGCTCTTGAATTTTTGAGGGGAGTAAGAGTTTGATAAATATTTGATTCGAATGGAGATGATTCTTCGGATTAAATTATTAATGATTATTTTAAGATCAATACCTGTATTTCGAGGATGAAATTTATTTAAGGGAGAGAAATGTAATACTCGGGTATTTCGGACTAGATGTTTCAGGTGAGATTGATAAAATTATTAATTATGGTAATATTTTAAAGTCAATATTGTGTAATTGAATTAAACTAATTTTTAGAAAATTAAGACATTTTTAATAAAATCTTTCTCCGAGTAAATTAGAAAAATATGTTACGAGATATATTCAAATATATTAGTTATAATTAATATAATCATCATGTTAATAATAATATAATAATATAAAAATAATAATAATATAATTATATAAGAATAAAATATAATAATAAGATTATTATTATGATAAAATAAAATATATTGAGAATAATAATAATCATAAATAATAATAATAATAACGATTATTAATATATATATATATATATTTTTTCCTCATCTCACCTCTCTCCTCCACTCTCGAATATTTTTCCTCAAACTCTCTTCGCCTCCCCCGTCCGTCTCTCTGTCTCTCTCTCTCGCAACGGCGTAAACAAATTTGCCGTTCGAATTTTTAGCCAGAAAACCCTAACAAATTTGCCCCGTTTCAACCGCTTGATTCCTTTTGTCTCTCCACCGTTTTCAACTCCATGGGCCGATATAAGCACGGCTCCAGTAGGCCTGCGGGAGGAAGAAAGAGGAGTCGGGCAGAGAGTGAGAGCAGAGTGAGGCACTGTTCGGCACCGAGGCGTTTCGTTCGGTGGTCTTGCTACTGTGGCCGTGAGCGATTGTTGCTGCCATCGCTGTGAAGCCGATACCATTTCAACCCTAGCCGTGTTCAAGGACCGAGTAATCAGGCAAGTGAATCCTCATAATTTCACTTCTTCACTCAGTGATTTCCTTGATTATCGTTCCTCTTTTTGCTCTGTGATTAAATTCTCCTTTATTCAAATCTGCCCTTCTCTCTTACTAATGTTACCTATGCTGTTGAAATCGGGTGATGTATGGGTTTTCTGTGGGAATCGTTGTAAAAATAGAGATTGAGGAAAAATCAGAAATCGGGAAAACAGAGCATCGTGTTCTGTTCTGGCCGACAGTCTGTGAAGGAGGGATTTGTAAATTTTGGTGATTAAATTGTTGTGTGTATGTATTCGGTGTGTGTATGTGTGCGTATAGGTGTATATATATGTAATCGCATGAGTATGCTGTACATGGGTCAGAAATGTGTATACGGCGTATGTGAACCGTATCTGTGTGTACTGTGTGTGGGTGTATACTGCTGTGCGTGCGTGTTGCTGTGGGTGCGTGTGTATAGGTGAGTGCAAAGTGTGGATTTGTTCTGTATGTGTGGGCGTGGTGAAGTAGCAGGTGCTGCTGTGTATGTGTGCTCTGTATGTGTGGTGTGTGAGTATTGTGTGTGTGGGTGTGAATATGTGTAATGGTGTGGCATTGTGAGTGTAGCCGTGTGAGGGTGTGTAAGAGTATGTGTGGGAGTGGTGCGTGTGTAAACTGCTGGTGATGTGCTGGCAATGTGTGCGTGATGTGTGTAGCCGTGAGTGTTGCACTGTGCTTGATGGGTTTGGGTGGAGTATGCAGTGTGTGTAATGGCAGTGTGAGATGGGCTACTAGGTGTGTGGAGCTATTGGCAGAGCTGCTGCCGTGTGTGTGAGCGGGTGTGTGTAAGTGGGTGCTGTGTGTGTGCGATGGTGTGTTGGCAAAATATATATATATATATATATATATATATATATGTTTGCAGTATGTGTATTTATATATTTGAGCAAGGATGTATGTTTGAGAGTGAGTGTTAGTAGAATGGATGTAAATTATTATAAATGGGTTGTGTGTGGAAGAAACCTATAACGTGACCATAAATGCTTAATTTTAGTAGATAGGTAACTTGTTAATACAAATAATAATAAAACAAAATAAAATAAACTAAAATAAAATATTATTTATGGTAGAATCAGTTGATTTATTTTGGCTCGTTAGTACGTGATCATTACATGTTGGTCTTAGTAGTAGGTGTCGATCGGGAACAGAATGGAAGAATAGTTAAATTGTTGAATTGCATAAAATAAATTATATCTCGATCCATGTTCCGTGATGAATCATTGCGTTTGTCTTAATGGCGTGAGTACGGTCCTTGTCAGTACCGAATGACATTTTTATCATTAAAATTTGTAAAACTCTTTTTGCGTTATACTCGATTGCTTGAGTATTTAGATTGTTAACTTCCCACGGATAAGGTTAATGAGAGTGTATGAAAATATCAATGTATCTAGTCAAATGGAAGGTTACGGTACTTTAATGTGATTTATGCTTATCCGACATTGATTTTCGTGTCTTGGTAGTGTTGAGGTACATTGTCTAGATTGGTGGGATATTTATGGCCATGTGACCATCGTAATTCATGATATCGAGGGTATCACGGTGGGAGATGTTGGATTTGACATATGAGATATATTTCATACCTAGTAGAATCGGAAGAAGAGCATGTTGATGAGATCATCTGGTACTTAGTTAGTCAGATGATGATCATGCTCGGGAGACATCTATACTTTGTTGGGTAGAGTCTCTGTAGACCATGAATTTTGGTCTGAGGTCAAACTTATGAGTATCAGGTAGTCCGTACAAGTACTCAACTGTCAAGGGATATGTGTGACTTTTGGTTCATAGTGACGGAATAAGATCCAGGGGATTTTCTTGTGATATCTGTTTGTCATTTATACCTCATGAGTTTGGGATTCAGTGGAATACAGGAGTTTATTTTCGGTAAAATCCTGGTGTTGGATTTTGTGGTAGTCTGATTAGTGGAATCGATGATGCTGATTATCGTTGATGTACAGGTCGTTCATGCTGACATTAGAATTAGGGAATCCCTGCTCATCTTTTGACCTCGGATTCTGGGAGATTTTCGTTGGTTTATTGGTACTCTTATTATTTTTGTGATGTGGGGGTTAAGTGTGATCTATCTTACCTAAAGTCGTATTTACGACATGTTAGGTCTCTCGAATATAGTAGATGGTTATAATAATGTTGAGACCTTTATATTTAAATATTCGAGATTATTATTGTTATTTAACGTTTTTGATTATTATCACCTGCTGGACTTTGACTCACCATTGCGTTTTTTTGGCTCCAAATTGAGTTGATCGCATAGTTCGGATCATAAGATCCTACTCTTGCCGTAGGACTTTCAGGTAGAGCAATTTGTGGAGATTAGATATTATCTCTCAGTGGAAGACAAACTAGATATGTTATTGATGGAAGTTAAGTAGTTTTCTTTCGGGCTGCGACCCTTGATCCCCAATAGTTTTTATTTCGAGATAGTTATATGATGTATTTATGAATTTAATAGTAGTTTAATTTAATTGTATTATCATTATGGAATATTATCTATGATTTTAAGTTTTGATATTTCCGCGTGAGCGGTCCGAGCCACGATTGAAGTTTAGGGTTCGGGTCGTCATAAAACATATAATTAAAATCGTTTGTATGAGACATATCAAAGCCCAACTATGAAAAAATAGGCAAATATCAAATCCAAGTCCAAAAGTCTAAATCCTAATCAAGGTTCAATTCAAATTAATGCAGAAAAATATAAATCATGCATCCAATTTGAATTTCAATTATTTAAAGATTAGTTTGAGAAAAGATTACACATAATTCTAATAACTTTAGGCAAAATTAAAGGCAAATTAGGTCAACATATATGACCACCCATGTACTCTGTACCAATGGATAATATTGCTAACTATTATTTACCACCCGCAGCTTTGGGTATAATTATTAAACTTGTCAGATATATTAGAATGTCCGAATATATTCTAAGGTTGAATCAAAATATCTAAATGGGATAGGTCACTCCTCCAAGCCATTCCTGTCAATGGAAATGAATTTTTAAATAACAAATATCTCCATGTCGGGAGTTGGCCAGGGTATCCAATATCAAAATCTAAATGCAGTAACCACAACCCGACATATACATGTGACTGCACGGTCTATATAAAGTTTCATGCTCATTTTCATACAATTATATTGATATAAACATATACAGTATGTAATAAATTTTTAGGCTTTTAGAAAAATATCAAATCCTACAAAATCATAAAACCAATATCAAAAATTCCAAAATCATCCAATGAACTATATATGTATGTCCAAAATAAACGAATCAGTTGTATAAAAATACATATATGTTAGTAAAAATTCTAAACAATATTCAAAATGTATCAAAAATTAAATCAGACCAAGAATAGGGGTTACAGATATTTGCATTGACATCAAAATTTACAGTTCTGAAGAAAGAATATCTCGAAATACCTATATCTGGTGTTTCTCTCTCCTGTTGGCGCGTAGCCCGCATGCGCCAAGTCCCTTGTCTCATGCACCGCCGCTGAGCAAAGGGCAAGACCGCCACCTAACTTGTGAGCCGCCGCTGCCTATGCCTTCTCTTGCGGCCACCGTCTGTCCTCTTTTTCCTCACGCAAACCCTCCCCTTTCTCTCATTGTGTTCGACCCTTTGCCGCACACCATTGTTGTTGATTCTCCCACGGTTGTCGTCGATCGCCGACGCACTGTCTCCTCCGCACGTCGTCACCGCTAATACTACTGACATCTGCCGTCAACCTCCTCACCGAGCGCCACCACTGCTGCCGCTTTTCCCTCAAATGGCCGCTGCCGATCACACACGAACGGGACTCCTCGCCAATGACGCTGTCACATGCCACCTCTTTTCTACTCCACCGATTGCCACCTCATCCGCCGAAACCCTCCTCCCTTTTCTCTTCTCTCTCATCTCTTCCCCCTCTCATTTCCTCTTTCTTTATCTTTTTTTTTTCTATTATTATTATTATTATTATTACATTTTAATTTTTTATTTTTTTATTCTAAAATCCAAACCGATATTCAGACGATAGTACAAACGCATCTCGGGTATAAGTCTGACTGATCCAAATATCTATTCAATTTTTATAATATTTAATTAATTTTTTTGTCACATCTAATTTATCAAAAATCACAATTAATATTAAATAATCCAAACGGAATACAGAATATTACAATTATAAAATCCTATGAACTGCCATTTGCCTGGATATATTAGATTTTTCACATACTCTTCTTTACTTATCTATGAAATACCAATAGAATATATGTACGTAATCTAAGTCAATGCAAAAAATTATTTATGACGAGAGTAGTGAAAATCAAAAGAACATCTCAATATGTGACCGACCTTCTTAATATTTTATTTAATCCTCACCATCCCTCTCAGTGTCATAAATTTTATATGTAAGGTTATGAAATACCTCAAAATTTTCCACTACTAAACGAACTCACAATTATCTAATTATTTAACTATCCCAACTTAATGACGTGATAATCAATTTAAAATAATAAAATTATCCTTAACTTTCTCCTTAAACTAGCCTATAAATTAATTAAGCATAAATTCATTCCTACCCATAATTATTAATTTGTTTTGTATTACTTACAGATATGGTGTTCGAGTTGGAACGGGTTTAGTCTTTGTCGCTTCTAACCTGAAACGTGTACATCATAAACTACAAATAAGAAACCAGAGAATTTGTATGATTCACTTTTCGATTTATCTTTTGACTATTAAATCAAATTTTTCTCAAAAAATGAAAAGATGTAAAGAAGATATTAGATGATGCAGAACTGCAAGTGAATGTGGATGTGATAGGAGGACTCGCTTCTATTGGTACGCTTGGCTGAGGGGCGGCTTAAATATGCGATCGAGTGAGGGGCAGTTCATTACGGACGTACTCGGTAGGGAGCGGCTCACTAGGTGGAGGATTGAGCTCCTCGGTACGCTAATTGAGAGGCGGCTCACTAAGTATGCGGGAGAGTTATACTAGGAAAGAGGGACTAGCTCTTTGCGGACGCTTGAGTTCTGTCCGTGAGCGTTTTTCTTCGAAGGGTCGCTTCCTTCTAAGCCCCACTCATCCTTGAAAGATGCTCATAGGAGGGCATCGCTGCTCTTCATCCTGTCATCTAGTGGGTTGCTCCCTCCTTTTAGGGTCTACTTTTCACCCAGAGTTCTTTCCTTTTCCATGAAGGGTGAAGGGGTTCATAATGATTCGAGAGAAAAAAGGTGTTCCACCAGGATTTGCCGATCGTCGCGAATTAAATAGAACGATGGTTTGTGATGAGATGGTCATGGATGGTCCCCTGATGCAGTCATCAGGCGGCTTTAGATGGCACTTTGACCACTCTACTAACTACTTGCTCGAGGATCTTTCGAATTGGTTTGTCTGGGACAACTTTGTCAGTTGGGCCGTTGACCCTCATCTCCTTGGACGCATGGCTCAATGGGTCACGTTCTGGTCACCGCTATGGCCATTAGGTTGGGCCAGATGGATTTTCTTGTTGAGGCTAGACCTGCCGCCTACTGAGCCCCTTGTCATGCTAATGATTAGGCTTGAATTTGCGCTGGCCCAGGATGCGACTGGACGTATCAATCTACATTCATATTTGTATAAATCAAAATATATAACCACCCGTAGCTGACACACCCATGTATATGCATGCATAATTATATCCTTCGGTAGAGATTCTTAGTATATATAGACAAACACATTATATTATTATACGCATATACATACATGTATGCCATTGTTCTTCCTCTGTTTTTCGACGGCCCCATACAGAGCACGACACTGTTTTCTCTTCCTTCTGCGAATACATCGAAACCTAGAAATATCCAAACTCTTCAATATAATAGGTAAAATAACGATTTCTTGTAACTTAATTATACAAATAATCAAGCCCCAATTCAGAGGAAGCCCTCAAATTTTTTTTGGGTTCCATGATATCAGAGTCATGGCTTTGTTTTAACTCCATGTTCAGATTTAACAAAAATACGGCAAAATCCTAACAAATCACAACTTCCTAGCTTAACTATTAATATTAGCATTAAGGAGTTTGGAAAATTGTATGAGAATGGAGGCATTTACTTGCCTCAATTTTCTTCTTTCTCAATTTGAGTTTTGTCGACCCTCCACTTCCTTGATTTCTCGTTCTCACTTACTGTGCTCTTCCTTCTTTTTCCTTTGTCTATCAAAGGCGGTCGATTTGTGTGTGTCTCAAAATTGAGAAAATGGTCACATTTATGGAAATCATGGAAAGGAAACGTGATCATCGATGGTTGAGAAATTGACCATTATGAAGGAGGATAAGTACGAGTACTTTGGTCGAGGAAAAGAATAGATTAGGGCTATGAGGAAAAGGGAAGTAATTGGCGTATTTGGGGAGAAAGTGTGGTGACCCAAGCCTAAATACTCAAACATATAGATCAAGTCGTACACGCGAACTAAAATTTTAAACAAAATATAACCATTATATATTCCAGATCATTTCATTCTTTTGATTTAACTACATCATGATAATTCATCTATCATTCATAAAGACATACTAAAGAAGAAATAAACTCAAAAAAAGAAAATATATAAATCTCCATGCCAACTTAAACTCCTCGACTGGCTACTAGAACCTTCCTCTCTATCGAAACTTCTTCCTGCAACGCAAATGTGTCTTCTAGATGCTGTCTACTCAATTTGGAGCTAAGAAAACACAAGAGTGAGCCAAAGCCAATCAACTGATAATAATAAAAAAAGCTAATAATAATAACGATATCGGATATCACATTACAAAGGTCTCAACATACTCTAACAACCTACAACATCCAAGACAGATTACAGCACGTCGTAAATACTACTCTAGACAAGATATGTCTCACTTGACCCGTACATCCAAAAATAACAAGGATGCCAATAATCAATGGTAATCCCTTGGAATCTGACATCAACGGTGATTGGGGATTTTTCTGGTCCATATGTCAGCTAGAACGACCAGCATAATTACGATAACAATCAATATAGATTCTACCGAATCCGAATATCTCAGAATCCATACAAGGATACTATCAACACAACAAATAAGGTACTTAACAATCATAGAAAATCACAAGAAAACTCCTGAATCTTATATTTGAACTACAGGATATATCTTTTGGGTAATCATTTTGACCTCCGACCAAAATTATGGTCCACAGTCGCCAAACAAATACAGATTTAAGCATGCTTATATGCTCATCTTCCGACTCTACTAGGTATTAAGATACCTACACGTCAAACCCAACATCTCCCGCCATGATATCCCGATATCGCGATCTACGATATTCACATTGCCATAAGCCATCCCGACAACTAGGCAATTTTACCACCAGAACGAAAAAATATATTTTAGATAACATTTTATAGCTTTCCATATTTCGGATACTTTAGAATGCTTTATACGCTCTCATCAACTTTAAGTAGGAAGACAATGAATTCAAATATTTAAATAACGTAAAAAAAAGTTTTGCAACATCAACATTTTAGGGACCGTCTCACGCCATGTAATCTAACACAAAGGAATTTCACAAAGACGAAGGATAGATAAATTCAAAATGAGACATGCAACTATTAAACTATTCTTCCATTCTATTTTTATAACTAAGGCCAACAATGTTTATTTTTATTAGATTCCCTTCCAAATAGTTTCTCAAAATTTCTATCACAATATTCAACACCATTAATTTTATTCTTTAATCATCCTTTAAATTTGGAATTTACACATATACCTATTACACATATAGAACATACATTTCTAATACAAAAGGTACACATCATAAATGCCATCCATGAGTGCTTGCATCTATAATTTGAAGCATACATATATGTCCATACACATGAATGACTAAGTACCAACATACATAAATACATATATACACACAAATGGCCACTTATACCCACGCTGCCACATTTTCCACCATTTCTAGCTCACACTCACACACCCACACACACTCACTCACACACGGCAAAACAAGATATATGTTTAAAATCGCCACCTCATTTCACACACACTCACGCACACATGCACGGTAGCACTGCTGCCAACAAGCCCAATACCCACATACCACGAGCATACCCATCGACATCCAATGTCTTGCCAACACTACTCATGCACACACACACGCCTCCACAATACACACACCACACGCATACCCTCTGAAATATTTCTCAACACTCACCCTCACTAAAAGATCACCTGCTTGCTCACCCACCGGCATCATGTACCGTGCCGCCTAACACAAACTCATGCACACACACACGCCTCCAATACACACACCACACGCATACCCTCTACCCACGGCCATTTCTCAACACTCACCCTCACGCTCACGCTTTGATCACCACGCCGCCACCCACACCACTCATACACAACGTGCAAACACACGTAAATAACTGCTCACACACACCACAACATCCGCACACAAGAACATTTCACCACACCCACACATAAAACACACCCACACTGCTACACATGGCAACATAACGTCACACCCATACAGAAACACACAAACCTTAAAAATACGCGCCACCATACACACACCGTCACACACACCCACTCAAATACACACAGACGGCTACACAATCAACCGTATACATACACACTCAACCATTTCATCACCCAATTGCCGCCTCCCTTCACCACAGAACCTCGGCCCAAAAACAGAACACGATGCTTTGTTTTTGTTCGATCTCTGTCTTCCGAACACCATTCGTCCAATTTCAGAGTAACAAGAAGAATATAAGAGGAGAATAAGAGGAATACTGATTTTGCAGAAGAGAATGAGAATTGACACAAGAGGATTCACTTGCAAACAGAGGAGAATGACATCAAGGGGATTTCACTTACAAATTGAGTAGAAATGACAGTAGACGGCATTCACTTGCAAATTAAGTAGAAATGACAGTAAACAGGATTCACTTGCCTGATTTCACCGTTCTTGAACACGGCTCAAATTCGGCTTCACTTGGCGGCGTCTCTACGGCCGTTTTGGCTTCATCTTTGAAAAAGAGATCGGCGATGGCGATGAAGAAGGCACCTCAGAGATGAACCATGCCTCACTTTACTCTCACTCACAGCTCCGTTTTTCTTCCTTCTACTCACCAGCACACACCCACGGACGCGATTATTAAATAGAACCATGGAGGTGAAACGGTGGGGGGTAGAGGGAATCATCGGGTTGCCACGGCAGCAAATTGATTAGGGTGAAGATTCGAATGGAACGGCCACGCTGGACGCCATTGCGAGAGAGAGAGCAAAGAATCGAGAGAGACGAGAGGAAGAGAGGAAAAGAAGGTAGGGATGGAAGGTAGTAGAGAAGAAGAATCGAGAAGGTGAGGTGGCAGGTTTTGTTAACTTTTGTTATTAGATTAACTATTATATTAATTATTAATTAATTATTTATTTCATTTTAATACATACGGTACGCTTGGTTGGTAGAATAGAATAAGGTGGGAATAGAATAGTTATTCCAGGGAATAGAATAAGGTGTAATAGATTTGAGAATTGTTGTTTATATGTATAGTTGTTGGAATAGAATAAGTCAGAAATTAATATTCTTTTATTTGATTTATAGAATAGTATGAGGAATAAGATGAGAATTTATGATAATGACTATTTTGCCCTTATATATATATTATACACTAATTAAAATTATTATTTAGTGTAATAGTTATTTTTATCATATAAAATATATTTTTAATAAATATTTAAATGATTATATATATATAATATAATTATATATTACATAATATATATTTTAAATAATTATATATTTTATGATTGTAGATATTTTTAGCATATATCGTATAAGATATATGTATATAATATATTTACGCTTATAAAATATTGAATAAATTAAATAAAAATATATAATATATATATATATATATATATATTAACAATATTTTCTACGATATTTTTGTAATATTTTTACACGTAAATATGTATATTTACCTGAATATTTCAGCATTGTTGTTACAATCCTGTAATATATATATTTATCTGAATATTTTAACTATATTTTTGTAATATTTCTGTGATATTTCTATAATATATGTATTTTTATCGGAATATTTAAACAATATTTTTATAATATTTTTATAAGATCTGTATATTTACCTAAATATATCAATAACATTTTTGTAATACAAATTTATCTACATATAATCTAACAAAATTTGGAATCTGAAATGTAAGAAGATCTGGAACGACAAATTTTAACACAAAATATATATGCTGGAATACAATCTAAAACACAATATGATACATATATTTTAAAAACAGATTGTTTGAACAAGTCTAACGAAACAGGTCAGCAGCAAATAAGGCCTCCACATGTTTTACAATACAAATCATCTGATGAAATCCAATTTCTGTCTCGGCGGAAGATTAAACAAGTCCGTCATAAATGCCGAATCACGATACATTTCATATACACTGTAGTCCTTTTACTCATTGGTAAGTCAGGAATTCCAAACAATAGATATATAACTACGTCGTCATTTATTCCGATGTGTTAGCTTGGAAGCTTTTGCTCAACATTTGACCGACCTCTTTGAGATTTATACTATCGACTGCTTGAATAATGCAATCAGATAGTGCTGTCACATCTACACAAGCCTTCTGTTTTCTTCCTTTGGACATCCTTGACGCAGTTGGAGTTCTTACATGCGGTGTACTTCGACAAGAGAATCATTAGTGCCGAATAAGTCTTCAGTCCCTATTTCTTGAGCATTATTCACGCTAAATTGTCCGGTATCCTTCATTAGTTTGAAGCTCCTCAAGGATGTCCTCGGCAGCCTGTACATCTGCTTCTGTAGCACGATCTTTGTCATAAATTATTGACAAATCATCAAAATGTGAAAATAATTTCTTCCTCCAAATAGCGGCGCTCTTGTGGCACTGTGGTAATAACATACAGATCAATGGTTTTTAGAACAAAATGGAGATACAATTGATAAAGAATAATAACTCGAATGTGTACGGAGCATTAAAATTGATAAGCATCATACCAGCATACTTAACATAAATATGCAAAAATTCCCCCAATCAAGTACAAAATAATTATTTAACAGAATAAATAGTCAAAACTTACCGATACGTATGCATTTCATACATGTTCCGCAACAACCAGTTTTCTTGATCGTCACACCCAAATCCGGACGTGTTCGTACTCCTTATCCTGTCATATATGACCCTTTAATCCTTTTTTAATGTCTTGATTTTGGATAAAATGTAGAGATTTGCCTTCAAACCCGAATTTGGCAGTTTTTGTTGTAATATCCTCTCCAAATCGTGTAAATAATCCGATTTGAATCCAGTATCAGCATTATAAGTATCAATGTTATATAATTCCACCATACTAGTAACAAGAGCATCATTTTCATGAAGTTTTCATCTTCTTTTACTTTTCTTATTAGCTTGTGACATACTAACTATGATGATTTGTCATAATTATAAATCAGTAATCCAATAAGCAGACATCAGAAAAGTTGGCAACAATTCAAGTATATTCATCATTAATAACATAATTGATGACATGGATCAACAAATACGTAATTGGCATAACTCAAAGCAAATATGTCAAATATATCATTCAATTACATCCCCCTCGCTGAACATAGCAGTGTCAAATTATCCCTAAAAGCACTACAACCATCAGTAAGATCTAGTTGTGTTATCATATATGTATATTCGTTTAACGAAGCCTCCGATACATGTTATCGTATTCATCCTCAATAGGATTATAATCCATTTCATTTCTTATAAAATTATGCAGTAGACAATAAGCAATGATAACCCGATTGTGTGTTCTGATAGGATAATATGATGGACTTCTAAGGATCCCTCACCGTATTTTCAGTAATCCTAACATTACGAGCAGCAACATGTTTCATATTGAAGAATTCGTCGGCTGTTCGTGGCTGGTACCTTGACGCCATTCACTTAAATGATATCTCTGGCCCCTAAATGGTGCAAGAAATTCATTGCAATTGGTATATCCCGCATCAATTAAGTAGTACGTACCTATACGACAATATAATATATCATTACGTAAAATAAGCTGATTGCAAAACATTATGATTGATTCGATGATCTAAGATCTTACTGTTTTGAATTTTCAGTTCATGCCATCTATGTAACGCATTTCGTAAAATTTTAGAGTCTGCTGCAGATCCTTACCAACCCGGGAGGACATATATAAATTACATGTCATAGCTACATACTCCTAACATATTTGTTGCTATATCTCTCTTACGAGTTCGATATCTAGGTTTGTCTGCAAATGGCACCTTTATTTTTATATGTGTTCCATCCAAAGCGCCTAAACAACCCTACAAATACACACTGAATTAGAATAAGTTATTTAGTATATTTGACACGTAGCTATAATAATAAATATATGAAATGATTACCATACTGGGAACCACTTCCATCGTTCGTCTGTGTAGTTCTCAGATATGGGTTTCGACCGTTTAAATAAATGTGCTTGTAGATGTATTATTGCAGCTAATATCTTATTGAATATCTTACTTACCGTCTCACGCGACCTCTGAAAATTATGTGTAACTACCCTATTTTTTACATGATGCGCGAGAATGTGTAAGAATATTGCCACATGCTCATCAACTAGTATGTGTTTTGATGGACGAAGTCCCCCAACATTTCTTAACATCTCACACTGTTTGAAAAACGTGGGCCTACTCATTCGCAACATATTAATACAATTGACATCGTTTCCATATATGACTCGGTTGATGTATTTTTTTTTATGGAAGTCAAGTTTGTAAGATCTCGTGATTGTAAGTTTTGATTGCGCAATAACTAATGCTACATTTAAGGCACATAACAACTAGCAAATAGGAACGAAAATTTTAATCCATTGCATTATAACGGCAGCTATTTTCTTTTTCTTCTCGTTGGTGGAATTGAAATGTAATTGATCCATAAATTACAATAACAAATCACAATATATACAAACTAAGAAATATGTGGCAATAATATATGTGACAGTATGAGTGTGAGCAACCATATGTGTGTATGGGTATATGTATATATAAATATACATAGGTGCATGTGTGTGTATGTGTATTATGTGTGTTGTGAACAGTGTGTGTGTGCCTCGGTGTATTGGTGCAGCGTTGTGCTTGTGAACAGTTGCTGCTGTGTATGCATTGAGTGCAAGAGTAGCCAAGTGCGGTTGTGCGTGGTGAAGCAGCAGGTGCTACCGTGTGTGTGGGTCTGTGTGTGTGTGTGTGGGTCTGTGTGTGTGTGTTTGCGGGTTTGTGTGTGTGCGGGGAGTGTGTTTGTGAGCATGCGGGTTTGTATGTGTGTATGTGTGTGTGTGTGTGCGCGCGCGCAGGGGAGTGTGTGTTTGTGAGAGTATGGGTCGGCAGCAGGGGCAACGTGTGTGTGTTATGTGAGTGTGTGTGTGGAGATGTGTGTAGTGTGTGCCATTGGTTATGGCAATGAATGTGATATGCGCTGTGTGTAGTGTGTGAGGGGTGAGGGAGTTCTAATGAGTGTGGGAGTACACTCTATGCTTTTACACACTTTCATAGCACACACTGCCCCTGCACTCATACCGCACTCAACGCCCAGTACACAGCACAACTCACACTCCCACAGCACAAACGACCTCTGCACACACCCACACGGTTTCACACGATTCACACTGTTACAAAACACACACACAGTGTACGCACACACACTCACGGCTACAAACTACGAAAATACATCACCAAATAACTTGATCCCTTCCTCAAAATCTTGGCCAAAAACATAACACGACCCACACACACACCCAACTCCACAGACAACACACGCACACACATACACACATAGCACACACACAAACTCACGCACACATTGCTTCTGTTACACACCCACACACATAGACACCCAACTCCACATAAATCCAACTCCACACACAACACACACACACTCACGCACACATTGCTTCTGTCACACACCCACACACACAGTCACCCAACTTCATGGACACCCAACTCCACACGCAGCACACACACACACTCACGCACACATTGCTTCTGTCACACACACACACACAAACACCCAACTCCACACACAACACACACATAGCGCGCACACACACACATTGCTTCTGTCACACACACCTATACACACACGCACAGAGACACCCAATTCCACACACAACACATACATTGCTCACACACACACACACTCACGGACACACTGCTATTGACACACCCACCCACACACACGCACACCCAGTCGCCCACACATACACCCAGCACACACTTGCCTCACACACACACACCCAGTCCACACAAGCAGCTCACGTCGCCTACAGCAGTATAGGAGAATTTTCATTCTGTAAACATAATAACGAGAAATTTGGAAAAATTTACAGCAGCTCACAAATCGAACGAGGGCCTCGCACAAACCAAATACAAATTTATTGAGAAATTTTTCATAAATCCCCCACCGCAAGAAGTAGCGTTTGATAGAAAAATCAGCATTTTGAAAAAAATCGAATTGTCCATCGAGAAATTTGTTACCTTTTGAACAATGTCAACTGGCCGAAGTATTGGAAGCAGTTGGAAGCAACGAACAGATAGGAACGGTGGAAGCAGAAGCAGCTCAATCGAGAGTAGCCACCGACCTCTTCACAGTGTCTGCGAGAACGAAATTGTAGAGAGAGAGAGAGAGAGGCGAGATTGGAGGGAATAAAAAGGGCGGCAATGGAAATCAGCCCGTGGCCCGCAGAATTCTAATTCCCCGTTGCGGGGAATTCCAATTCTTCAAAATTTGGTGGGAATAATTATTCCCGTAAAATCGGGAATAACAATTCCCAAGGAATTGTTGTTGCGGGGAATTCCAATTCTTTAAAATTTGGTGGGAATAATTATTCCCGTAAAACTAGGAATAACAATAATAACAATTCCCAAGTAATTGTTATTCCTAGTTTTAATACCAACCAAAGGAATTCCTATTCCCGCAGAAATAGGAATTCCTATTCCCGCGGAAATAGAAATTCCATTCCTCCTTGATACCGCAAACCAAACATAGCCTTATAACATATTATTGTTATTATTATTATTTAATAATAATAATTATTATTATTATTATTATACGTAAAATATTTATATTATTATTATTTCATAAATATTTTTACTAATATATACTGAAAATAAATTCACCCAATTTAATTTCAGATTTTTCGATAAAAATATTCGATCATTATAGAAAGAATCATCGAGAGGAATCGGGAACTGGAGAGATAATGAGAGAGTACCGATTGTTTGGAGAAGAAGAATGAATAGAAAATGAGAGGTTGGATATTATTATTGTTGTTGTTTATTTACTTATTTTGATAAAAATGTTTGACCCTTTTAAGTAGTGGCAGAATCTAAAATTCTATGACTAAATATTAAATTTTCATCTAAATAAGCCTAATTTAATTATTTGTCCAATTAATTATATATATTTATATATTTTTAAACTTTTCCTTCAAATAAGTCATATTTGTAAATAACTAACTCAAAAACACCTAAGATGTTAGGTGCTTAGGGGCATTGCGACGTCCGGCAGCCATTGGATTTAATCAAATGGTTGCCGTTTTTCCCCTTTCATCAAAAAAAAAAAAAAACACCTTCCCATTTCTTAGCATCACTAAAGACCTTCTCGATCGCCGGTAACAACAGTTAACGATGAATAATGGTGACATTCCTTCTAACTCAGAATAGCGACAACAACCATGACTCCAATCTCGAATCGCACTTGCCATTTTCACACTTATTTATTTATAACCCATGATATCAGCCCATCAATTAAATGAGAGGAAACAGAATCGCTTAATAGACTAATGGTGGATTGACTAAATGATATCATCGACTGAATGATAGCATCAATTTAAGGATGAGGAAGATGAAAGGTGAGGAAGAGAAATGGCTGATGACAATGAAAGGAGAAGACGATGAACAGAGATGAGAATGGGGAAGAAGAGAAATGGCCGATGATTGTCAAAGGAGAAGAAGAGGAAGAGAGATGAGAGAGAAATAGATTTTTTTTTTAAAAAAATAAGAGTTAATGACAATAGTTGGATTAAATCCAACTGCTAACGGTGAGCGTCGTATGCACTGTAATGCCAAAGGCCGTCACAGCACCTCTTATTTGAGATGTTATAGAAGCACCACTATCAATTACTCAACTTATCTTCTAATAGGTCAAAATAATTATATCTTCCTCTTTACACACAAGAAGAAAATCAAACTATGTAATAATTAAAGCGCTTTGCCACAGACTTCTCAATTTTTTTGTTGTTGCTTTTTGTATTATCACATTTTTATTTATAATAGTATTTTTTGATATGATCATTCTTTTTCTACAATGGTAGCATTCAAGATTTTATACCTCGATCTTAACTTGCCTTGACTTTACTCACCAAACTTCGGACCTCTCCCCATACATTTTTACCTTTGACTTTGAGATCAACATTTCTAGATGGGAGGATGTACAAACTGACAATTTTCTCCTCATATCTTTATTTAGAGCGGCACCATTAATTATTTCTAAAATCACTACACTATTAATATCGGTGTTGACAATGATGATCCAAATAACCTTTTATGAATCTGATCGTGTGGTTAATAACAACAAATCCTACAACTCACCGTGAAATTTAATATACATACTACTCAATTTGTCAAGACACTTTTGAAACTCGCTTAAATACTTGGCTATAAAATTGTCTTCCTTGTATCTGACGTGCATTAATTTTATCAAATGATACAACTTATTGTTATCAATCTTTAACACATAATGCATTTAAAATTTATCTCACAATATTTTAGTGTATATTTCACTACAAATGTAATTATAAATTTTATCATCAACAAACTGACAAATATGCCCACAAACTTATTCATAATTAAAAGCCAATTTTTCATAAGATTTTGATTTGAACTATTAGTGTAACAAGTATGGGAAGATACCTTATTTTAACAAAAAATTATATAGTATATAAAATACAAAAAGGTAAAGAAAAAAAACCAAACTGCACAATAAGAGTAAGAAACCACTCATCAAAGAATATTAGTTGGTTGCTTGGAGGCAAACTTTACCAGACATATTGAGCCCAAGACGGTGAATCATAAACATCACGCACCTCTTTCGCCGCACGGAATACCTTGTCATGCCTCCCCCAGTGTGTATAAAGTTTGGTGACTTTAAGTTTCTCAATTGCGGCAGCACTTTCAGCAATATACAGCACAAATTCGACATTGCACGTATTTCCCTTGACACCCAGATAGCAAAAGCTCCTTCAGGTTTGCGTGCTGAGGTATGGAAATCATTCTCAACCCCTTGTTACTTTTAGTGTAAGACAACGGCTCCGGCAACTGCAACAGAAAATGAGTTCCACCATCATTAACACCACTGCTACATTTCTAACAGAGGATCTAGAAAACTAGGAATGGCATGTGCCCTTAACACGATTTCCAACCCATTATCATAATTTACTACTTAGTAGCAAACGTACATAGACCAGTACATATAATGCTGATGGACATATGTATCAGTCCTACACAAATATACCAGTAAATTGTAGGAGCATCATGCACTGATCCGTCCCCCCTTTATTGTGTATTTAAAATTGATACATACATGAAAAAATGGGTTCGATTCAAGAAGTTTTAAAATTATATATAGATTAATGAATCACAAATCTTACAAATTATAAATACAAGTAAAAAATTGTAGGATTAGGCTATCTCTAAGAAATATCATCTAACGTTTAAGTTAACAATACACAAGGCAAATTAGAGGGCATAAGGGGAGGAATAATACTTCTTCCATGACAAAAATGACTATCAGGAATGTCAAATTTCTTTTTGTGGAGATACATTTTGAGCTCCGTGGAGGATTGTTATTGTGCTCTAGATGGTCATTGACGAAGGATGTGGTGAACCAAAAAGTCTAAAATTCCTCATGAATTTGATTTTGTAGAGTGATTATCGGAACTTCCCAAGAGGAACAAAACTAATCTCTCAACTGAAATCGATACATGTGTGGTGCTCTATGAAGTTTGACTATTATGTGAACTAGAAGACTTGAGTGCTCTTCCAATTTCATCCCTCAGCATGTAGATGGATCTTGTATCGAAAGTAGTGTTGGGATTGCCTTGGCAGCATCAACGCGGGCATCTCCGTTGGGATCCCAAGCCATGATGGTATGTGTAAGTATTCCATGATCCCCACCTCATGGCTAGTGAAATGTCCCATTGATTATTGTATATAAAATGTCTTTTTTAGTTATTACAATTATTGCATTGATGTGATATCTAGGTCAATTGCTAATTAGATGACAAGATCTGATTTGTGAATCCTCAGTCCATGTTGTGGTGTACAAGATTTTGTGGATCCAATTAGCATGGGCAATAATCCTATTATGGGCCCATTCTCGCATCTTGACCTCAGGCACTCTCAGGGTTGACTCCCTTTACCTTGGAGCCAAGCACCTTGCCTGAATGTTTTCTTTTACCTTGGCAAAAGGCGCATACCCAAACTGACATCCTTCACATTGGCATCTCGGCCTAAGTGGCTTTTATGTTGACAATCCTGGAGGCCGGTCGTTGGGCCTACAGCATTGAACCTTGTACTTCTTTGAATTCAAGCGGGCTGATCCAATCCATACAGATTTGGATTGACACCCAAATAATAACTAAGACTTAATAAAGGTAGAAATATGAAACCATGATGAGCTAGGAGCAATGTCCTACAACGTGTCAACAACATCAATTGTGAAACAGCATAGTTCTAATTGTAGTGGAAGGGAACAGACTCCCTGTCCAATTCCTGATTTTGCTTCGGCGTGACAGATTTATCCTCTTCCTCAAGAATACTATGTTGTTCTTCCTTGTGATCCGTTCAAAGTGTAAGTAGTCAATAATTGAGGAGACATAGAGTTTTATTAGGAAGGACAGGCGCTTCCCACACTTCAAAAGAAAGAGGACAGCAGGCTGCAAATAGGCTTTCTAGTAAACACAATAGACCAAAAACCTCAATGGATTCAAAACCAGAATGTTTGCAAAGGACTTTACTCAGGCCTACGGATCCAATTGCTTTGGATGTTGAGGAAATGCTTCTGCATGAAGAATCAGGGTAAAGGTGATCATGCTGAGAGATCCTTGAATGGCCTGAAGCACTTTTATAGTCCCTGACCAAAAATCCAATAAGACCGTGAAAGCGTGAGGTATGCCTGGGAACACCCATGTCCATCAGGGACCAAAAAAAATAATAAGACGGTAATTTTTATTCTGATGGCACGTACAATTAGAGATTAATAAAAATGTAAATGACCCAGCAATTAGCCAACACACACACACACAAAGAAGGCATCTAGATAGGAGAACTATTTTGAGATCAATGATTTGGAAAAAAATTAATATGGAGGAAAATATAAAAATTGGAACTTTAAAAAAGGTGAGCAAGCAAACAGTAAAGAAGGCAAGAGGATCTCAGGATTCTTAGCAGTTAGTAAGTCTTATTCAATATGGCAAGTATCATAAAAGTGCAAATTAATCTGAAATCATTCAACTATAACTTAGCAGTGGATAAACTTTTTTCTTTTTCTTTTTTTAAAAAAACAGGAAATTAACGCAGATGTTAAGAATACTCACATGTAATTCAAGTCATTGCAGGAATGGAGATGCCTTAAGAATGGAAACAGCTGCATGGTAGCAAAGTAGCAGATCACCGGGACAGAAGGTTATCAATTCCAGATGCCTTAAATTTCAAAGCTGAGGGACTTCATTGAACATCCGTTCCCCTGTGAAAAAGTCTTGCACAGCTATAAGAGAACAAAACTTAAAGCGAAAAAAGGCATTATTAACAAAATCAAATTACTCACCTCGAAAACACAAACATTCATGCTTAAACACTCCAGCTGGGCAATGTAGCCGGAAAAGTGCCCAAAGAAAATATCTTTCCTGCTCGGATATGCCAAATTCAAGGAAATACCGTCTGAATCTTCAGAAAATTGATTCCTAGGGAAACATCAACAAGCTGTTGAGCATCCTTGATATAACCGCTCATGGTGCTTTGTTTCCAAATGAAACCATTTGGGAGCAGAAATTTCCAAATTCTGCAAGCGAAAGCAAAAACACTTCTCAAGTATTTTAGCCTCAGGTGAAGAAGTGCATGCTTTGCATAGATTAACTACCATTCTCCTCCAAAACTAGGCGCAAAAGGGATGAGCACCAGAACAAAATGATTTGAAAAGGTCCATTTGTAACGTCTACACATCTTAAGACAAGTTCTGTAAGACATTGAAATGATAGTGAACACTAAGAGAGGAAGAACGATGGAGGAATGACAGTCCAACTGATTTAAATACGGTACAGTCTGCTTTGTCTCAGTAAAGAGGTCCCATATGATAGAATATCTCTCAGAAGCGCCAAGCAAGGTATATGAGAAGTACAATTCAAGCTTAAAGACCCCGGTGGCAATTGCAAAGGCAATCCAATTATCAATATGATGACTCTCGCTCTCTCCTAGTCGGTAATGGATCCTACATTCAAGTAGATTTCGGCCCCTGTACAGCCTCAAGACTTTACACAATGTCATTATATAAGCGTCAGCTTCCATTTTACATAATGTTTCTGCACCAAAATCCAAGCTAGAAAAGGATATCTATGTTGGGTTTATGTCATTCCATTATGAGTGTTCCAACAAATGGAAGGTCATCAGAATATCACATGGGATTCATGTGAGGACGAGAGCGTTCGGGTGTGAAGGGGCCGAAGGGCAGCCAGATATCAAACTTCATGGATGACCGGACCGCCCAGACTGAGAGCCAACCGGACTGATGAGCCCAAAGGCGGCCTGACTGCTGGATGAGGGCAGTCGGATAGATGTTGGCAGAGACCAACCGGACTGACTGCTGGACAAGGGCGGACTGACTGTTGGCTGAGGATGGTCGGACAAATGCTAGCCGAAGGCAAAGCGTGCGAACACAATGCGTGGGAAAATGAATGAGCAGGTGAACAGATATAACAAATTACCTGCAAAGTTCAGAGCAGGTGACTAACTTGCAAAGTAAGCGCTGTCAATGAAAGAAAGCGTGGAAAATGTGTTTTCGTGTTTATAAACGGAGAGCGATAGTGAGGAAACTATGATCTTCCTCGTCACCAGGAAACACTTGTAAAATTCGGAGAGCAGAGAGCGCCGCCAGCGTGAGAAGTAGAGAAGAAAAAGAGAGAAAAGAGAGGAGGTTTTCTTGCTCTTACCCTGGAGTTTCTTGCTCTGTCTCAGGTCAATTGCTGGTACACTGTCTCGTAAATTTATATAACCAAATTTTACATAGTGGAGATTTTTTAAAATTTGTCTCCGTGGTTTTTTCCTTGGTTAAAAAGAGTTTTTATGTTAAAAATTATTGTACATTATTATATTTCTTATACTTACAATTTGGTAGCCGACGGTCGACAGGAGGATTCGGGTTTGCTCCACTGTGCCAGTTGTGTGTATCCGGCTCAGAATCCCCAATAATCCATACATATCTCCATCTTCTACAAAGTATGCTAGTGGATGCAGCCTCCTCCAGGGTCAATAGTAACAACATGCAGAGTTCGCCCTCATTTTTTGAAATACGGGCGACCTCCTCGATAAAGTACTCTCGTTGACGGAGTTAGCCCTATACGAATTACCTTAAAGCTGCTTATAGCCAGAAAGGAAAAGTCTTTACTCAATTTATTAACAGGAATTGTGGACTTCGAACACTCAGCCCACGTGCGAACACAGGGCCATACTTGAGCAAGCCTGAAAATTATGAAAATACAAACATGTCATGTATCTAGGATAAAAAGAATTGAATGTTGATGCAAATTATTATGCATGATTTACAAACAGGTTTACAAACCGTGCCTTCTACTGCAATGATTACAATGTTACTAACCATTTAGTCTAAGTTATCTTCAGATATCTCTGAATTGTGCAAAATGATAATTGATTAGCAGCCAATTATGACTTGATAATGGCCAACTTATGCCATTTTCTTGACTTTCTGTACTTGGCGCTTCTTATATATACATATTAAGTGAAGAATCAAAGAATAACTACTTTATGGAAAACTGTCATACTCACATATCCGCAAACCCAAACAATACACATCAAATATGGCAAACATTGGTTAAAAAAAAAAAATGAAAACTGCAGATATGAAGTAAAATGCACATCATGAAACATTTGCTAAACTTCCATTAAATCCATCAAATCTGTGAAACTTAAAATGAGGTAACAAAAATCCATTTTTGCCAATTACAAAATTGAAAGCAAAATCCTATTGATGGGCTTAGCAGATCTGGGGCCAGCTTAGCTTGCGGCCCAGCTGGCATGCGCTCTAGACATGGTCCCAGGAAGTGCGGTGACGGCAGAAGAAGGGCCCAGTCAGCAGTAGCCCATTGTGCAGCCCGCTAACACGAAGGCCCGAACGGCTACACAAGTGGGCATGCAAGTGGACCCAGAACTGATCCATCAAGATCAAGTGATCAGGTGGCACGCGGTGCAGGGCCATGATGACCCCTTCTGTGCAAATCGCTAGCAATCCAAACCCCAAGACGTGAGAAGACATCTGTCCAGTATGGCCATGCCAGCTGTCTTGATGACACAAGAAATGTCAGCGACAAATCCGCGATCACAGTTTGTCGTGAACCTAGCCCTCCACTACCCCCATGCAAGCCATGATTACAAGGATTACCTCACGCAAGCCCGACGTGATGCCACGAGCAGCCTAGCCCGAGGTTACTAACGTCAACCGTGGACTTCTGGCGAGAACGCATCAACTCCCGCTCTATATTTATCCCTTTGTTCTTGCAGAGAAAGGGAGACCAATCAAAAAGATCTCCTAGTGAACTTGTATCTCAAAAGCACCCATCCACACTTCCATTCATTTTTTGGAAAAGAGCATCGCAGTTAGCCACTCTCACCGAGTGCACCCCCTCACGAGCTGCTCTACCAACAAGTGCCCAGTGCCCTCTGCGCTAAAATCATGATGAATGGTGCGGGCATAAGGTAGAGTGATGGCCCCTTATTGCAACCTAAGAGGCAGGTAGCCATTATTCTCCTTGATAATAAGAGAAGATCCAAACGTTTAAGTCTCCAAGTTTGAATGGGGCTCGAAAGGCTCAGGGATCCCAACAACAAGAGGAAGAAGAAAAGGAAGGAGAAGAAAGGATAATGCTCAGCACGCTCACCCTGATGGTATCTGGGAGAAGGGGAGCATGCTCACCTTGACGGTATCACTCTCTCGTTGAGTTCGGAGCATCGCCTCCGGCTGTCAGAACAACCAATCTGATTCAGGTTTGCGAATGTGGATGCGCTACACTCCCTCTAAATTCTTTGCCGCCTAGGCGACGAGGGTGACTGGTGCAATCAAGCACAGAAGGCTCACCTTTGTACGTAGCCAGGAGAGGATTCCAGTGGGGGTGTTCACTTTTGCAAGGGCAAGCTTGCCAATGCTCCCCTTATCCAAGGGAGTTCCCAAGAAAGGTGAAGCAAACTGGCCCCACAAGCAAGATTCTCCTCCTCCATTTCTCATCTCTATAAGCCAACTTTGGCCTAGCGCACCCAAGAGAGCTAAGACCTTCATCTTTATAAACTGTCCTTGACCAAGTGCACCGATTGAAGCCTAGTCCTCCATATGGGGGAGGTAATATTCAGTTTAAACAGTATATTGTTGTGGGGGAAAAAAACAAGCGGAATGAATAAAAATCCTAATCAAATCACCCCCCCCGATAGACCACCTATAAGTAAATATTCAAAAAATTCAAAAACCTAACCTCGAAATTCGATCGCTGAGGCTGAAGTCCAACCACAATATACAACTAATTGGTCCTCAAATAACCAAGGGGAGAGAGAGGGAGAGAAGGGGGGAGAGAAATTAGTGGGTTGAAATCGCAACGAGAGGGAGATGACAGAAGGAAAGGATTGAACTGAAAGAGGATATTCTTCCAATTTGAGTGCAAAATTTTGTTGGATTAGGAACAGAAAACCCTAAATCGATTCCTCAATAGCCTGGATTTTATGAAAACACAAAAAATTCAAATTACACTGAATCTAGGGTTTCACATCCGGCAATTACTATGATGAAAAACCAATACATGAAGGGACAGAATGACTCATCAAAGGGTTGTGTTGCTATTAATGGCCAATTTGATGGTTGAGACTAGCTCTATGGTAAGGCATGAGCTTCATTTCTTAAAATTACACCAAAGACAGGGAGATCACAGGGCAAGGGAGATAACACCTAGTTTGAACACTATCAAGCAGAATGAATAAAAATTCAAATCCAGTCACCTACATTGGGCGTAGGCCGAAACCCCGAACAAACACCTATATGTAATTATTACAAAAATTCAAACACTCCATATCCGAAGTTAAATCATAATATATAACTAATTGGTCCTCAAATGATGAAGGCGAGGGGGAGATGGGGGATCAGTGGATTAAAAGGGTGACATTAGGGAGGTAACAAAAGGAAAGGATTGAATGAAATGAAAAATTTCTTCCAATTTTAGCACACAAAATTTACACGACCGGGAGCGAAGAGCCCCTAAATTGACTCCTCAAAATCCTGGATTTCATGAAAACATAAAAAAAAATTCAGCAAATCTAGGGTCTCGCACTCGGCAATAACTAGGATGGAAAACCATGTAGGGATAGAATGACTCATCAAAAATGTTTGTCACTATTGGTGGTGAGTTGGGTAGCATAGACTATTTCAACGGTGCATCAGAGGCTTTGTTTATGGCAAATCCCACCAACAAAAGAGGGCGATCAAAGGAGGGAGGTAGCTTACACTCAGTTTGAGCAGATGTTATATCATGGAAAAAATTGAACGGAATGAATAAAAAATCCTAATCCAATCACCTAATATTAAGTACAAGCCAGAGACTTGATCAAACTCCCATATGTAAATATTACAAAAATTTGAAAACCTAAACTCAAAATTTGATCTTTATGGCCGATTTTGAACCAAAACATACAATCAATTGGTCCAATAAAGTCGAAGAGGAGATGAAAAAGAGAGAGATTTTAAGTCTAAAAGGGTTGAAATGTGCGAAAGGATTGGGTGTAGTAGAAGGAAGAAAAACAATTGAATGGAAGGAGGAAATCAACTCTTAAGCAAGGGCCCAAGCCTATTTATACACAATTTGAGCAAAAACAATTTGGTGGACTGAGAGACAGGAAACCCCAAAATCAACTCCTCAATATCGTAGATCTTTTTTATGTAAACACAAAACACCGTCCTCAAATTAGGACATGACTTGAAAGAGAATTTATGGTTTCATGCCACAAGGCAATTACTGAGATGAAAAGCCGATACATGTAGGGATAGAATGACTCACCAGAAGGTTTGCATCTCTATTGGTGGTGAGTTCGGCGATTGAAACTAGTTCTACAGTGCGGTGGCAATTTTGTTAAAAGAATTCCCAACAAGGAGAGAGGGAAAGACCAGAGGAGGGAGGAAGGTAATGCTCAGTTTGAACAGTATGTAATAGATGGGAAAAAAACCACCGGAATGAATAAAAACCTAATCCACTCAACTATTCAAGGCCAAAATCCTGACTGAAAGCATCATATAAATATTACAAAAATTGAAACCTAACGACAAAATTCGATCTTTACGCCCATTGCTTCTTTAAACCAATCATGTATACAACTATAAACAAAGAACTGGTCCCTAAATGATGAAGGAGGAGCTTGTTTTAGCCCATACAAGATGAAGAGTCCTTCCTTCCCTTTGACTTCAAAAAGAGAAAGATCTCGATGGAGTGAGGGTGCTCAACCTCCAAGTGTGTATACGGATTGAGGACATCTTTACAACGGGTGCAAAGAAATGAGAAAAGCCTTTCACCACAAGTCTTGCCTTGTGCCTTGGGGTATTTGGTGTGGGTTGATTTGTTTCTCAGGGCCTTCTTCCCCTTGGGCAATGTGGCCAGCTCAAAGGTATGATTCTCATGGAGAGAGGCCATTTCTTTAGCCTCCAACCATTTGTCCTTTTAAGTGCTGCTTATCGCCTCATCAAAATCTTGGTTGGTATATTCATGAAAACATATATATTAGTGCCAGCTTCGATTTATCGATCCCCGAAGTGTTGGAATGAGTTTTCAGCTCTTTCCCGGAAAACCACATCTCGGGATCGAACCAACTTCTTTGCCTTTGGGTCATAAAATCTATTGTGAGTTGTCGAAGATGGTTGTATCTTTGGGTTTCCAAGTCGGCCGCCTTCAAGGCCTCGGCCCGTTTTGTCAAAGTTCATCCTCGCCGGGTGATGGCCTAGTGGAGTTTTAAATTGTTTGATGCCGTGAGTTAGGCATCAAGCGTTCCCAGCGTACTCGCGCTGTCCTGACACAGTCCTTGGTCTTCCAACGACTCTCAAAAATGTTTGGCTCATGAGAGGTCTCCGCATCAAGAGTCTTATCAGAGGCTCAAAATATATGCACCAGGTGCCAAAAAAAGAGGCATCAAACGGAGGCGCCTTCATCCTCCTCCCTCCTCCGCCTCAACGAGGACATGGGTATTCAAAGGTTCCCGCAAGTCCTTGGTCTTCAACACTCAATCGCCAATGAAGGTCACAAAATATTGTGCACCCAAAGGACTTCTCCGGGAGGGGGAGAGCTCCAAGATCTCGGACTTCTTGGAAGATATGTCTCCCGAGAAGGAGACTCTTCGCCGCTTCCTCCGCCGCAAAGTGAGGACATGGTCTCCATCCATCTCTCGGGATGAGAAAGTGACTCATGGCACGCTCACTTATGTGTCCGAATGAGTAAAAATCGTAGCATTTACCTCTGCCGCATCGGCTGGGCTTTCACGGTGTAAGGCTCGAGGCCTTTACTCCTCGGGCAACCACCATGGAGCCCTTCTTCAACTTGAAACTGCCGTAACAAAAGACGCTGCAGTAGCCTTCATCATCAAGTTGTCCGGCTGAAATGATATTCATGCGAATATCAGGGACGTGTCGGACGTCCCTCAAAGTCAGTCGGGCTCCAGTGTTCGTCAGTAAGGAGACGTCCTCTCGTCCAATGATCTTGGACGTCTCCATGTTGCCCATCTTTAACACTCCTGGGGCACATGGAGTGTATACGGAACGGAGGTGACGTGGATAGATGTAATCCACCACCAAGTCGAGGCTTGCTGCGCACACACACACGAGTCCTCGGACTCAAAAGCAAGAAGGACAAGAGACAGAGGACTCTTCCTCGCCACGTCTCTTTTTTCCCTTCTCTGTTCTTGCGTTTTCACGTTTCCACTTATAATAAAATTTCTTGATGTGGCCTTTCTTGCCACAGTCATGGCACTCCATATCTTGGTTGATTTAGTTGTCTTGAGAAAAGGCAACGTCCTCGGCTTCTTCCCCTTGATTGAGCAAAGGACCTCGGATTGAGAGGTGGACATGTCTTGACCATTTCCTTTTTCATTTTTGACCATTTCCAAAGTTTCATCTTTGTTTGGAGGTGTGTGCAATGGGTGACCTTCATGGTCTGAGAGCGAGTCCGGGAGAGTTGCTAGAGCCGAGTCCGAGCACCTCGTCCTCGAATTTGATGCCCATGTCATTCGTGGTCAAACTCATTCGGATGGTTATGAGGAGTAGGATATGTACTAGCCTCATCAAGTGATAGATTTTGTTATTGCCTGATTTTGAGGAAAAAAGCTTCTCCAGCTTTTCCCAAAGGGTTTTGGCATTCGTCTCTCTACGAACGTGGTTGTACACGTTCTCATCCACGAACTGCCGTATAAACCCACACACTTGCTTGTGCTCCAACGTCCATGCCTTGTCCGTTTTTGCCGACGGCTTTTCGGTGGCAAAAATGGGATCATGCATGGACTTTACGAAAAACAAGTCTGACATCTTGCTTTGCCAAATATCGAAGTTGGATCCATTCAAGCAAGTCATTTTGCTTCCAAACTCCATTGCTTTTGGCAGAGAGGTCACCGTGCAGACAACCTGTCTCTGATACCACTTGATGGCGCAAAACTCACGGAAGTCACGGTGACCGAGCGGACAAGTTTCTCGGACAACACACAGAGCAGAGCTCTCGGACGGGCAGGAAGCAGCTATGAAAACGAGAGAACACAGAGATTTTAATGTGGTAAAACCCTTCTCTAATCAAGGAAAAAACCACAAAAAAATGCACTATAAAATGATTGTTTTACAAGTGTTAGTTACACAAGCTCAAACGAAAGAAAAACAATCTCAAGTGTATAATCTCTCTCTAAAGTGTTTCTCACTCTATCTCTACAAAGCTTGCCCACAACTCTCTCTAAGTCGCCTTATAAACAATGTCTCAACTCTACACACAAAAATAAGCAAGGGCCCAAGCCTATTTATACACACACCCCGGAATGGCCAGCCACCTTTGCCACCCAACGCCCGTAGGGTGGCAGCGGGGACCAATTTCTGTCATGACTGAAAGCGCATATAAAGCCGCGACACAAAAAGTTGAAACCACAACTTCCAATCGAGTGAGGTAACCAACCTTATTGTTTACGAGGATAGATTCAACGCCTACGATCTTTAGGCCCCTCGTTTACTGTGCTCGGACATCGTAAGAGTCCTCGTCTCAAAGACGCTTCAGGAGTCCTCGTCTATGTCCTCAGAAACCTCTAGGACATGACGCCTTGAAAGAGTCCGCGTGCATATGCTCCATGGAGTCCGCGGACATGCCACTCGGGAGTGACCCCAACAATCAATTGGTCCAATAAAGTCGAAGAGGAGATGAAGAGAGAGAAGTCAAAGGGTTGAAAGTGCGAAAGGAGGGACGTAGTAGAAGGAAGGATTGAATGGAAGGAGGAAATTCTTCCAATTTGAGCAAAAACAATTTGGTGGACTGAGAGCAGGAAACCCCAAAATCAACTCCTCAATATCGTAGATTTTATGTAAACACAAAACACCGAATTCGACAGAATTTATGGTTTCACACAAGGCAATTACTGAGATGAAAAGCCGATACATGTAGGGATAGAATGACTCACCAGAAGGTTTGCATCTCTATTGGTGGTGAGTTCGACGACTGAAACTAGTTCTACAGTGCGGTGGCAATTTTGTTTCTAAGAATTCCCAACAAGGAGAGAGGGAAAGACCAGAGGAGGGAGGAAGGTAATGCTCAGTTTGAACAGTATGTAATAGATGGGGAAAAAACCACCCGGAATGAATAAAAACCTAATCCACTCAACTATATTAAGCGTAGGCCAAAATCCTGACTGAAAGAATCATATAAATATTACAAAAAATTGAAACCTAACCTCAAAATTCGATCTTTACGCCCATTGTTAAACCATAGTATACAACCAACTGGTCCCTAAATGATGAAGGAGGAAGAGAGAAAGAGAGAGAGAAAGAGAGTGAGGGTGTGTGTGTGTATGTGAGAGAAAAGTCCGTGGGTTGAGAGCACGACATGAGGAAGGTTGTTAGAGATATTTGTCTAATTGGTATATTCCGTAACCATATATATTAGTATATCAATGTCGGGTTGTGGGTTGTCGGGTTTAAGTCCGTTTTGTCCGGTCTGCGCTCGCCTGGAGCTCACTAGCCGCTCGAGCCGAAAATCCAGTAGGTCGCCCGCTCGTGTGTCGCTCGCTAGTCGCTCGAGCCGAAAATCAAAAGAGGTCGCCCGTTGCGTCGCCCTCCGGGAAGGGTTTCCCACGGCTACGGCCGGGTTTGGGCGCCCGAGCCGCGCTCGGCGCCGGTGGAACGGCAATTTTCGAAACGTTTTTGGCTCCACTATAAATTCATACCTTATTTTCTTGAAACCCTAAACACGCCAGAGCCTCTTTTGATATTTGTGAAGCCATTAAACTTGAGAAGAAAGCCTTACATGCTTCATTGATTTAGTTTCTCTTGAAAAAACCAAAAGACATAACTTTGAGCTTCATGATCTAAGGAGTTTTCTCACCATTTTTCTTTTTCTTTTTCCATTCAAACTTTCATCCTTCTACCTTCGTTGGAGACGTTGGTTCGTGAAGAAGGAGATCCGATCGTGGTTGGCAATTCAAGTGGCACGAGAGGGAAGATTGGCTTGAAGACGGGAAGGTGTCCGGTTCCATCATGAGCAAATCAATGAGTTCCTTGGTAGGGATCACGTGTCGGGAGTAAGTCGCTAGGTTAGCGCGTCGTTACCACCCGGGTTGTAAGTTGATTTTCATAGTGCATTGTTTCCTTAACCGTTGAAGCCCGGAATGTTTTTCTCGATACCGTGGGTATCGAGTTTTCATTTTGTCACCAAAAATCTTATTTTTTTCTTTATATTATATTTTTTTTTTCGTTTGATCTAATAATTTTTAATTTTTACGTGCATATCTATATTTATTTAATACTAAATATAACGGATATTTATTATTCTTGAAATTATTCACGATTAGCACCAAAAAGTGCTTTTTCAGAGGTAATAGATGGAATGTATTGAATGGAAGGAGGAAATTCTTCCTAATGAGCACAAATATTTTCATGTATTGGGAGCGAGAAACCCTTAAATCAACTGATCAAAATCCTGGATTTTATGAAATCACAAAAAACCAAATTTCACAAAATCTAGGGTTTCATGCTCGACAATTTCTGATATGAAAAACCAATATATGTAGCGATATAATGACTCACAAGAAAGTTTTTGTTGCTATTAGTTGTGAGTTCGAAGGTTTAGACTAGTTCCGCAGAGTGGCGGGAGGTTCATTTTTGAAAGTTCCCACCAACAAGAGAGGGAGATCAAAGGGGGAAGGCAGGTAACACTCAGTTTAAACAGTATATAATAGATGAAAAAATCAAGCAGAATGATATAAAACCATAATCCAAACATTTATATTAAGCGTTGGGGAAACTTTTATTGAACTCTTATAGTAAATATTTGAAAAGCAAACCTCAAAATTTGATCTCTGTGGCCAATGTTAAACCACATTGTACAATAAACTGGTCCTTAAATAACAAAGAGAGAGAGAGAAAGAGAAGCCACTGGGTTGAGAGCGCAACAAGACGGAGATAATAGAAGGAAAGGATTAAACAGGAGGAGGAAATTCTTCCAATTTGAGCACACAAATTTTCGTGGATTGGGAGCAGGAAACCCATAAATCAACTTATCAAGATATCAGATTTTACGAAAACACAAAAAAACTATTTCTATTGAATCTACGGTTTCACAAACAGCAATTACTAGGATGAAAAACCAATACATGTGGGGACAGAAGGACTCACCAGAAGGCTTGTACCGCTATTGGCGGTGAGTTCGGTGGTTGTAACCAGTTTTGTGCCATGGCGGACTCCGTTTATGAGAATTCCCACAATGAGAGAGAGAGAGAGAGGGAGAGAGAGATCAGAGGGGGTGGTAACACTCAGTTTGAATAGTATGTTATTGACGAAAAAACAAGCAGAATGAGTAAAAATTCTAATCCAATTACCTATATTAAGCACAGGTGGAAACCCCAATTGAACTCCTATACCTAAATATTGTCAAAATTCAAAAACATAAGCTCGAAATTCAATCTGTTTGGCTGATGTTAAACCACAATATAATACCAATTGGTTCTCAAATGATGAAGGGGAGAGACGGGGAGAGAGAGAGAGGTGAGTGGGTTGACAGAGCGACCGGAGGTAGGTAACAGAAGAAAAAAAATTGAACTGACGGTACATTTAGTTGTTGAAATAGAATAAGGTAGGAATAGAATAATTATTTTAGGTAATAGAAAAGGATAAGAATAGAGTTTGAATTATTATTCTTATATTTAGTTGTTAGAATAGAATAAGGTGGGAATAGTAATAATAATAATAATAAGTAATAATAATAAAATAATAATAATAATATGTAATAATAATGATAATACCTTATAAATAATAATAATAAATATAATAATAATATGTAACAATAATAATAATACCTTATAAATAATAATAATAATAAATGTAATAATAATATGTAATAATAATATCAATAATAATAATAATAATAATAATAAAATAAATAAATAATAATATCAAATAATTAATAATAATAATAATATTTATAATAATAATAATAATAAAATAATAATATATAATAATAATACCTAATAAATAATAATAAATATAATAATATAAAATAATAATAATAATAATAATAATAATATAAAATAATAATAATAATAATAAAATAAAAAAATATGTGGGAATAACAATTTCTATCCTACTAGTTAAATGGAGAAATTTTTATTTCCGCGGGAATAGAAATTTTTTTCTCCCTCAATTCCTACAATCAAACATGACGTGAAGGAGACAATTGTTCTAAGTTGAGCTCAAAAATTTTGGTGGATTGGGGAAAGGAAAACTCCTAAATCGACTATTCAAAATCCTGGATTTCATGAAAAAAAAAAAAATTCCACCAAATCTACGGTTTCACACGCAGAAATAACTAAGGTGAAAAACCGATACACGTACGGATAGAATGACTCATCAGAAGGTTTGTGTTGCTATTAGTGGTGAATTTGGCGGCTGTGACTAGTTCTACAGCATGACAGGAACTTCGTCTCTCAGAATTGCAACCAATGAGGGAGGGGGATCAGTGGGGAAGGAACGTAACGCTTAGTTTAAACAATATATGATTGACAGAAAAAAAAAAAAAACAAGTAGAATGGATAAAAACCATAATCCACTTACCTATATCAAGCGTAGGCCAAAACCCAGATCCAACTCCTATATGTAAATAATACAAACATTCAAAAACCTAACATCAAAATTCAATCTCAGTAGCCAATTCTAAACCACATTAGTCTTCAGTGCCGAAGGGAACAGAGACAAACAGAGAGACAAAAGTCAGTGGGTTGATAGTGCGACGAGAGTGCATATCATAAAGAAAGAATTGAGCAGGAGGAAAGTCTTCCAATTTTAGCGCAAAAATTTGGGTGGATTGGGAGCGTGAAACCCTAACTCTTTGAGATCCTTAAGAAAATGCAAAAAAAAATTAAATCCCACCAAATCTCAGGCTTCACACATGGCAATTACTCCAATGGCCAGTCAATTATCTAGTCCGGTCAACTTTTCTATTTGACCAATCTATTATCTATTCCGATCAACTATTCTACTCAGTTCGTCAACTCTTTCTAAACGGTCAACTATCTAATACGGCCAACTATTCTACTCGACCGGTCAACTTTTTCTAAACGGCCAACTATCTATTCTGCTTACTTTATTTTCATAGCTCGATCCTCACAATTCTTCCTCACTTAGAAAATTTCGTCATCAAAATTTAAAAGATATTCATACCTTACTGAAACAGATCAAGGAACTTGTCCCGAATTTCTTCTTCACACTCTTAGGTTGTTTTTTCAGGTGAGTGATTCTTTCACAAAACTTTTACTAGAGGAATGATCTTTGTGTGTAGTATCCGATCCTTGTAATCTAGAATTTGCACAAATTCTTCAACATAAGATAGGTCAACATTTATTGGTAAGGGCTCGTATTCAATAATGTGTGTGAAATCGTGGACATATTTGCAAAGTATGGATATGTGAAACACATTGTGTACGTCGACCAAACTGGGTAGCGGGCTAGTTTATAAGCCACTTCTCTAATTTTCTTCAAAATTTTAAAAGGGTCAATAAATCGTAGTTTTAATTTTCTTTTCACCCCAAAATCTAGACGTTTCTTTTGATGAAGACACTTTTAAAAATACATAGTCGTTCATTTTAAATTTTAATACTGATCTCCTTTGGTCTGCATAGCTTTTCTACCTGTTTTTGGCTACCTTCAAATTCTCATGTATCAACCTGATTTTCTCCGTTGTCCATTTAATGATCTCTGGATCCAAAAGTCTCTTCTCCCCTATTTTCTCCCAATAAATTGGCGTCCTATACGTCCTTCCATATAGGGTTTCAAATGTTGTCATGTCAATACCTGCCTGATAGATATTATTGTGCACAAATTCTACCATAGTCAAATGGTTATCCCAATTTCATTTCATATCTAGCATTGAGGCCCTTATCATATCCTCCAAAATCTAAATGGTACGCTTCTACTGACCGTCAGTTTGGGGGTGATATGCAATGCTAAACTTTAATTCTACAAACTTTTTCAAAATTTAGAAATAAACCTTGGATCGCGGTCAGAAATAATTGTTGCAAGTATGCCATGAAGTCTGACAATTTGATTTATATACAGTTGGACCAATTTATCTTGAGAATACGTTGTCCAGATGGCCAAGGAATGAGCCAACTTAATCAGTCGGTCAATGATAACCCAAATGGCGTCATGATTCTTTGAGGTCTTAGGCAACCTGGACACAAAACCCATTACAACGTTTTCCCACTTTCAAGTTGGAATGGGCATTGGCTACAACAACCCGGCCAGCTTCCTTCTTTTAGCCTTTAATTATTGACAGACAAGACATTTTTCTATGAAGGTTACAATCTTTCTTTTCATATTTCTCTACTAGAAAATCTTTCTCAAAATTGTATATCGAGATCGATGAGCTTCCTTTATAATTTTTTCCTTCAACTCCTTATCATCCGGTACACACAATCGGTCTTTAAATTATAAAACTCTATCTGCTCGAGCGTTAAAATTTACTTTTTTTTTTTGGTAAGTGAGCGTTAAAATTTACTCTCGAGTCTTTATCCAAATCTCCCGTAATATCCACAAGAAAAAAATCATTCATCTGCTTTTTTTAAATTTCTTTTATCATTTTCGACTGAATTTTTAGATACGATAGAACCATACGGTCACCTCAAATATATCGTTGAATATCACACTACTTTAAATATTCTATTATTTCCATCTGTTTTATTTGCAATCTTGCTACAAAGCTTGTCCGCCAGTTTAAGGTATCAGCAACTATATTAGCCTTTCCAGATTTGTACATAATTTCACAATCGTAGTCCTTCAGAAAACCAATCCATCTTCTCTAACTCATATTTAATTCTTTTTGTGAAAATAAATATTTTAAATTTTTATGGTCAAAATAAATAAGAAACTTCTCACCATAAAGATAATGTCTCCAAATCATTAGTGCAAACACAACTGCGGCTAGCTCTAGGTTATAGGTTAGATAATTCTTTTCATGTACCTTCAACTATCTAGACCAATAAGCAACTACCTTCCCATTTTACATTAACACACAATCTAAGTCAGTTTTGGAGGTACCACAACAAATTTCAAATCTTCTGGATCCTTTAGGAATAGGCAATACCAGAACAGTTGTCAGGTGGTCCTTTAGTTCTTAAAAGTTTCAGTCACACTCCTCAATCCATGCAAACTTGGCCTCCTTTCTAATTAATTGCGTCAAAGGAATAGCAATTTGAGAGAAATTTTCTACAAATCTTCTATAATACCTTACCGTACCAAAGAACTCCTAACTTTAATTATTGATGTGGGCCTATTCCAATTAGTGACAAGTTCTACCTTTTTAGGGTCCACAACGATGCCACCATTAGAAATAACATGCCCTAAAAATATCATTTTCTCCAACCAAAACTCACACATCCTTAGATAATTCTCATGTTTTTCATGACTTTTGGAGTAGATTAAAATATCATCAATAAATACTACCATAAATTTATCCAAATATAGTCTAAACACCCAATTTATTAAATCCATAAAGGCGATAGGGATATTAGTAAGTCCGAATGGCATAATAAGGAATTCGTATTGGCCATATCTTGTACGGAAAGCTTTCTCGGCCACATCCTCCTATTTAATCCTCAGCTGATGGTATCCAGACCATAGTGAATATTAAAAAACACCGGAGATCATTGTAGTTGATCAAATAGATCATCAATGAGCGGTAAAGGATATTTATTTTTAATCGTGATCTTATTTAGTTCATGATAATCTACACACAGCCGTAAAGATCCGTTATTCTTTCTTACAAATAAGACCGGTGCACCCCATGGGGATACACTTTGCCTAGTAAAATCATTATCTAGCAATTCTTATAATTTTATTTTTAACTCATTCAACTCAGTAGGTATCATACGATATGGTACCTTTGAAATAGGATTAGCACCTAGAATAACCTTAATTTCAAATTCAATTTCTCGGTGAGGAGGTAGTCCGGACAAATCTTCCGAAAATACATCCTTGGATTCACATACAACTAAGATATTTTTTATCGGCACACTATGGCTTCTAATGGTGCTAGCATACCCCAGATAAGTTCGACACCCACCTTGGATCAAATGCTTGGTATGCAACGCCGAAATTAATATGGGCTCATTCCTCTTCCTAATACCTTGGAAGAAGGATTCTACTCCAAGAATGGAGAAAATATACCTTTTTTTAAGAAACATTCCATACTAACATGATAAGATGCCAGCCAATCAACATCTAAAATAACGTTAAAATCACTCATATCTAATAATATCAAATCGACCCTTAAATGTATCTCATTCACCTCAACCGTACACTCCGGATACATAATATCGATAATTATTGATGACCCAATAGGTGTCGATACGGCCAATGAGTAATTTAAGATATTCGGGGTCGATGAAATATAGTATGCAAAGTAGGGGGAAATAAAAGAATGTGTAGACCCAAAATTTAATAAAACAGAAGTTAAAACTCCATAAATAAGAAAAATACCTTCAATCACATTTGATGATGCATCAGCATCTTGAACGGTCACCGCAAAGGTTTTAACCTAGACAGTAGATTTCTTTGCCTCCAACCTCTTAGGCTGCGGGCAATCCTTGATCCAATAGCCTACCTCTCTACAATTAAAGCATGCCCTCAATATTTTAAAGCATATTTTTTCTAAATGCTTATTCCCACAATGGGAACAATTTGCTGTCGAGGCCGGAGAACTAGACAATGGTACTGACTAGATCTCAGAGCTGCTTTTTCCTTTGTCTGACACCTTCCCTTTCTTAGAAGGCCTAGGGACTTCTAAACCGGATCCCGCACTATAACTTGTCCTAGTGGCAGCTCTCTTAGTAAATAATTTCTAAGTCTCAAGCTCCCTTTCAAATATCAAGGCCCTGTCTAATATTTCAGCGTATGTTTGAAACTTTTGCGTCACCAGTTTCTTACTGATCTCATTCCTTAATAATTGTTGAAACTTCTTAACCTTCATTGACTCATTTTTCACAATATATAGTGCGTACCGAAATAACTCAGTAAATTTTGCATCATATTCAGTTACGGGCCGGCTCCCTTGCCTAAGCCTCATGAACTCCTCTTTCCTTTGATCCTGGAGGTTAAAAGGAAAATATTTCATAAAAGCTTCCCTAAACATCTCCCAAGGTATTTCTTCTTCGGGTACACATAGCGTTCTTTTCTTCATTGCCCACCAACTATCAACTTATCCTTCTAACTTATATACTACAAAGGTAACATTCTCCCGATCAGAATATCGGATAACAGTAGATATCTTCTTCATTCTTCGAATCTAAATATCTACTTTTATTGGGTCTGGTTCTTCGAAGAATTCAGGTGCCTGTTCAACTATAAACCTCTCATATACCATTGTTTCAGGATTAACTAGGACTGGGTTAGGGGTAGGAATCGAAGCCGCATGTTGCTGCTCCTTATTTTCTATTATGTGTGCCATCCTGCCTAACAGGTTCAAATATTCAGCCTCTCGATCTTGAAGGACATTATTACCTCATCGAGTAATTCTTCTCCTATGAGCCATACTATTTTTCTATTCCAAAAGAATCACAATATTTATCAGTTCAACATATTCAGATTAGATAAAATGGTTAACAATTATTCAATGCATACAAAACCCCCAAGCTCTACATGTTCTATGCCTTAGTCCTTGAAGGATACTATGGTCCTTAAGGGGTTGTTCATCTCATCTCTTCGTATACTTCTAACTACCCTTGTCCTACTTTCGTCGAAATTGATCTTGAGTTCCCGCTAAATAATCGATAAATTCTATGGCATCTCTTTTCTCTAATACTATTTGTGACGGAATGGGTCATGGTCCACGACATGACCTCCGTTAATATCCAATACACACAAGGTTGAAGGATCTCCCAGGCCAAAGTCACATAATTTGGTGGACTTAAAAAAATTTTTTATTTTATTTTTGTTTTTGTGTACACAAGATCACATAGGCCGATCAACTGGTCAGCCTTGATCGAGTCGGTCTGCTATAAACACACACACACACACACACACATATCAACACCAAAAGACAAATATGAGATGCCACTAGGAATCGAAATTCACTTCAAAACATAACATTAATGCGGAAGCATCTAGATAACCATTTCTTTTTACTACAGTGTCTTTATACAAAATTCTTTCAAGATATCCCCAAAAATACATCAAAATCGGACATGTCCTGCCATAAAAACTCTGATCAGTTCTCTTGCCTATCTAGGCCATCCAGCTTTACTCTTTCTCATCCAATATAATTTCTTGATCACTAAGGATAGGAACAACAAGGAGTGAGTAAGAACCTCAGTAAAGTACTGTAAAAACATGCTTATACAAAGTTTATTTATACAAAACATATATTTAAGGCGAGCGCATAATGATGTAAGTGCATATAGGAAAATCAGTAACAAAACTACAAACGCATGGTAAAGGAACCGAAATTTAATGTTTATCACTTTGCCAAAATTCATAGAACAGTAAAGATTTTCTAATCTTTTTAGAATAATTTTTTTATGGTCTTGAGAGATCAAGGCTAGTAGACACTATTAGCTAATGGTGTGAATAATTGAAGATAGATTGTATTTATTCCATACAATCTAAGGTCTTGGTTATCATGAGACAATATCAACAAATTTTTTCTCCTTATTTACATCTCGAGGGCAGGATAATCAAATAATTTTAGCTTTAATCCGAAGACTATATTATCAAATTTCCTCCTTATTTATATTCCGAAGGTATGATGATCAAATAAATAAATGTCCTCCATCATAACGCCCCAAGTAAGGCAGACCACATATTACTTTATGGACGGAGTCATCTTCGATTATCATTGTAATACCCTAAGGCATGTCAAATAATATTACCTGCTGATCAATTCATGGTCCAATTTCTTACTGATTTAACTTGATTCAAGATACTTTAGTTCTTATTTTCTTAGCCTTGGTTCATCATTCTTCTAAGGCCATCTCATAATTAAATTTTTAGAGATTTTCGGTCATCCGGGTTTTAGAAAGTTGTCCGGTGAATTTTAGCAAATTCATAACAGAATTTATACTTTTATTTTCAAACTTAAACTTGAAATATTCAAAGCATAATTTAAATATGAATCATTCTAAATCATAATATTCATACTTTTATTATGCAAGCTTGATCATAAAATCATGTGAAGATTTGGAAACATGCAATGACATGTTAAATGGAAATAACAAAAACATCAATAAGAAAAATAAAGTTTGAGGTACACTTACCTCAACCTGCTCTAATAGCTTCCTTACTTAAGTTGGCCTGCACGTTTCTTCTTCTATCTTTTTCTTTCTCCTTCTTGCCTTAATTCCCAAAATTCCTCTCTTTTCTCTCATACCACTATTATAGACAATGAAGTAGTTAAGAGTAGAAAGGGGTAAGTTACCTACTCAAATACTTCCTTAGTCTAGAAGGTTGTGGATTTATTTGAGTTGATGGGAGCAAGTGAGAATAAGTTACTATAACCAAACTAGTTGTTAAGCTTATTCCGGTTAACTCCCTAAACCGGTCAACCATGCTATTCGATAGGTCGACTACTTTCAATTTGGCCAACTATTTACTCCGATCAACTATCATATTTGTCGGTCAACTATTTAGTCCAGTCAACTTTCCTGTTTGGCCGATCCACTATCTATTCCGATTCAATTATTCTACTCGGGCGGTCAACTCTTTCTAAAGGGCAACTATAATCTGGCCAACTATTCTACTTAGCCGGTTCACTCTTTCTAAACGCCAACTATCTATTCTGCTTACTTTATTTCCGTAGCTCGACCCTCACACATAATGCCTGCCGCCCACAATTGTAGGGTTGTGGTGTTGGCCACTCATAGTCGTAGAGCCGTAAAATCTAAGAACAACTAATCAATGTTCATTCTATAAATACATCTCTTCCTCCATAGGAATGAGAGGGTAGGAATCAATCAAAATTTTGGATATTCAGACGACCAGAGTGTAAACCTCTCTATTTCTCTCTCGTTAAGCCACTCTTCGATGAGGATAACTCTCACTCTAAAGAAGCTACTATTCTACGAGTGTGATTCTCATATAGAGAGTTGCTCATTTATTGAGTGTATCTCAGTCTTCCATATTATATTCAATCTTCGAACATCCTTATATTTATATATATTTTTTCTCATTTTTCTATCTTTCTTGACTAAATAAAAAAATTATTAATTTAAGTATTGAAAGTTATATCGAGAAACGAGACCCATATCTTGTGACCTCTCGTTTGTCCATTGCGATATGTAAGATTCAGATTAAAATTAGCAAAGATTAGACTCATTTCTAATTGGATATTTAAATTTGGCAACTCATTAATTTGTTCAACAATTTAAATTTAAGAACGCATCAAATATATATATATATATATTTCAAATACACATGCCTCCATAGATTATGGAGAATTGATAAATATAATAATCGATCAGCAGCTGATATTTAAACCAAACTCGGTAAATGACAAAGCCCAGCGTGTAATTATGAGAGTCTATATAATTATCACTATCCTCAGTAATTACTTGCCAACTCAGTCATATATGATTAACGGACAAAGATTTAATCCAACGGCCCTAGCATTTTTCCTTTTAATTCAATCACTCGCACACTAAAAGCACAGGAGCATCATTCTCTATCAATTAAATTGCAAGATTCCTCTCATTTTCCCTCCAATCCTAACCGCAAGCTGAGAGTAAAATCATCTCTCTCTCTCTAGTACTTTGAACACAGCAATGGCGTCCTCAGAGCGAGAAGCACATGTGTACTTCGCTAAATTGGCAGCGCGAGCCAAGAGATACGAAGAGATCGCCTTGCACATGGAAAAGGTTGTTGAAGTGGTGGAGAACGACGAACTCAATGTGGAAGAGAGAAAACTCCTCTCGGCGGCTTACAAGAAACTGCTGGCCGAGAGCCGAGAATCATGGTGCATCCTAAAAGCAATTGAGCAGGAGGAGAGCAGAGGGAACGAGGATCACGTCTCCATGATCAGTGACTACAGATCGAGCACTGAAACGGAGCTGTTAACGATCTGCGATCGGATTTTGAAGCTGCTCGAATGGAAGCTTCTCCCGTCGGCTACATCTGAAGATTCTAAGCTGTTTTATTTGAAGATGATGGAGTATTTTCATGAACGTTACTTTGAATATGCAACCTACGATAATGCTACCCTGGATGAAACGAGCACACTCACAGATCAGGTCCGCAGCTTTCTCTCTCTTCCTCTATCCCTGAAAAGCTCAATTTGATTTTTCATTTTTTTAAAATGAAAATTAACAGGTTTTTAATTATTATATTCTGGTTGTAATTTGTGGTGTTAAGGTATGATTTGTTAAACTCATAGTTGTTTGAAATTTGTGCATCGGCTGTGCTTGCTCGAGATATTCTGTGAGATTAATTGATAGAAATAATTCCATGTTTACAGCATCAAAACAGGCGTTCTCGTTTATATATATATATATGTTTTTGGCATGATTCAGTGTCCTGCCATGCCCTGAGAGCATATATGGCTCAGTGTTCAATTCCTAGAATCATCATGTGCTTCAGGATATTTTCAATTTCAAAGGGCATTGACGTGCACATTGGTTGTGTATAAGACCGTCGCTTAGACGGTTAAGTTTCTGAGATAATGTTGATTGCGAACTTGGAAAGGCAGAGAGGGGGAGGTTAAACACAACAAAGCGATAGCATTGATGATTTATTAAATGCGCAGAAAAAGTATCATTTGTGCAAGTATGTATAATTTCTCTCTCTCTCTCTCTTTTTGTTATCATTGTTACTTCTTATACTTTCATTAACGAATCACTTTAGCTTTAGTAAATTAAAATATTACCTGAAAATTGAGATGTGAAAATTTAGAAATGGATGAGGTAGTATGCTTTTATTTTGGTTGATCAGTTGAACCATATGGCTCTGTTGTGTGGAAAATACTGAACTGCTTACGTTGAGGCTGTCAAGATTATGCAACACGTCATCCGGACACATGATATTTTTGTTGGGAGCTGTGTATGATATGATAATGCAGGTTATGCGTACAGTCTTGCCAGACGCAGGAGTTGCAATTTTTTATTTGTTTGTCAAAATTATTACATTAATCAGTTGAACCAGTTATGATGTAACATATGAACATCGTTTATGCAAACATATAACTATTATCCAAAAGTCTTGTATTGGTAGTGGAGAATGATATTTAAAAATGTCCTAACCAATATTTTTGACCTATATACTGATAAATTTCTACTCGACTAATGCAGGTGATGGGCAAGAAGTTGAAGTTTCGTCTGGCAAGTGAGCAACAACGCAATGATGGAGTGAGTATGAAGGTCAAACTCCAATGTTGGAGCGATGCACGTACTGTCATGGGGGAGAATGAGTGGTATGCTTACCATATTGATGGCGGAAAAAAGAGGAGTGATTATCTGTGGTATGTAAGGCTACGCAAGTTTGCGGCCGAGCAATTTGAAGAGGATTTGCGTGGTATGACAAGGGGAAAGGGAGTTTGCCAGATTACTTCTGAAGGTGATGTGGAGCGTCTGCACTCTCTCGGCGTGAAATGCAAGCCTATCATTCATATGAAAGATAGGGATCTGATACAGTATGCAATGCGTCTGAAATTTTATAAAATTTTATTGGGTAATTGGGAATTTTAGACGATGAGCAACGTAGTTTTGAGCCTCATCTTCTAAATTTCAAAATCTAAGATGAGCAATAAGTAGATTGATTGATGATGGATAGCAAGGTTAAATGGTGCATTGATATGACATTGAACAAAGTAGCAATTGATACCCACTATTATTGTTAGTAATGCCTGACAATACGTTCTGCATCAAAATTCGTTTTCTTCTGTGATTGTCGTTGATATCAGTATAGCTAAATCTGTTGCTACCTTCAATCCTCTGTGCCTCAGAATGAGAATTAGAATTTTATCATGGGCTTCTTAAAGCTTTGAAGCAGGCACGTGGAGGTAGATACACAACAGCCCGAGTAGCCTACTGATCTGGGCTTTTGTTTGTCCCTATGATTCGATGGAATCATGTTGTTGCAGCCGGTTACTATCCTCCTTCCTTTGAAAGAACACTGGGGGCCCTCCCCCATCCCTGCAAAAATGCATTTGCAGTGTCGGTTAATTTCATTGCTTGGTTTATGCCCTCCCCCATCCCTGCAAAAGAAACGAGGGTAAGAAGAAGCTCCTCCTATAATCCTTCCTACATTCAATGTATGCTGTGTGTCGGTTAATTTCTTTGTGATCTCTGTGCATCGCCATGGTCATGCCCACAGGGACAATCGACATGAATTATTGGTTCCTCAATCAATTTTGAGGCGTCCCGTGGATAGCTAAACTCTCACAGATGGCCTTTGGTCTTGGCACTTGCTTATAACCTCTCTAAAAACTGGGGGTTCCTTCTTAGAGACTCCACAGTGTTGGGATCACTCCTGTGTAGAAAATTTTGGAATGGAATGTTCGGAATGAAAAAGATCGGAATGGAATGATCGGAATAAAAAAAGCCCGAATGAAAATTGGCCGGAATAGAATGACTGGAATGAAAAAGGCGGAAATAGATTTCTGAAATGAAAATTGGCCAGCATAAATTTCTGGAATGGATGGAGTTAACAGAATGGATGGAAATTCTTGAATGGATGGAGTTTCTGGAATGGATGAAAATTTCAGAATGGATAGAAATTTTAGAATGGATGAAAATTTCGGAATGGATGGAATTTTTGGAATGGATGAAAATTTCAAAATGGATGGAATTTCTAGTATGGAATTTTGGATTGAAATTTTTTGAAGGAAAGTTGACTGGAATGAAGAAAGGTCCAGAGTGGACTTGGTCAATGCCTGGGAACTATAATCAAAAAGTTGGTCACCTATAACGTCTGTGTAATCAGTTTTTTCAGAAAGGAAAGTTGACTATCAAAGTGGGCAACTGATAGGTTGAATAGGTCAACTCCTCCTGACAGAGTTGTTAGGGGTCACTCCCGTATAAAAGTCCTGATGGGTGGAAGATTTTGTCTTTGTACGAGGACCTTATATTCTACTAAGGTCCGTGGACTGTGCACTGGATAAGTATAAGGAATTCTAGTCAACGTTGTTGATCGGAAGTTTTGGTTTGGTGAAAATGACCGGTCAACGTGATGTTAATCGGCCAATTATGTGTTCTGGTCAACATGATATTGACCGGCTGAAGGCATGTGGCTTTGCCAGTATTGCCTAAAGATCTCAGAAGAATGACCAACTGGTTAACAAGGAGTTGACCGGCAAAGTGGAGAAGCTGGTCAACGAGGCATTGACTAGCTAGGAGAAGAAAACGGCCAATGGAGTATTGGCCGTTTTCATCAGGGAATCCAGTAGAGTGTCAACTCAAAAGATTTTCTAAGCATGTGTGATCTCAGGAGGTTATGCACAATATTTGGGAGCCATTTTGTGTAAAGTATCTTTATATTGTTAATAGGGATAGATTTTATTGGTAATAGAATATTATACAAATTAACACAATATATATGCCTGTATTGGAATAGTGAGGGGGTTAAAAAAAGTTTCTAAGTGTATGAAATAAAGGAGAGAAAGGGATGAAGAAAATAAAGAGCAGTAAGTGAAAAATAAAGTGTGAAGATTTTTATATTCTCGTGCTCTATTCTTCATTTTTGCCTCAAGGGCTTATGTAGTCGTGTATGGTTTGTAACTAATCTTATATAGTGAAACATGTTCTGCGGACTTCATGTCCCGTGATTGTTTCCTTATTTGGAAAGAATTTTTTATGTAAAAATCTTGGTGTTTAAATTTTCTTCCTTATTCCTCCTTTCACTGTGTGAGTGTGTTCACGGTGGTAGTCGGACGTCATCTACCCCAAAAAGTGGTACTAAAGAGTCAGGTTGAGAACTCTGTCTAAATGGCGTCGTCGTTTTTAATAAATTTATCGTTTAGTGTGGAGTTATTTAACGGGCAAGTTGACTTCATCCTTTGGTAAGAAAGGGTGAAGACCATACAGGCTCGAGAAGGTATGGTAAAAGCATTGCAGAAGAAGGAAAAGAAGTTGAAAAACTTGATCGATCAAGAATCATAAGACAGAAGGGATCTTGCTAACTGCACCATAAAGCTATGTCTGGCAGATAATACCCTCTAGGAGGTCCTCGACTTGATAGACCCGGCAGAGATTTGGGAGAAGTTAAAAAGTCAGTACAAGTCCAAGTCCAAGTTCTTGATAACTAAGCTGTACATGAAGAAGCAGTTCTATGGCAAGTGGTTGTCGAAAGATAGGAGTTTTGAAAAGCACTTGGATGAGTTCAATAGGATAGTGACGCAGATGTCGGCCCTTGGCGATGAGATCAAGAAAGAGGACAAGGCATTGGTATTGCTGGCTTCTTTGCCAATTTCATATGACTATATTGTCACAACTCTGTTGTTTGGAAAGGACACACTTAAGTTGGACGGTGACATTACTTTCTTACTCATGAACGAGTCAAGGCGGTCATAATGGGCCTCAACCTCCTCGTATTTTGAGGTACTTGTGACTGAATCTAGGGGAAAAAATAGAGGATGCAACCAAAAGCCTAGAGAGAAGGGTTGCAATAAATCTCAAATAAGGTATCAAAATCTTGAGTATCATCACTGTGGCAAGAAGAGCCACATCAGAAAGTATTACTCTTCATGGAAGCGTGAAAATAAGGAGAAGGAGAAATGAGAAAAGGGGTAAGGAGAAGAAAAGCCCTCAGTCTCCGTGGTCGTAGGAGGCGATCTCCTGTTGACGTGTGAAGAAAATGTGGCAAGTCTGACAGACCATGAGTCCAACTAGATGGTTGATTCTAGTGCCTCCCTCCACACCATGTCCAAGAGGGGACTATTTACTTCATACACTCTAGGAGATTTTGGAGTGATAAGGATAGATAACGAAGGAATATCCCCAATTGTTGACTGAGGTGATGTCGTACTGATCACTAATAATTGGACTAAACTGTTGTTGACAAATGTACGATATGTCCCCGACATCCAACTGAGTATAATTTCAGTTGGCTTACTTGATGATGAAGGTAATTACAATACCTTCTGTGAAGGAGAGTGAAAGTTGACCAGAGAATTTCTCATTGTAGCACGATAAAAAAAGTACTCCGGCCTATATGTAATGAAGGCATGTGCAATGGCTAGAGATGTGAATGCTATGACCAGTAAGGAGTTTGAGAATCTGTGGCACCGTAGGTTGAACCACATGAGTGAACGCGAATTATATCATTTGGCCAGAAATGACCTTATCCCAGGGTTGAAGGAGGACGAATTGATGACATGTCCTTATTGCACTGCCGGCAAGTAACGAAAAGTCTCGTTCCATGGACACTCATCCTCTACAAAGGCAAAGTTACTTGACCTGGTCCATACTAATTTATGTGGACCATTTAAAGAGAAGTATTTTGGTGGAGCCCAATACTTTATATCTTTTATTAATGATTGTTCCAAAAAATTGTAAGTTTACTTACTGAAGATTAAGGATCGAATTCTTGGTATATTTGAGTAGTTTCATACTCTGGCGGAACGTCAGATTGGAAAGAAATTAAAGATAGTCTGAAATGACAATAGGGGCGAGTACAATGGGGCATTGATGACTACTACCGGTCTCATAGTATTAGGTATCAGAAGACACCACCAAAAATGTCACAGTTGAATGGAGTGACCAAACAGATGAACCGCACACTTCTGGAGAGGGTAAGGTGCATGCTTTCTGAGGCAAAACTTCCTACATCCTTTTAGGTAGAAGCACTGAAGACAACAGCTTATATCATTAATAGGTCGCCTAATAAGCTTTTGAAGGATGAAGTGTCAGAGAAGATATGGACAGGAAAAGAGCTGTCTTATGACCATTTGCGAGTATTTGGATACAAGACCATTGTTCATATCCCAAAAGATGAAAAGGCCAAGTTGGAGTCAAAGATGATATAGTGTGTTCTTTTGGGCTATGGTGAAGATGAACCGGGGTATAAATTTTATGATCCAGTTGAGAAAAAGCTTATTCGATCGATGGATGTAACCTTTATTGAGAATGAAACGATTGAGGATATTGGTAAGAAGACCAAGTATGAAACTGGCCGGACGGATAAAGTGAGTATTGAAATTGTCTGTCCACTACCTCTACAAGATGCGGACAATGGCCCAGGAGTGGCTGAGAACAATAATTAGTTAATAACGGTACCTAATGAGGATCATGATGAAGTCACTCCTCAACTGACCGAGGAGGCCCAGGAGGTTCCTGTTTGATGATCCTTGAGAAATCGGCGGCCGTCCGTCCGTCTGCCATCTAGTGAGTATGTCATGTTTATTGATGTCAGAGACTTTGAAGTTTTTGAAGAGGCTATGAAGGATGTGAATAAGGAGAGATGGTTGGAAGCCATGGAAGATGAAATAAGCTCTCTCCATAACAATTACACTTTTGATTTGGTTGAATTGCCTAAGGGGAAGAGAGTCCTAAAAAATAAATGGATCTTCCGTTTAAAAACTGATGAAAATACCATAAAACCAAGGTACAAGGCGCGACTGGTGGTAAAATATTATAATCAATGGAAATGGGTTAATTTTGATGAGATTTCTACCCTAGTGGTGAAGATATCTTTCATAAGGGTTGTGCTTGACTTGGCTGTTGCTCAGAATTTAGAGGTGGAGCAGTTGGATATTCAATGGCTTTTCTCCATTGTGATTTTGAGGAAGAAATTTATATGGAACGGTCGGAGGGATTCAAAGTTAAGGGGAAGGAATAACTTGTTTGTCGTCTGAGGAAGAGCTTGTATGGATTGAAATAGGCTCATAGACAATAGTACAAGAAATTCGAGTCGGTCATGGTCAGTCAAGGATATCGGAAGACTACTTGTGACCACCGTGTATTTACACAGAGTTTTTCCAAGGACGACTTTGTTATTCTTTTTCTTTATGTGTATGACATGCTAATCGTTGGACACAATGGTACTCGGATAAATAAGTTGAAGCAATAACTTGAGTAGTCATTTGCTATGAAGGACCTGGGGTTGGCGAAATATATTCTTGGCGTCAGAATTATTTGCGACCAAGAGGCAGGGAGATTGTTGCTGTCTCAAGAAAATTATATTGAAAAGGTGTTCAAACGTTTCAACATAGACAAGTCCAAACTTGTGAGCACTCCACTGGTGAACCACCACAGACTAAGCAGTCGCTAGTATCCATCCTCAGTGAAGAGATAGCAAACCCACTCATCAGCCGTACAAAGCTTGATGTATGCCTTAGTGTGTACCAGGCCAGACATAGCACACGCAGTTGGCACAAGTCGGCCTTTTTTGTCAAACTCAAGAAGAGAGTATTGGTCCGCCATCAAATGGATAATGAGATATATCCGAGGAACTTTCAAGAGGTTCCGGTGCCATGAAAGTGACAAGCCTCAATTAGTGGGATACTTGGATATTGATATGGCCCGGGACATTTACTCATGTAAGTCCATCTCAGGATACTTGGTGAAGTTTGTTTGCGGCGCAGTTTCTTGACAGTTTAAGTTGTAGAAGTGCATTACCCTTTTAATTATTTAGGTTGAGTACATTACAGTGATAGAAACTTGTAAAGATATATTATGGATGAAGAAGTTCATCCAAGAATTGGGCCTTAGTCAAGAAAAGTATGGGATACTTTATGATAGTCAGAGTACTATACATCTTTGTAAGAATTTTTCATTCAATTCTAGATCGAAATATATTGATATTCGATGCTATTGGGTGAAGGATGCTATTGAAGTAGGCTTGCAATCACTGAAGAAGGTAGGAATTGAAGAAAATGACATAGATATGATGACCAAGATTTTACCGAAGGGTAAGAATGAGGCTTGCTGCAGTTTGGCTGGGCTGACGAATTCTAATTCCCCACGGGCATGAGGAAATATTTATGGGGGTCACTCCCGCGTGGAAGTCCTAATGGCCGGAGGATTTCGATGGAATATGAGAACCTTGTGTACTATTAAGGTCTGTAGACTATGCATGGGTTAAGTATAAAGAATTCCGATCAATATTGTTGACTGAAAATTTTGATTTGGTGAAAATGACCGGTCAACATCGGCCAATTATGTGTCCCGGTCAACATGATATTGACCGGCTGAAGGCATGTGGTTTTCCTCAGTATCACTCAAGGATTCCAGAAGGACGACTAGCCGATCAATCGAGAATTGACCGCCAAGTGGAGAAGCCAATCAACAAGGCGTTGACTTGCCAAGAGAAGAAAATAGCCGATGGAATATTGGTTGTTTTCATCGGGGAATTAAATAGGGTGCCAACTCAAAAGATTTTCTAAGTATGCATGATCTTAGAAAGTTATGCGCGATCTTTGGGAGTCGCTTTGTGTAGATTATCTTTATATCATTAGTAAGGACAAATTTTATAGAGAATAGAATATTCTACAAATTAATACAATATATATGCTTATATTGAAACGTTGAGGGGGTTAAAAAAAAGTTCCTAAGTGTATAAAATAGAGGAGAGAAAGGGTTAAAGAAAATAGAGAGTAATGATTGAAAAGTAAAGTGTGAAGATCTTTATATTCTCATACTCTATTCTTTATTTTTACATCAAGGGCTTGTATAACCGTGTGTGGTTTGTAACTAATCTCATATAGTGAAACTTGTTCTATGGATTAAGTGTTATGTGATTTTTTTCTTATTTGAGAAGGATTTTTCACGTAAAAATCTTGGTATTCAATTCTTCTTCCTTATTCCTTATTTCAATGTGTGTGTGTGTTCGTGGTAGTAGTCGGGCGCCATCTCCCCTAACAAGAGTGACGTTTAGCAGAGTAGATTATAGAGATGTGAGAAGGAGAAAAATGTAAAAGAGAATAAAGAATAGTCATTCTTTACTCTTGTATTCTTGCTTTTATTTCTGTTCTCATCTCTCCAAGAGTTTTTGTAATCAAAAGGGTTTCTATAACTATATTCACATAGTGAAATTTATTTATAGACTAAGTGTTCTATAATTTTTTTGTTTTATTTTAGAAAATAATTTTTTACGTAAAAATTTTATATGTTGTTGCTCTTTCCTTCATCTCTTTATTATGTGCGTTATCTTTCTTATCCAACTGGCCATTATCCTTATCTTCCCGAACACACAGGTCTTGATCAAAGTCATATGCTTGCTCATCATCACAGTCCATTAGATTTGTGCAATTTGAAGTACCTAGTACTATATGATCAGTTTCTCTGTGCTGTTTATTGAGTTTGTTGAGCCACCTAGACGTCGTCGTCCCGGGGAGGGGGAAGGGGGATTAGAGTTCCGTCGAGAGGAAAGAAAAGGAAAAGTTTTGGAGACCGATACAGAAAGGGGGATGGTTTGAGATTATCGGTGATCGATATACCTAGTTGTCTTTACTTACCGGAAAGGGAGAGAGAAAGGCGGCACCCATCTAATTTCCTTTTTAAAAATTAATTAGAATCGAAAGTTGAGTGAACAGGGAATCCTGCTCGGCAAAGCATATCCTTCCCCTTTTTTTTTTCTTCGTTTTTTGGATATAACTTTTTAAATATAATTTTAAAATAAAAAGAAAAAAATAATCAAAAAATGTAAAAAAAAAGAAAAGAAAAGGGGTGAATGATCGCGCTCTCTCGCTGCCCATTATTCATTTGGCAAGCTAAACCACCGCCTGTAGCAACGTCCTATTCTTCCTTTCTCCACCATCCCCCTCTCATCGGAGGCCCAGCCAGAAAGCCACAACGATAGTAAATAGGGTTTTACCATGAGATGTGAAAAAAATCTTATTAAAATGCCTGCGAAATATAGGGCTGCGAAATCTAATTAAAATGGAATTTCATAAGCGAAGGGTGATGAAAGTATTGGGCCTTCAAGGCCTTAGCCTTTGGGGTTTTAATCGAACCAGAATGCATGATGCTTTGGAACGTGGCATAGAGAGACTATTCCAGTAATAATACCTTGTTTGGAAGAGACATTTTTTAGGGCTTTTGGTTTGAAAGATGCATAAACATACAATAGAAAGATCATAGGTTAGAAAAATATAGATCAAATAACAATTTAGAAAAAAATATTTTAATATATCCAAGATTAACATAATAATCATATTTGAAATGTATGGTCTAGATATGAAAAATAATGTATTAAATGATTTTACTCCATATAAATTTTTTATTTCCTGTGTTAAAAGAATAAGCCAATACGTAAGATAACATACTATTTTTAAGTTAATTATCTTCGAGCTAATTTCACTTCTTTTTTCCTAATTCTGAAAACTTTTATTAAGATGTGGACTTGGTTTAAATTTAAGCTACAAACCAATAAATGCAGTTTTTGAAAAATTCTTAAGTAGAAAAAAAAAAAAAAAAAACATAGCATGGTCATGGGGTGTCTCATGGCATTGCATAGGGACTGTTTAAAAAGAACAAAAAAGAAAAAGAAAAAGAAAAACTCAAACACATAGTATTACATAGTCCGTTGATTTGGCAAATTAATTGGAATCAAAAAGTGATGTTGCCACCTACATTTAAAGAAGCCCTTCCTAATTAAAACTGATACTTGATTAAGTTAATCCTTAGCTAAGCATATTAATTTACTTTCCATCAAACACCTCCCAACTGGCCAACTATCCACTCCTCTCCTCTATCGAAATCAGCCGGCCAACCCCCCTTCCCCCACTCCATTGATGAACTCAGCCTCCTCCCCTACTCTCTCTCTCTCTCTCTCTCTCTCTCTATATATATATATAATTAGATGATTGGTTTTGTGAATAATTAACACTTTGTATGCTAACGATTCAAAAAAGAATACTCGATCCTCTATGTTTGGCTAATCTATTACATTCAACTAGGTAGTCCGATGTTCTAGTTAAATTAAAGGATGAATGTTGAGTTTTCCTCTATTTGTACCAATTTCAACTTAAATAATATTAATCTCTATTCTTTTCTTCATCTACTACTTTCAAATACATCAACTGGTATCAAAGATTAAAATTTCACAAATTTAGGTTGTATTAATTGGAATTACAGATCAAAATTTCAATAATATAGGCTATATTGATTGCTGTTAGAAATTATTGTGTTGGGAGGTCACTCCCATATGAAAGTCCTAATGACCGGAGGACTCAGAAGAGTTCATAAACTGCGAAGCGAATAATCAGAAGGAATTCTGGTAAATAATTGGAAGGGAAACAATGTCTGGTCAATATGTTGACTGGCGAGTGGTATAAACTGCCCTGCATTGTTGAAAGTGTCACGAACACGAACCTAACAGGTCAATTTAAATGATTAATTATAATTTCTAAAATCCAAAATAATTTTAGACAAATAATATTAAGTCCCAAAATTCGGGTGTGACAAACCAAAATATACACTCAACAAAATTAAAATCCTCACAGGACCACTTCGAACAACCGTCCGAACAATATAAATGTAACCTGCTCTACAATAATCGTAAGGGAGATAATAATCCGACTCAAAAATCATCATCAAACATAACATAATATTCAAACTATTCCCGAAATGTACCAATAAGCTCATATCCGGCCAATTCTATAATCCAATTACATCAAACATAAATATAAACCATAATAAAAATGAAACTCACCAAATCGGACGAATATCTGACTGATCACGTCTTTACTTTTGTACTGCATTCGAACCTTCTACTCTGAATGGACAAAACAGACAAATAAGCCTAATGCCCAACAAGTATCATATTTAATCAAAAGGAGTCCAATAAATCAGATAAGATGTCAATGGATGAAAATCCAATCAAATTTTAAAATAAATCCAAATCGCCGATAAGACAAATTCAACCGAAATCCAAGATCCAAATTTCAAAATCTAATGGTAGTCTCGTACTCAAATCAAATATCCAAGTTCAAACAAATGTCCAATTTAAAAAATAGTCCTCGTCCGGACGTATATATATATATAAATATATATATAACCAAAATAGAGGTGACCCGAACCAATTCCAATACCGATGTCGATCCGAGTCCAAATCTGAGTCCGAGTCCAAGTCCAAATCCAATGCCCGATCAGCTTGTGATTTGGGGCAGAATCCGATAGCTGGATGATCCAGTAGCGTGCGCAGAGATCGAAGCAGCACTACGACAGATGCTCCAAAGGTTCAAATCAAAACGTATAATCAAAATCATGTGTACGAGACATACCAAGCCCAATTATAGGCAAAAATTGGCGAATCTCAAATCCAAGTCCAAAAATTCATATCCATATCAAAGTCCAATACCAATTAACGTAAAAATATAAATTATGCACCAAATTTGGGTTCTCATTATTTGAAGACTAGCTTGAGGAAAGGTTACACATAATCCCGGTAACCTTAGGCCAAAATCCATGTACTGTGTACCCATAGATAAGGTTGCTCACTATGTTTTGCCACCGGCGGCTTTGGGTGTATTCCTCAAGTTTGTCAAATATATTAGGACGTCCGAATATATTCTAAGGTCAAATCAAATTATCCAAACGGAAAGAGTCACTACTCCAATCCTTTCCTACCGGCGAAAAGGGATTTCCAAATAAATCTCCCCGTCGGGAGTTGGGCAGAGTCTAATAATCCAAATCCAAATGTAATGACCACACCCCGACACGTGCATGCGACTGCACGGCCAATGCAAAGTTTCATGCTCATTTTTTATACAAATATATTAATATAAAAATACACAATGTCTAATAAATTATTCAGACTTTTAGAAAAATATTAAACTCTCCAAAATTATAAAATCCAATCCAATAATCCCCAAAACATCCAATGAACTACACATGTATGTCCAGAATAAATAAATGGGTGTGCCAAAAATTCATGCATGTTAGTAAAAATTTTAAATAGTATCCAAAATATATCAGAAATTAAATTAGACTAAAGAGTGGGTTTACAGATATTTACCTGGACCTCATACTTTACAAATATGAAGAAAAGATATTCCGAGGTACCGAACTGCGCACTTCTTCTCCCTGCTTGCGCTGCATGTGCGTACCCGGTCCCCCTTCTCTCACTGTGCAGCTCCTGCGCACAGCCACGGTGCACCACAGCAATTTTCGGTCCCCGGTGCGCCACTACCGGCCGCCGACGGTAGATATTTGGAGAAGTATGAGACCTAATTGAAAAGTCTGCTGTAGATTGTGAGAAAGCGTCATTTTGGGTCACATATTTCTTAAGGCGATATTTGGAAATCCGAAGAAGATGACAGCATTGTCAATTGAAAAAGACCGTATGAGGTCTCAGAAGTGTGGAGTTTCTTGAATCTTATTGATTGTGATGGGTGATTTGTTAAAAGTTTCTTGAAGACTTTAGTGTTGTGGCGCCTTTGGAATAGAAGTAATTAGTATTCAAATAAAGTGATACTGGTGAGTATAGTTTTCGGTAATTGAAGAATGGTTGTCACCGGTGTCAGTTTTATCGATTCCTGATGGATCAGAAAGTTTGGCAGCGTTCAGTAATACTCTTAAGGAAGATTTCGACATATACGAATTCAGTATGGTCGGGCACATTATTCAAACAAAAGTCAAGGATGCGGCACAGGTTGGAGGATTTTTGTATGAAGTGCAATGGCAAGGATGCCAGTAGGAAGACTAGGTCAGAAGAATTTTTCTTTACTGCCAGGATTGGCTTCTGAACAAAATTTCTATCTGTGGGAGAAACTTTTGAGAAGATCAGAAATGAAGCCCTTTTGGATGAACTTCATTAAAGTTGAAAGTGATTGAGTAGGCAATCTCGGGCATTCTGTACCGGTGCTTTCCATTTGCTCGTTTGAGAGGAGGCATGTTCACAAGAATTCTCTCGTTTGAGTATCGTTGATTGGATGGAAGTTCAGAAGCAAATGCAGTTGTTAGCAGCTATATTAAGTTTGGATTTGTCTAAGTTCGATGAGAACATCGAAGATTTTTCACCTTGCAGAGCAGAGAGAGAATTTGATGGCAAGTTGATTATGTGTCGAGGTTCGCAGGCAAAATATAAAGTGTGAGGTTGTGGCCTGTGTGGTAAGGTATATCCGTGTCTAAAGATGAAGTCGAGCTGAAGAAGAAGCCTCGAGATTGGTGTTTTTAGGTCTGTCTCGGATGATTAGAAGATTGGTAGCAATTTGGACGATGATGGATGAATTGATAGAGTCACCTCTTTTATTGCCGATCAGGATGTCGTTCCCGAGATTCGTTGTTGGCATGTTGTCGAGTTGAGAAGATTGTAAGATATTCTGATTCTGAAACTTCTGATTTTGATTGGAGGCAGATAATAAATCAAAGTAGCGCAGCAGAAGTGTATAGACTTTTGGCTATTTGTCAATAAATGTGATTTGAGGATTCAAGCATGAGATTGGATTTGCGGTCCGATTTGAAGTTCGATGTGGATGGTCAGATGTTTATGGAAGCACCTTGAAGAGAAGAATTTTGAGTTGGAGGTCGTCGGGTAATTTGAACATAAGGTTCGTTGGAATCTTCCAAGTGTTCGGTAGGTCGGAGAGGCGGTCTATATATTTGCCTTATCTCTGAATTTGATGTATGGACATAATATGGTATATGTGATTTCTATGAGAAATATGTGAATGATCATTCGATTGTGCTTGGATCAGAATCGTCATCCATTGACAAGAATTTGTGTTGTGTTATAACTTCAATTTGGATTTTGGAATAGAAAGGATCAGATTTTGGAGGAATCACTCAATCGAGAAAGTGGTCTGAGAAGAGCGAAGATGAAGTTGAAAGAATATCCTCATTATGTGATATTTGAGGTTAAGATTGAGATGCGTAAATTTCGAAGCCGAAATTTTTGTAAGGAGGGGAGAATGTATTATCCCAGATATTGGGAGGATCTTTGGATCGGTTGGGTTGGCGCCTGGGGTGCGCCCGTATTGCCACCCAAATATTAATTCGGATTTTGGAATAAAAGAAAATTAAAATATAATAATAATAATAATATTATTATTATTATTATTATTAATATATTATTATTATTATTATTATTAAAAAAATGAAAAGAAAAAAAAAGAAAAAAAAAAGAGAAAGAGATAAGGATGAAGAGGATCGTGGAGAGAGGGAGAAAAAGGAGGGAGAGGGTTTTGGCTGGTGCGCGGTGGAGGAGAGGAGGAAGGATAGAGGCGGCCGGCGACGGCGTCGTGCGGCGAGGATGGCACCGTGATGGTGGTTGTTGATGGTTCGAAGTTTGGCCGACGGCGACGCTCGGAGGAGGCCGTGCGGTGGTGGTAGGTGAAGGCGGTGGTGTGTGTGTTGAGTGAGTGTGTTGGGTTGAGCCCAATGTGTGTGTGTGTGTGTGTGAGTATGTGTGGTGTGTTGGGCTGGGCCCAAGTGTGTGTGTAAGTGAGAGTGTTGGGCTGGGCCCAAGTGTGTATGTATATGTGTGTAAGTGAATGTGCGTATTAGTGTATTGGGCTGGGCAGAATTGGGCCCATTATGTGCTTAATATAAATTTGGGCTGAGCCAGAATAGGTATTATGTGTGTTGGGCTGGGCCCAGTGTGCTGTTATAGAATGATAGTAGATTTGAGTTAAGTGGGTATATTAGTGGGCCATTGTTGGGCTGGAAATTGAAAATGGTGAGCATGTATATGTGTTATGTGCATGAATACAAATATATATATATATATATATATATATATATATTGATATATTGGTACACGTGTGTGTACGATAGAGAATATAGAGAACGTTTACATTTTACGTAAAAGAGGTAATTGCCGTGTTCGGAATTCTAGAAATCGGATTGAGCTTATTAAATTAATTGGGTTGAGAATTGAAATAAAAATATCATTTACTTTAACAGAAAGGTCATTCCGAGATAAAGTATAAAAGTAGTGAAATAGTGAGTCGATCATATCTCGACCCTTGTATTCCTTTTGAACGCTTAGAGATACGTTCTTCGTGCTGGATTTTGATTGTGCGAGACGATCTCACAAGACCGATGACACATTTTTGATGTTGCAAGCGTTTTTGCATATACTCCTGTGTGTGAGTATATATATTTGTCCTAGTGCAGTACAAGCGTTGAGGAGAGTGTGTGAAAACATTAAAGATCGGTCGAATGGGAGGCTTTGGTACTTTTAATGTGGTCTACACTTATCCGATATCGATTTCCGTATCCTGGTGGATTGAGGACGTTCTTTTAGTGTGGCGGGATACTTATGGCCCTGTGATCATCGTAGATCATGATATCGTGGGTATCATGGCGGGAGATCTTGGGTTTGACGTGTGAGTTGTCTTCCGTACACTGGGCAGCCGAAGAGGAGCACGATGTGAGCATGCTCTGGAGACGCCTTTTTGTGGTGGTAGTCTCGTGGGACCATGGATTTGGTGGGAGGTCAAACTTGCGAGCACGGTAGCCCGTGCAAGTACCCACCGTCGGGGAATATACGCACCTTTTGATCACTGTGTGGAATAAGATCCGGATGATTTCTTTCAGATATTCTATGATTGTGAGTACCTCATTTGTTGTGGGCAGATCCTTGTGTGGATCCGGCGTGATCCCTGATTGATGGAATCCATGTTGTATTGTTAACGTGAGTATGCTAGTCGCTCGCCGACATATGGACGGAAAATCCTCAACTGTCGTTGATATCGGATTCGCGGGATTACCACCATTTATCGGGACTCTTGTTATTTTTGGATGTTGGTCTCAGGGGACCCATTTGCCCAGAGTCGTGTTTACGTGTTGTGCTGCAATAACTGGCTCTGATATAGTAGGATGCACATGTATGTTGAAACCTTCGTAGATGGATCCGAGATCGTTATTGTTGTTAGCGTTTTTGATTATATACTCACGGCCTCACCACCCTCAGATTTTCTGGCTCCAGATTGAGTTGGCAGCAGATTTTAGCTCGGATGATATGCATGGGCAGATGGTTCCAAGAGAGTTAAGGATGGAATTTATTTCGTTATTGCAATTATGTATTTTATTTTCGTTGAGTTTGATCATGATGTAGTCATTGAAATGAATGAGATGTTTGATATGTGAAATTTATGTTTATTTGGGTTTTAAATTTTTAGTCCTCTAACAGTAAATTTTTCGGGGTGCCCACAAGTCCATAAATCATGTGCATGACATTTTTCTTTTTTTTTGGTAAGTAATCTTCGAACGTGATTATGTGCAAATGACATGTGTTGCTGAATTTAGTAAAATTCTTTTTTGTATCATATGAAAACAGTAAAACAAAAAAAAGGGAAAGAAAGAAAGAAAGGACTTCAGAATAAAATTAAAGGAATTTTAGAAAAAAATTTCCTGTAATGAAGTGAAATTCATAAATTTATTTTTTGGTCAGTAAAAAAAAATAGAATAAAACCTATGACTTGTAATGAAGTGGGAAAAAATAGTATTAATATATTTTTATTATTGCTGATTTTTTAGACTTGTAGTAAGCAAAAAGCTATGATATAGGTACAGAGGCATTATTCGAACATAGGAGGCAAAAATCACTGTGACTTCATTGTATATTGGTTAGATATAGTTAAATAGCTTCCAACTTCACAAACCACCCACCTGATGAGAATGGGGAATAAAAAATCAGAATACAGATACGTTAGAAGTAGCACAGGGAGGGCAGAAACCAAACAATGAATTGAAGGTAGCTAGTCTTAATTCTCACATTTTTAAGGCAACGGGAGCTGAACATAGCGGCAGCTAGCCATGTAAATAGCCATATCGGTATCAACAACAATCGTAAAAGAAAAGGCAAATAGATGTAGAATAAATATACAATCCGACTTCACAAACAGTGAGTATCAAATTCTACATATCAATGTACCTTTTCCTTGCATTACCCATCAATACAACCTCTTAAAATGTATCTGATTTTGAAAATTGAAAGATAGGGCAAAAAACATCTATATAGCCTCCACATATTGCTCATCTTTTACGACTCCCAATTTCCTAATAGGATTGTATAAAATTCCTTACGAATTACATACTGTAACAGAAACCTATCTTTCATGTGAATGATAGGCATACAGTTCATACCGACATGGTGCAAAAAATCCACATCACTTTCGTATGCAATTTGACAAACTCAAAATTGTCTAATCATACCACGTAGCTCAATGTCCAAACCATCAGCCGCAATCCCACTTAGCTTAGCATTCCACGGAAAATCACGCTTCATCACCCAGTCTTCAAAATGATCAGCCAATTTATTTTGCTCATCTTTTACAATAAGTGCAGATTTCCAACATTGGTGTTTGCACCTTACTCACACTCCATAGTCGCATTGTTATTCAGTCGCTAGTTGAAATTTTATCTTAGTATCCTTCACTTGTATCAACCACATCGAAATTTATTAACATATACGGTCCAAAATATTGGGTAGGAAATATTGAATTATAATTCTCCATGTTTGTTTAAGCGCTGCTCATATGTTGCAAATAATACACCACAACTTGTTCAACCGATTAACTTAATAAGTTTGATAGCAAAAAACAAAATCATCGCTTAAAAATTGCAAGTCCTCTGGCGTCTGGAAAGACAGTATACATAACCTGCATTACCAAATCACGCATGACCCCTTAACAGAACATCATGCATCTGGATGACACATTGCATAGCCTCAACAAAAACAATTCGGTATTTCCCACACCAGGTAGTCATATGTTTCAAGGGGAATACAAAAAATAACGGCATGTTAAATCATCCAATTCTCGATTTCACCTTACCAGAATAACACAGTATGACAAACCTAAATTTTTGCATTAACATTTTGATTTAGTAAAGCTCAAGTGCTCCGTCAATGAATAGATAAGAAGTCACGGGGAGAGAAAAAATATATAGATGAAATCACACAAATGATAAGTTTTCTCCGTATTCAACAAATTATCAATGCCGTTACTTTGCCTTGTTTAACCTTCCATGCTTTTTTCATAGAAACTTAAATGTCTAGGTGACATTCCCATGACCATGTTTGCGTACGTAAATGCCCATTGAACTTGAAAATATGAACTTAAGAATACTAGGAGTTGAATATTGAGACTAATATGCTCTGGAAACATGATTGAGAACTGAAACACCACTTGCTAATTCAAAACAATAAGCCGATTTTTTTTTTTGAAAAAGGTTAATCTGCATTTTTTCTCTAAACGACAACGCATATTTTGATACCGTAACAACCAATCCAAGCATGTGAGACCGAGCATGAAATTATTGTCATGAATTAAACGCACAAAAATATCTCAAGTATGTACAACCATGCACAAATTTCAACTAACCATCAGATTAGCAGAGATGTGAGGGGATTAACTCAAATCTAGAACGTAATAAATATACCTGTCAATTTATATTTTTTAGAAAAGAAAATATAAATCAAACATCATAGAAATAGAAGAGAGAAAGTTGAAGACCTGCTGAATGAGTGTGCCTGTATCATCTAATACAAGCTCAAGGTAAGTTATAAATTTGAAAAGACACTTGTGAAAATATTTCATCATCCTCAAATAAAATGACTTAGAATCCCTGGACATTGCCAACGGGAGAAGCTGACATTCGAGCAGCTTCAAAATCTTGTTGCAGATCGTTAACAGTTCTTTCTCAATATGTTCTCTATGGTCACTGATCATGGAGAGATGGTCTTTGTTCCCATGACTCTCCTCCTGCTCGATTGATGATATGATGCTCCACGACTCTCGGCTCTTGTCCATTAGGTTCTTGTAAGCCATTGCGAGGTGTTTCACTCTTTCATGGCAAGGTTGTTGTTTCCCACTGCTTCAACAACCGTTTCCTTAAATCGCTTTGCCAATTTTGCCCTAATACGGTAGAGAGAGAGAGAGATGATTTTACACTCAGCTTGCAGTACAAATTGGAGTGAAAATAACCAGTATTTTTGACCGGAGATGATGCTACGGCGCTTTTAGGGTGCACTTGACTATGTTAAGGTAATTTTAGTTTGGATTTTCATGGCGAAATTGGCGTCCTCAGCGTGAAAAGCGAGTGTATACTCGGTGAAAGTGTCAGAGAGAGCGGAGAGATACATAGAGATGGTCTATTTTTTGGAAAAGGTTTTTGAAGCGGTGGGAAACGAAGAGCTCGCCATAGAAGAGCGAAAATTTCTCTTGATGGCTTACAAGAACCTGATAGCTGAGAGTCGTGGTGTATCATATCATTAATCGAGCAGGAGGAGAGCCACAGGAACGAGAACCATCTCTCCGTTATCAGTGACTACGTAGAACACTTTGAGAAGGAGTTGTTGACGATCTAAGGCCAAATTTTGCATTGTTCGAATGGCAGCTTCTCCTATCGGGTACGTCTCGAGATGCTAGCTCGTTTGATTTGAAGATGATGAAATATTTTCATATGCTTCTATACAAATTTGCAACTTACCCTGAGGCTATATTGGATGATACAACCTCGAGGCTATATTGGATGGAACCAGGGGCCCTGCGCCGCAGGGCCATTGCCGCAGCATTTTGGCCGTTGGATTCCTCCCCCAAAATCCAACGGCTGAGATTCCTCCACCAAAATCAAAAACCCTAACCACGTTGGTTTTGTTTTGCCGCTGTGTGCTGACCAAAGGGTGGATCCAATACGTGAAAGAGAAGAATCTCAAGGCCGGCGACATTATAACTTTCCAGAAGTCGACGGGGCCCGATAAGCAGTTCTACATAGAACGGAGGCCAGCGAACAGGACGGGAAATGTCACCGAGCCGTTCCATCCCGGAGTGGTGGTGATCAGGTTGTTCGGAGTCGACATACGGAGAACGCCGATCGACAGTGTCAATGTGGAGGAAGGTTGTAATGGGAAGAAGGCGAGAGAGATGGAGTTCTTGTCAATGGAGTCTAGAAGTACGAAGCAGATGGCTGTTGGAGCTTGGAACCAGGGGCGCGCACAGTTGACATTTAAAATAAAAAAAGAAATACTGTGACGGGGGCCGTTGGATGAAATCCAACGGCCCCCATTCCGCTGCATTGGTCCTGCGCCGCAGGGCTGCGGCGCAGGGCCCGTGCAGGCACAGTCGCCCACTAGGTCTGCCACTTTCTCTCTCTACTTTTATCTTTGCAGGGCCCGTACAGGCACAGTCGCCCACTAGGTCTTCCACTTTCTCTCTCTACTTTTATCTCTGTAATGTTTGATTTATTTTTCCTTTTTCTGAAAAATACATATAAGCAGGTATAATTGTTGCATTTTGGTTATATATTTGATTTATTCTTTGATATCTCTGTTAATTTTTCTCATAGTTGTCTGAAATTGTGCATTGGCTGTGCATACTGCTAATATTTTTGTTTATGAATAATTTCATGCTTGCTCACACATGGCCTGGATTGGTTAGAGTATTAAAATTGGCATTGTCGTTTAGATATAAAAACATAGATTAATTTTTTTCCAAAATAAAAAATTTTGGATGATTGTTTCGAATTAGCAAGTGGTGTTTATAAAATTATAATCATCCTTCATCTTCTAAGGTGTGTTTGGTTTTTCTGATTATTTCTGCTGGAAGTTTTTGGCATGACTTGGCTCCCTATCATGCTCCCAGAGTATGTAAGTCCCTGTATTCAATTCATAGTATTCTTAAGTTCATATTTTCAAGTTCAATTTGTTGGATTTTGCTCACTTTCTTATAGGTGTTACAACAAATAAATAGTTATCGGAAGGTCATGTGATATTTGTGCAATGGTCGACCAAAGGTTGGTCGATGGTGATCCAACCAATAAAAGATGCTGAAAGATCACGTGATATTCGTGCGAGAGTTGACTGAAGATTGGTTGAAGATCAGCAGAATGACGTATAACAAGCGTCTGATTTACGTCTATGCACTGATTCTAGATTGGGGGTCACCTAAGGCACGCCCAAGAAAGCACTCGTGCGTAGATATGAACAGGTGCATCTTGACGCAATTTTAGAGTAATTCGAAAATAATTTCTCACTCAATGAGCACTGCACACGGAGAGAGAAGAGAAAAAGAGGAAAGAGGAACAAGTTCGGCATCCGATTAATGTTCGATTTGAGTTCTGTTCTTCTCTAAAATCGGGTATATTATTTTAGAATGGATTTCTATGATGTATTTCGTTCGATTATTTTTTTTTTTTTTGTTACTTTTTCTTAAGGGTTGTTAGATGTGCGTTGAGAGGATTATAATCAACCATTCTTCACTTGAGAATATAGTGAAGGGATTTTGGAGAGGGTTATTTATAACCGACACTATTATTATAGTGAATTTGTTTGAAATTTCTCCTGTGATTGAAAAGAATTTTCTACGTTAAAAACGTACATTATTGTGTTTCTTGTGTTCACGAGTTTGGTAGTTAATGTTTGACGAGGGTTTCGAATTTTGTTTTGCTACGCCAAATTGTATGTGTTTGGGTCGAACTCCAACACAATAGGCATACATGTACGCAGACATGGTTACGAGAACGTCACCTAGGCACTCAAGTTTCTAAGATGCGTTGATTACTGAACTTATTTGAAAGGCGGGGAGAGAGGGAAAGGTTAAACACGGGCAAAGAGTCCGCATTGGTCATTTGTTAAATACAGAAAAAACCTATCACTTGTGTAATTTTATCTATATATTTTTTTTCTGTCCCTGTGACTTCTTATCCTTTCTTTGATAGATCACTTCAGCTTTAATAAATCAAAATGTTGATGCTAGAATTTAGATTCGTCATCCCGTGTTATTCTAGCAACGTGAAATTGAGGATTGGATGATTAAATATGCCGTTATTTTGGTTTTCCCCTTGAAACATATGACTGCGTAGTTTTGAAGATGCCGAATTGTTTTTGTTGATGTTATACAGTGCAGGTTATGCAATGTGTCATCTAGATCATGATGTTTTGTTGAGGGGCCATGTTACCGGGCTCATTGCAGCTGATACTCCGACACCACCGTCACAGCTAAGAAACCGCAAAAGCTCTCGCACAACACAGCCTTAACAAAAATATCGGGACTACATATAGTTATTTTATTATAACATTTAATTGCTGATTACACTTACATGATATTGGTATATATTACATTGTTAGGATATTGGTATATTGTTAGGGCAAGGGTATACACGTGTGTTGGCTTTTCTGTTAAGCCTGTGGCTTTGCTGTTAGCTTGCTGGCGCTGCTATTGGTGAACTGGCAGTATATACTGGCCAGGCGTAATATTGGAAGGATAGGAAAATACAAAGTCTCTTCTGTCTCATGACTTTTCTCTTCCTCTCTCTTCCTTCTCTCTCGAACTTTCCCTTTTCCCTCCTGTTTACTGTTGTCTTCCCCTTCTCCCAGAACTCCCCCTCCCCTCTTATAACCTAACTCTGGCATCACCTGAGTGCGAGAGACCTAGAATGGCAGAATCGGCTTGGTTGCAGCATTTTAATCGGCCTGGTTGCAACATTATTGGTGCTCTCGTTGAGAGGGAAGGTAGAGGCGATGGCGCTGATGAAGAACAACCACCTCGACGCATCCTTCGCCGAGCTTGCCAACACGATGAAGGACCTCCGGCGGGCTACCGACAGACTAGGCGCCAACGCGTCCACGATGGCCTCCACTACAACACAAATACGGTCATCCCTGGAGGAACTCAGCCAATCTCTAGCCCGACTTGAACAACAACGAAGCGCACAACAACCCCTGCCGTTTGAAATGTCCCCATCGCATTCACCGTCCCCTTCGATTACAGCTTCATCCTCTCATCTTCGCCTACCTTCCACCGAAATTTCATATTTCTGTTCCCACCCTAGATCATCAGCAAAGTCGGAGGCGTTCAAGGAGTTGGAGGTGACCGAACAACAACACGCATCAGGTACGTTTCTCTCCATATTTCCGAAAGCCCTCACTGAAATTGATCACCCTTTGTCCCAAGACGAGAACCAACCACTCACGGCCTCTGCCACCGTTCCTCTCCATCCTCCAACTCTTCCACAAACTACAATCACCACAGATACGTCCACTACACCACAAATTTTACAATTTATAAATGAAATCCTACCCTCTCTAAACCAAATTGAACAACCCGAACTGTCCGCAATTTTCCCAATTCCTCACGCTCCGCCACGAACACCAACCCTAATCGACCGACAAACAGAGTCATCCATCAATCCCCCTGTTTCTTCCACATCCTCATTGTTCAGGGCTCTCACCTTCGAAAATTTGCTCCAGATTGCTCAGCCCAAACCCTTACTACCACTAGCATTAACCAAGGTCCAACTCGTTACTTCTGTTCCATTTCCAATTAATAGAACTGATAGTACTGGATGCTCACACATCCACTCCCTACCGCCCGCCAAACCGCCCGACCGACTCTCAACAGTACCCCCGAGGCCCCCTTCTACCTCCATCATCCTCCTTCCAAATTGGCCCATACAGAACCTCCCTCTCGCCGCAACAGCATCTAGCCGTGAGCTTCTCTTATTGACAACCATGTTGTTGCCTGTCACCATTGGCTTGACAAAATTGGTGGGGAACAAAGGAGACACAGATCGTGAGTGTGCCCTATGCCTATCACCCACCAAATGCTCTGTCAAACAGAAGGTCTCAAGACAGCAGGATGCTCAAATGCTCACCGATGATCCTCTCTTCGTCCTCCTTGTGAAGCCTTGCTATTGTAAGCCGGTCCTAGTCGAGGCCAGCAGAAGAGATTTTCTAAATTTTGGAGGCATTAGTTGTGAGCCTTGCACGTATACCAAAACCACCCTCGAGGCAAAAAAAAGGACTAGTAAGGCTTTATTATTGCCTTGTGGTTAGGGGCTGTGCTGGGTTTCCTTCTTGGTGCAAATGGCCATTTGGTATTTTACATTGCCATTCACCTCCTCACACTATACCATGATGTTAACCGGAGAGGTCCGTTGAAATTAACCACTGCATATGGAGCCCAAGTACGCATGAAGAATCAAGCAGATGCCCACCGACAGTCCAACAAACTTGCCAAACGGTATTATGGCCCTTTCCGTATTACCGAAAAAATTGGCCCTGTCGCGTATCACTTGGATCTCTCAGCTTATTCCCGAATTCACACTGTCTTCCACGCTTCCCTGCTGAAACGTGGCCCTGCTGATGGTCCCAGCCAGCCAGTCACATTTCCCCCAGCAGCAAAGGGTACTCAACCCCTCTTAGCTCCAGTCCATATTATTGGCTTCCACAAGGTGCTTCAGTGCGGTGCCTTCATCCCACAGCTCCTCGTCCAGTGGCACTCCCAACCTGCCACCGACGCCACGTGGGAACCAGCCGCGGACTTTATGCAAGATTTTCCCTCTTTCAACCTTGAGGACAATGTCGTGTTCAATGAGGAGGGTAATGTTACCGGTTTCATTGCAGCTGATACTCCGGCACCACCGCCACAGCCGAGAAACCGCAAAAGCTCTCGCACAACACAGCCTCCACAAAAATATCGGGACTACGTATAGTTATTTTATTATAATATTTAATTGCTGATTACACTTATAGGATATTGGTATATATTACATTGTTAGGATATTGGTATATTATTAGGACAGGGGTATACACGTGCGTTGGCTTTTCTGTTAAGCCTGTGGCTTTGCTATTAGCCTGTTGGCGCTGCTGTTTGTGAACTAACAGTATATACTGGCCAGGCGTAATATTGGAAGGATAGGAAAATACAAAGTCTCTTCTGTCTCCTGACTTTTCTCTTCCTCTCTCTTTTTTTTCTCGCGAACTTTTCCTTTTCCCTTTTCTCTCGAACTGGTAGTATATAAACGTATGAACATTTATTTATTATATTTTATACATACTAACAAAAAGCCATCGCTTTTGCTTATTTGACCTTAATCATTTTTAACTCAACTTCCCGCCATTGTAATGAAAATTATTCGAAAGCAAAATAAACTATAAGAATTAAGCATGGGATCAAATTTAGTGAAAAAATTATCACCGTTAAATTAGGTTCAATCAGGTTAAACCTGATTACCTATACAAAAGGTTATAACCGTACTCATTTCTAGTTAAAATTGTACCAATTTTTGTCCAGCAAATGTAATTTTTTTAAAAATTTTTGAAATTGGTATTTAAAAATTATTTATACTAAAAAATAATTAGAAATATAAATTATTACAGTCAGCCATAATATTTATCTAAAATATATAATTTTAAAATAAACATTAGCATTTTTTTTTCCAGTTTGGTATTTATCAAAATTTTAAAATATATGTGCTCATAAAAAAATTTCAGCAATGACCATTCCCATCTCAGAAACTCAGTTGGTCCACATCTGTTTTTTACCTTATTCACTCGTAATACCTCAAAAACCATTCACCGATCGACCGGTTTCAATGCAGGCCAAACTGTAACCTGTCTTTCCACCAAATCACCCAAAAGAAGAATCACCCGAGCCAGCAGTGAAGTATTCAAAAAGCAGGTCAAATACCGGTTATGGCAATTCCAACGAAATCAAGCAACCAGAAGCACCGTCATAACACAATCGAACCACAGAAATCCCCAATAATGAAACTTCACATGGGACGGGTATCACTCCGCGGCAGGCACAGCACCAGCTTTATACTTCAGATGGAGCCAGGAATTATTTATGATGCTCTAAATTAGGCTCCCGCTGATATTTATTGATAGAATATCAGGTTTATGAGTTGTTGATGACATCTAAATAATTGTGAAAAAATTTCAAATGATATTAATGCGTTATCGGATTTGAATTATTATACAAATTAGAGAATCAAGAAGTGTCCAATAAATTAGACACATGTCTGGTCTCTGTACGCTCTCAATCTAGATCTTGTGCAACCCAACAAATATACAGTCAAGGGATTGGCAGAACTCACTCTCCAGTGTATCTTCCGACACTCAAGTCAATAATATTTTTTTATAGAAAGAAAGATGATGTAAAATGAAAATATCTATAAAAATGGTTTTATGATGTGCGTTTAGTATAAAATATCTTAATGAAAGAGTGAGAGTATGCTTGAAGCGTTTTAATATTATCTTTTGTTAGTTTTTCTTATTGAGCGTCGTCTCCCTCTCCTGTTGGAAATGAGTGATTTATATAAAAATAATGAGCAATTAACCCTTCCTACTAACTGCCTAAGGAACCGTCTGGACAGATAAGAAGCTGTTGTTCGACCAACGGTTCCTAATTGATAATCGAGTCCGTTGAACTATATAGTAGTTGTTTGTTTCGATCGGTTGAAGTCGGTTTCGTCTTCATTCAAGAGGTAAACTGTCTAGATATGACCGACAGGTTTACATACCAACTTTTAGCTATATGGGTCGATTGGGTTTCTATTTTATTATAGGTCAAATCAGTTGACGGACTTTCCTCTTAGACCATTAGCAACTATACCCATTAGACATAATCAAAATCTCAATGATTAATTCGTTAGTATGTTCATATGGGGATATATCTTCTTTAGCCTTTTGTTATATATATTAACAAATTTTTTATTCTTTCAGTAACATAAGACAGGACTTTAGTGCTTGACCTTTGGTATTTTTGTTATGGAGCTGAACTTCTTGCAGCATGTGGTATTACATCGCGTATGTTTCATTCATCTCTAGTTTCTCTTTTGTGTTCTCCTTTGATAGACCACCTTCCCATGATGGAGATGGATTTCTGTTGCTGTGAAATTCTGAAAGCTTCCCGGCGCCTTTTTCCGGTGGGAGTGCCCATATTTTGATTGGGATTCGGCCGGTGGATACATGAATAGACAATTTCCTTTGTTCATATCATTATTGTTGTCGTTCTAATAATTAACCTTAAAAGGAGTGAATTAATTTGTTTTTAAGTTTTCAAAAATTTTGGTTTGTTTAAATATTAGTTATACAAAATTAAAATAAATAAAAAATATAGAAATATAGTTTAACACCGTATTTATATTGGTTTATAGCGTTTAGATCTAACTCTTAAGTCACACTTGAGATTTTAAATCCATTAAACTAAGTTTCTTTCTTTTTGATGAAGATCAAATCTTATATTATAAATACTGTAAACTTGAAGATTTTTTTAAGAGTGATATATTTACTGTTTTATTCTTAAAAGTATATAATTATAAAAATTTAAAAAAATATATAAGTAAGTGGCTATAATTTTTCTCAATAAAGATATAAAAATTAGTGCTTAAGAGGAGACCGTTATTTTAATATGTTCTCTGATTTTTCACAGTGAAAATAAGCCATCTTTATGCATAAAGAATAGAGCATATAGAAAAATGAGAGTAAGGAATTTGTGGGTATAAAGGATTATATCAGCTTTAAAGTCTCGTGTTAAAATTTTTAAAAGAAGTTGTAATTGAGCTTTAAAAAAATTACAAAAAATTAAGAAATCTCATCATTATGTTTTGTTTTATACTTGAAAAACTCAACCTCAAATATATTAATATTTGAAAGATAAATGTTAAATATTTGATCCGTGTCGTTCTAATATTTATTATTATGACAAAATATATTTATTAAATTTAAAAAATTATATTAAATAATTAATGAGTCTAAAATATATAAATTATACCTTTCTAAAGCAATCTATTAAGCCTACTTTTCTTTAAGATTAAAATCAAATCAGAATAAATTTTGTATATTTAAATATGAGGAAAAAATCAAAGCATTATCAATTTGAATTTCTAGCATCTATACTTATTCATTATTAAACCTCAAATAATTATTATTTTCAAAGTATAAATCCAAAATTTTCTAATAATATATTTACATGTATCTCATGATGCTTAGTTTCTATAAAAATAATATTTTTCAATTTTAAGAGTACTAAAAGATTTATCTTAAATTAATTTATAATAAATATAAATCTCAAATTCATGTTCATAGTGTGCATTGATAAAAAGAAATGATTTTTTACAGAATTTTATATCTTTCCGATTTGGATATACTTAGAAGAATAATATATTAAACATATATTTATTATTGTCAAAATAATTAAAACAATTTAAAATAACAATAATAGATCAAAATATAAATCTAATTCAATCTCAATAATAGATAAGAATCTTTCTTGTTTTTTGGTAACATGAACAAGAAACCCTTGTAATTGTGAAACGCTATAAAACTCTTAGCACCGTGAGTTTTATTGAAGAAAAATTCAACAATGTCAACCAACAATGCCCTGCATTTTCCTCTTAAACTAGGAAGAAATCTTGGACGTTGATTTGAAAACCAACGGCCAAGATTTGGGATACAAATGAGAGATTTGTGGAAGATAGCATGAAGTCTTCATATGATTCCTTATTTCAGAAGGGCACTGCAAGGGAGTCCGGGGAAGGCTGTCGATGTTGGGGTTCAACCCAAATATAGCCAATTCGGCGCAATGAAAAAATTTGAATCCCCCTGTTAGCCATAAGTTATCAAGAATGTAAGTACAAAGAATATAAGAATGCACAACGATTTTTAACGTGAAAAATCCTTTTTAATAAAAGAAAAAATCACAGGATAAATTTTAAAAAATTTTACTACACAAAATCGATTACAAACTCCCGAAATAAAATACCAACAATCCACCTGAGACAAAGTAAGAAAAACAATCTCAAGTATAGAAAAACTCTTATTCACTCTTCTCTCACATTTTCTTTTATCTTTTCCCTCACTAGTAATGCTTTCTACTCTTTGATTTTATAAGTGTGGTGGTGAACAGCGAATGGCAAAGGCTCTTTTCTGCACTTTGTTTATTCTCTGTTTCACACGCACCTTTGAAGCGCCTGGTGCACTTTGGAATGACGTCTGACCAATATCCCATCTGCTCACCTGCCTTGATATTGTAGAAAATTTGTTACGCCAATTTTGTCATTTTCTGCGCTTTTACCAGTTCTCGCACTATCCCACAGACGGCGTGTCTTTGTAAGTCGGCTACCTGCTCTACAAAATCTGCTATTTGCTCTACAAAGTGGGCTACCTAAAGTTTAGTGCATATTCTGCAAAGTTGTCTGTTAGCTTCGCCAGATTGTCCCCTTTGAACAGGCATTGCCTGGTCGCCCTTTTGTATCAGCGCCCTTAGTTGGCCTCTCTAGCCAGCCTCATCCCAACTCGGCCACACTGGCCTAACTGCTGCTCGCCGGTCTCCTCTCAATTGGCCGGCCTCCCTGACTGGCTTCTTCTTTCATTCGGTCGGCCTCTTTGGCCAACCGCTTGTTGGCTGGCTTCCTGCAGACCAACCATTGCTAGCTGGATTCCTGCTGCTCGGCCGGTCTCCTGCTAGTTAGTTTTTTATTGTTCTACCGATTGGCTTCTTGATGACCAACCTCCTGCAAGCCGGCCTTCTTGTTGTTCGGCTGACTGGCTTCCTTCGGCCGCTCGCCGCGCACACGAAGCTCGCACAAATATTCCGATCCTCGCACAATCGTTGTGCGAACCTCTGACAACTTTCTGTTTGTTGAGTTCCCACAATAAAATGATCAAAAAATCCAACAGTCGATGGGGCGAGTCAAAGTAGAGCCCTTTCCATCACTTTCTTACTGTCATCGCTCTTGGCTTCTTGTCGAGTTCATATTTAATCGTTGATTATGTGAACAAGAAAATGGACTTAGGTAAATATTTAGGAGTGCAATTTTGATTAAAATTTCACCACACTTTCCCATGATTCTGTGCTCATAAAGACTATATTGAATAACAACACCAGAATCTAGAAAAACAGTGTCATCATCTAATTAGCAAGAGCAAGATAGAAGAATCATTCTAGCGGTATTTCCTTTTACTCTCTGAGCTTCGCATGATGATTTTTGTTCTTCATTCTGGATTCATAGCTTTCTGATCTACTATCAAGGTGCCCCACTTTGGCTCTTACTATATGATGCTGTGTCTATATATAAATCAGAGATAATATGAAGAGAAGTTTAGTTTAGTGACACCTAGAGCAAATCGCCATTGAGAAAAGGGAAAATAATGGGATAAAACAGTCATTAGACATCAAATTTTTCATACGCAAATGGAGAAGAAATTCTTTCAAAAACTATAGTGTATTAGAAATAAAAACTATAAAAAGACAACCAATGTTTCCCCATGTTATCCATTCTTGGATAAGAATATTTGAAAAAATCAAATCTAATGCCCGACAGGAACCTATCCTCATGCTCATACATGTTCTTGACAAAAGTTGTGCACCTAAGAGGTACCAATGAAACATCTATACATGGATGGGGTAGAATGTTGGTACCTAATATGGTATTCGTGTGTACCTATATATATATAATGCGCTTGATGCATGTCTGTACATATATATGGCACTTAATGTACATCTATCTAGTGTTTGTGTGTCGATTAAGTATAGAAGGGAGTTCTTACTGTTGGGGTCGGAAGACCCGGATCCACCAGATCCGGCAACAGCGAAAAAACCCGATCTCTCTATCATGACAGCCACCATTTAGTAGGAGTAAGGAACAAGGAATGCACAGCATTTTTTACGTGGAAATCTCTTCCCTAATCGAAGAGGAAAAAATCACCGGACATATAGTCCCCCAATAAATTCACTATGTAAAATGGGTTACAAACCTCCGAGATGAAGTATTCGCTACACACTCGAGAACAACAAAGAAAAATCTCACCGGAGTAAACGGAAAACATTCTCCACTCTTTTATTTTGTTTTTCTTTCTTCTCCCTCTCACTGGTGGTGCACTCTACTCTCTCATTTTACAAGTATTGGTGAAATGGCAGCCCGCCGTTTCACCCCCGCACACGGCGGTCGGCGCACAGCGCCCGTAGTGTTGTCGCCCACACTAGCCTGGTCACCACTCTGGGCACCGCTCTGGACCAGCTCAAGGCCTCAACCTCTGGGAAGCCCTGGTGCTCATATATAGACGTCCTAACTCCACCTAATCCCATCTGCCCAACTGGTCATCTGTCAGATAATAGGTGCCACGTCTTCACCAATTCCCGAGATTCCTGCAGGCCCATGCCCTGCAGACGGCACATGCTCGTGACTGTGCGGGCGTGTGCTCTCTGACCTAACCGCCACTTTGCCGACCAATCGCGGAAAGACATCTGTCCTCTGCCATTTGCCATCTTCCACAGTCTCCAAGGCCAATTGCTCAGCCGGTCAACTTCTCGTTGACCGTCTTCTACTGTCATCCGATCAACCTTTCTTGTTGACCATCTTCAGCTGCTACTAGAGAACTTGACCGTTCTTCATAACCATCCGATCAACCTTAGTTGATGGATCGTCGACCTCTCGTTGCCCGTCCTTCGATCGTCGTCGACCTTCTGTTGACCGTCTTCTTGCTACCCGTCCGCCCCTCGGCACCTCTGTAGCCTTGGACAGGTCAACCTCCATTGGCCAATTGGTGGCCGTCTGCTGGTCAATCTCCATTGACCGTCCACTGTTCTCCTCCGGTCAACGTCCCGTTGACCGGAAATAGTTCTCCGGATTTGTTCTCCACAAATCTTCCGATGACAGACCAATTTGTTGGATTATCCACAAGGGAGTGATCAGACCCAATAAACTTCCTCTCACGACCTTGTGGGGAACACCTTCGCCCTTGACCTGGTGATCGTCATCGCTTTGCCTTCCGACTTTCCCTCAATCGAAATCCGGCGTCAGCTCCACCCTTGGCCCTACTGGCTCCGCCCTTGGTCCTGCTGGCTCCACCCTTGGCCCTGCTGGCTCTGCACTTAGCCCTGCACAGCTCCGCCCTTGGTCCTGCACAGCTCCACCCTTGGCCCTGTTCAACTCCGCACTCGGCCCTACTGACTCCGCCCTCAGCTTTACCTCAACTCCGCCGCTGACCCTGCTGGTTCCGCCATTCGTCCTGCTCAACTCCGCCGTTGGCCCTACGTCATTGGCCTTGCTAGCTCCACCCTTGGCCCAACACAGCTCCGTCCTTGGCCCTGCTGAATCCGCTATACTTTTTACCGTTCCATCCAGTTCCACACTAAATTGCAAACTCTTCCACGATGACGCCAGATGCACTGGTACCGAGAACGTAATTTACTCCGCCCTTACTCTTAAGACTTTGGGCCACGACCTCGGATACCACTTCGATCGCCACAGACCTCGGCGGCTCCACTTTTGTGGCACTACACTCGGCGGCTTCCCCTTGTGACGCTTCACTCTACTCCGGCGTAAGTCAACACCTCCGCAGGTAGCCCTTTCCGGTCAGCACCCTCCGCAAGCAGCCCTTTCCAGGCCTGGGTCAATATTAACCAGTACTAATACCACTTGTTGGGTATCAGAAGAGACTTGACCGTCTCTGATACCATTGTTGGGGTCGGAAGACCCGGATCCACCAGATCCGGCAACAGCAGAAAAACCTGATCCCCCCGTCATCGATAGCCACCATTTAGTAGGAGTAAGGAATAAGGGATGTACAATATTTTTTATGAGGAAACCCCTTCCCTAATCGAAGAGGAAAAAACCACGGGACACATAGTCCCCCAATAAATCCACTATGTAAAATGGATTACAAACCCCCGAAATGGAGTATCCGCTACACACCCGAGAACAACAAAGAAAAACCTCACCAGAATAAACGGAAAATATTCTCCACTCTTTTACTCTGTTTTTTTATTTTCTCCCTCTCACTGGTGGTGCACTCTGCTCTCTCATTTTATAAGTGTTGGTAAAACGGTAGTCCGCCGTTTTACCCCCGCACACGGCGGCCGGCGCATAGTACCCCTAGTGTTGTCATCCACACCAGCCTGGTCACCACTCTGGGCACCGCTCTGGACCAGCTCAACGCCTCAACCTCTGGAAGCTCCTGGTGCTCATATATAGGCGTCCTAACTCCACCTAATCCCATCTGCCCAACTAGTCATCTGTCAGATAATAGGTGCCACGTCTTCACCAATTCCCAAGCTTCCTGCAGGCCCATGCCCTGCAGATGGCGCATGCTCTGCACTATGCAGACGCGTGCTCTACAACCCAACTGCCCACCTGTCGACCAATCCTGGAAAGACATCTGTCATCTACCAGCTGCCATCTTCCACAGTCTCCAAGGCCGGTTGCTCAGCCGGTCAACTTCTCGTTGACCGTCTCCTACTGTCATCCGATCAACCTTTCTTGTTGACCGTCTTTAACTGCTACCGGAGAACTTGACCGTTCTTCATAGCCATCCGGTCAACCTCCCGTTGACCGTCCTTCACAGCCATCCGGTCAACCTTCCTGCTGATCGTCTCATTGCTACCCATCCGCCATCAGCAGCACTCCTGTAGCCTTCAGACGATCAACATCCTGTTGACCGGATTCAGCTGGCCGTCCGCCGGTCAATCTCCATTGACCGTCCACTATTCTCCTCCGGTCAACGTCCCGTTGACCGGAAACAGTTCTCCGGATTTGTTCTCCACAAATCTTCCGATGACAAACCAATTTATTGGATTATCCACAAGGGAGTGATCAGACCCAACACTTACACTAAGCAGACCTTTTGTAATAAAAAGAGAGAAAGAAGAGAGAGACAAAGCAAAAAGAAGAGAAAGAAGGAAAATGACAGAAAACTTGGGAGCCATATTGTAGAAGGTTTGCCTACAAATTTTGAGTAGTAATATATTAGCTTCCAACAAACAAAAATATGTATTACTCGATTTTCAAGGTCTACCCTTCAACTAATCAATATGTGAGTTAGCGGTCTTTGATTGTTATACTTTTTTATATTTTTAAGGAAAAGTTTTAAGTTTTTCATATTTTCAATATATTTTCATATGTGATTTATAAATTTTTGCATATATTCTATATTCATCTATATTTAATATTTCATGTGAAATTATATTTTAGAATATATATTTATCAAGCATTGAACGTTTTGAATTTTTGCATGTAATCATGATTTAGTATTCTTTACGCTTGTTTACTCCTGCATATACATATGTCGTGTATATATATATATATAATTTGTTAAATGTCAAACTCATATTTGTTATGTTTTGAAATCATTCTGGATTAATGGGTATCAGATTCTTGTAAAATTGGATGAATAATCCTTTAAGATATAAGTTAGGAATTTTATTTATGATTTTGGATTTGTTTTCGATTTATTTTAACGGATAAGATTGAAATTTGGTTTTTGTAATTTAAACTTAGACCGATGTAGCATTGTAAAATTATATATGAACTCTCATTATTCATATAATTAAATTTTTTGTTAAATACCTTTTTTTTATATCAATATTATAGATTAAACAGGTACGATATTATTTTGGATATGATATGAATAGTTTCGTCATTATTGGAATCGTGGTATCTATCTTTGAATATTTTACTTATGATGTTAGTAGGAAGTATTCGACATAATTTTAATTGTAGAAACTTGATTTTTATTAAATTTTATATTTAATAATAATATTATTATTTATTCATATTAAAATCATAACAATTGCAGTACTCAAATTTGAGATAGAGTACTACTGTGTGAGATTGTGCTTCAGCGGTGAACCAAATGATGATAATCAGAATCACTGAGATATGGTACAGGGGATTCGAAGGTTTAGATAACCCAAAAATATAGAGGCCTCTAATACCATGCTAAAGACATAACGCACATAAGAATACACATTCACAAGTATATAAAAGGATTTTTATCATATCTATTCAACACATTATCTTAGCAATAAAGAGGGTTATTTATAAAGGATTATATACATAATTGTAATAGATTATTTGGGAATATTATCATAATATTCTGACACTAAGGAAGTAATCGATAAAAATATTTGATAATATTATATTAACACAAATATACTGCACTGGCAACAGAAAACATATTCAATTATCAAAAATTTTAAACTTTTGTAATAACATAACAAAAATAGAAATCATAACTTTAATTACATAAGATTTTTTATCTGTGAAAATATATATTTAAGCTAAATCATATAAATATGAGTTGAATGGGTGACCAACAAAAAATATCATATTGATGTATTTACATATGTACCCTTTAAGCATTGGTTTCAATAGAATTGGTATACAACCATTTATTATCAGCTTACCGGGTTTATATATTATTTGTTCACAGAAAATACCTTTCATTCATTTTTTCTTTGCACAAACCTCACACAAGCGTTCAATAAACTCTATCAATCGACGGATACTCGATCGATATTTAATTAACTTTTGCATAAACCTTGTGCAACCTCCAGTGACTATTGTTTATTTACTAATCCTCAGCCAATACTTGGCCAATTTTTGTATGAGTTTTACACGATTTTCAACAATTATTGTTATTCAGCTAATTTTTAATCGATATTTGATTAACTTTTATATAAATATTGTGTAACCCTTTAATATTATTTATTATTTAAACAATTCTCAATTAATCTTCAAGTAATCCTCGTATAAATATTATGTAACCCTTGATTTCTCCATTACACGTGTAAATATTTCACGTCCTCAACATTATCAATTTGTCTATTATTGTTCCCATAAAAAAAATATCGGATTATAATCCCTGCCATCTTCCAAACCCCAACAATATCAATCACGTCCTCAACCATCTGTCGCCACGTGGCGGAAATCCATTGACCAGTACTTCCTCATTGCCCACACCAAGGAGAGACAGAGGCCCTCCTCGCTTTCTCTCTCCTTCGGCAGGCAACTGATCGACGACAGGTACTCTATCGGAAAGTCTCTCACTTCCGAACAAATCCGAACGTTGGCCGGAAGATTAGGTGGCAAATATGACGACGTCAATGTGGTCTCCACGGTAGCTGACGTGGCAGTAGAAGGTTTCTGCACGAGCTGATGCGGGACCCATGGGTCCGTTTCTCGTTCTCGGAGCAGCGAGCCGCCCAGGTTGGCTTACACCTGGGTCGGGAAATCGGAGACTCAGTGTCCGGGTCAATGTGGATGGCCATTTTAGCAGCCCATCTACGGCCCACAAAGCCCGCCATTAGTCGCAGCGAATCTGGATGTGGGCCTAGACGACATGATCGACAACCTTGCTGGGCTGTTGTCTGGGACCGTTACAAACGCGTTTGGAAACGGGTACTACCAAGCCCAAAAGAGGCACCCCCTGAGGCTGCATCGGCTTGTCCTGGGGTTTATGGTAGAGAAGCCTAGCCGGGTTACGCAGGGAACCTCCTGGTGGACCCCACCAGTGGCGCTAGCTACAACGCGAATGGCGTTCACGGGAGGAAGTGTTTATAAACTTAGATTATGACATAATTAAAAAATTTAAGAATGAGTTTAAAGGGATAAATAGTTTGTAGATTCAATTCTATGTAATATATCTCCCGAGTCAGCAATTTTTTTATATAAATTCAATCTTTCTCTCTTATTAATTTAAAAAATATTATAAATAGATATAGTCATAAAATTAAATTCAATTAATATTTTAAATTAAGTACAATCATAGGTGAAAGTGAATAATTTAGCCTAATTCATATTATTATTTTTTTATAAATATATATTTTTCATTTTAAATATATTTTAAGTTTAAGATTTTATTTAATAAATTATATTTTTATATAATTAATAATTTTAATATAAACTTTTTTAATTAAACTATATAATTACTCAATATTTATTACAAACATTATAATTTTTAAAATATTGTATAAATTTTTTAAATAAATATAGTAAAAAAGTCAATTAATTAGCTCAATCGGCTCAGTTTAGTTGATAACTGAGCATCATTAAAACTTCTAATTTAAGTAATCAAATCTTATCTATTCGAATTAATTTATTAGTTGTAAATTTTTGTTTAAATCAAACTCGTGCTGATCTAAATACAACTTTTATCGGTCAAACTATTATGCCGTGTGTAATTAATTAAGTTGATTAGATAACGCGTTGGGAAGGGCTAGAAAGAGCGCATACCATCACTTTTTAAAAAATAATAAATTAAGATTGGTCAAGTGGCGCGGCACAACACTGGACTTGACAGCACACCCGAATGCCATGACTGAAGCATCTCTTATATTAAATAGAATATAATAAAGTAAAATATAATAATTATTCACATAAAATAAATTAAAATTAAAATTAAAAACCAATATTTTCGTATTTCTTTGATCTATTTAAATAGATGAAATATAGTTGAAACTTAATTTTCTAGTATTTAATATATAAAGACACAAAAAAAAAATTAAAAATTGTTGCGTTAAGGCCCGAGGTTGTCAGACGGATTAAGGAGCGCCCGGATTCCTAAGTCACAGGGGGCTCTGGAAGAAGGATCCGTCTCCGTCTCTCTCGTAACCTGACCGCACAACACAAACAACAAACAAGTGAAAGATGCAGCAGATTTCTCCCACTAAGCGCCACTCCGACGCTCAAGTCGGCCAAATTCCGCATGATTGACGGAAATGCGCACGCTAAGGTGGTGCGCGTAAAAATCTTTGTGGTGCGTAAGAAGAACTTATGTGGTGATGAGTAGAAATGCGGTGAAGAGGTGATGGAAGGCCCTGGCTTCCTTGGTGCCTTGCGATGAGTGGCTAACTTTCCCGCTGACGGGATGAGAAGAAGGAGAACGATTTGGCCCAATCCGGCCGAGGATTGGAACCTTATGGGAGCTGGACTAGTGCTTGGGATCCAAGGTAACCCTTAGTCGCAAGGTCGCGGAACTTAAAACCGTTCTCGAGTTCGAATCCAAATTTGAGCGTAATCCCCTTCTCTCGGAGGGTGAGAGCGCTTATATGCCTCCTCCCGTTTGGACTCGGGCGCCAAGACGCCCGTTGCTCGGGTCGTTGACCGCCGGTCACGCCGGCTGTCGCGAAGCGTGTGTCGCACGCCACAGCTTTATTGTCGATCACGCTCGATTTTCCTCGAGAGAGGAGTGGTTGCTGCGTCGCAGTGAAGGCCGGTGATGGCGTTGGCGTAGTGCCGGCTATGCCTCTATTGGCTAGCCTTTCCGCCTTTCACTCTGTTTCCGCGACGCATTTAATGCGCCGCAGTTTCCGTTAGCGTGACTCGCGACCATTCCCCGTTAGGTCATTGGCCGACGCTTTCTCGCGTGCTCCTCCTTTTCTCATGGGCCATTGTTTGCTTTGTGGGCTCGGATGCATCTCATGGGCGGAACATGGGACCCAACACTAGCCCCATACGGGCCGGCAGGTGGTCGGGCCAGCATGTCCATTGGCCCATTTCCACGGTCTCGCCCTTCCTCGTGCCGCGCCACTTTGTCGTCTTCGATTCGCGCCTTTCCCCGCAGGCGGGCAAAGCCAGGCGCCGCTGCGCCCGTCACCTCGCCCGGCGAGATTCGCGCGCTCAGGTTGCGTCTCGACCGGTGGTCGCCGCCATCGCCCGAAAGACGTTTTTGGACACCGTGTTCTTGGGTGAGAGGGCAGCCCGTGTCTTGCCTATAAATAGTCGGGTGCCCAAATTTGGTTGAACTCGTGCCTTAGCGGCCTTTGGTGGAGACGATGAGAGGATCCTGGTTTGCCCGCCCCGGTGGGCACTCGAGAAGGAATTGGGTGGATCACCGTAGCATGCTCGGAGCTCTCGTGTTCACTGTCATAATCCAAGCCTCATGGCTTGCTTTTCTGCAAATGTGAGTGGCTCGGCCATTCTCGTCGTCGTGCGCCTCCTTCTTGGTTGTGGCTTGTTTACTGGGGCGGGATTCTTTGACTTCCTCCGAGTATCCTCTCCCCGCTTCGACGGCTGAGGAGAAGTCTCCCAGGCGCTGGGCCGGTGCGACCCGGCCATAGAAGGGGTGCGAGGTAAGTAGCCCTCTTGTGGAAGTCGGGCTTGACATCGGACTTTTCGGGAGCGCCGGCCCGGTGCTTCCCGGACGGCGGTGGATTGGGTCACGAGACTTCCACCGGGTCGCTCCTTGCTTCCGCCCAATTCGCCGGCAAAACTTCAATCGTTTTTGACCTCTCCGTAGGGCTCACCGGGGCGAGGTACAGGGGGCATACCGGCTTCGTTCGCAGCCTTCTTTTTATTTTTTTCCGTAGCTCCATGGTTGTAGATCTTGTACTTTGTAAGGAAGCATTTGTTAATAATGAAGTAGTCCATTTTGTCTTCAACTTTGTCTTGCCTTTGTGAATGCGTTTTGATTTTCTCGGGGCATATTGCCCGAGGGTCCACGTGTCGTTCCGGAGCCCGTGGGGTCTCGCCAACCGTCATGTCCCTTGAGACGGCCGGGCGCATTTAATGCCCGCCGGCCATTGAGAATTCATTTCATCCGGGAAGCGTGCGAGTTTTCGGGAACTTTCCACGCTGCAAGCCTTCATTTGCCCCGCTTTAAATGCGTTACGATTTTCGGTTTCGCGCCTCTTCGAGAAAACTTGCTTATTTAAACGTTTTCCCCCCGACTTTTGGCTCCTCGTACTTGCTCGTCCTCCGGTTGTCTTGACCTTTGCGCTCGATCTCCTGCTGTGAAATCAAATGGCGGACTTTTCCAGCGACTCAGAATATTCTTCTCACGAGTCCGAATCCGGCTCTCACGGCCCCGCTCTTTCAGGATCGGGCGTCTTTGGAAGCGCCTTCTCCGAGACCACGGTTGCCGGCCCTTCTCGGAGTCGAGGGACACCTCCACGGTTCGCAATGGCTCCGCCGCGAAGAGTGGAGCGGCTCAGGGCCCGTGTTGCATATTTGGAGGGCGCCTGGGCCGAGTCTGAGGCTCGGGCCGCTCGTCTAGCGGAAGCTAATGTGGGGCGCAGGCCCGCATCTTGGCCCTTGAAGCGGAGCTCGAGCAGTTTAAGAAGCGACATGAAGCTGAGGTCGCCGAGTTGCGGTCAGAGTTAGGGTCGAGGCTTCATAACGAAGGACCGAATCCGATCCCGGGACGGGCCCTACGGGACGCGCCGGATATACTGAGAGGCTGGCCTTCTTTGGAGGATCCAAACTTCCGCGCAGCGTCCTAGATCCTCATGACTTGCGCGTCCGATCTCGTGGTCGGTTGGTGGATTACCGCGCCCCCAAAGTTCTTACGGCCTCTCGGTTCCAATAATCGCTTGATGCTGTGGAGCACTTCTTTTTCCTGTTAGCGTTGTAACAGAAATATTTTGTCGTAATGAGAACTCTGCCTTTCGTATTGTTTCTCCTGTCGGATTTTCCTGTTCCTTGGCTGTTTTTCTCTCTTCTTTTTTTTTTTTTTTTTTTTTTTTTTGCGTCACACCGGGGGCTCTGCTACCGTGAGCCCGTATTTATACGGCGGCGCCAACGCTGGTGCTAGGCGATCTCGAGGGTCGCGTCTCGCTAGCTTTGTCGCCTAGCCATCATGGCACTCGATTGGAGTTCGCGGTGTCTTTGGGATGCTGCCACGTGCCTCATCCTCATTGGGCGGTGGCAATTCGATTTCCGCCTCTTTGTTCGGGCGTTGTCTATTTAAACCGGACGCCAATCGTTTCTTTCCTTCCGCTGACTTCTTCTACCTTCATTCTTGAAGTTCTTAAAAACAAATGGCAGCGAAAACTGAAGGTTCTTCTTCTTCCCGTGTCCGCAGAGCTGTTCGCCATGGTGTTCGCAACACACGGATCGATTTTAGTCGAGGCGTATATTGCCTCCCTTAGGGTAGACTATGCGATTCCCGGCGAGCTGATTTCCCTTGCTCCTGGTCCTCAAGATAGAGCCGACGCTCCTCCAGAGGGCTTTATAACAGTTTATGAGTACCATCTGAAGGGAGGACTTCGTATTTCATTGCACTGCTTGCTGCATGCAATAGTCGATACACTGGGAGTTCCCATGGCGGGCTTCACCCTAACGCCTTACGCTACCGGGGTGTCTGTGCGTCTTCGCCATCATGCACCAAAGTGCGATTTTGACGCGAAGGCTGTGGTAATTTTTCGGGCCTCGGAGTCGGAGGATTGGATATCGCTCACCCCCAGGGCAGGATTCAACCTTCGTGGCACAAATCCTGATTCCGTTAAGGGCTGGAAGGAGCGCTTTTTCTTCCTCGAGACGCCTTTTGAGTATGAGCTTCCGAGAGGGTGGGGCCCGATCTCGGAGTTCTTCCGGAACAAGCCTACCGATGAGGACATCGTTGAATCCCTCGAGCCGATCTCCGCCGTTGGCCCGAGGAGAAGAACTTTAAGAAACGGGGCCACTACCTTTCCCCTATCACGTTCGAGATTGCTAGATGGGGACCTCCCGCTGGCTGGGCGGCAGCTGGGCCGGTCCAGGGAGGTCCTGGAGATACGGAGACTCATCCGCAGCCCGGCGATGCTGCGGAGGAGAGTTGTTCTCTGCTGCGTTCTTCAAGCAATGATGAGGACGCGGCAGCCCTCAAAAGGTTGAGGGAAGCGGCGCCTCACCGAAGGAGGTTGAGAAGGCGAGCCGTCGGTTCTTGGGCCAAGGGAAGTTCGGCTCCGACGAGATTCGCCAGGCGCGCCGCCAAAGGGAAACTGCCGTACCTTCGCCGACTTCGATCGCGGAGCCATCCGCTCACGAAGTCGGGCGAGGTCAGTCTCTACCCACCGGGACCTTCCTACCGGGTCAGACGCCGAGGCGTCGGGGACGTTGTTGTTTTGGATAGCCCCGAGAGGCCATCGGTTTGGCGCTGGCCCGGCGTTGGAGGCCGTGGGGCTGCATCGTGCCGCGCCTATTCTTGTTGAGCCTGCCTCTGCGTCAGACGGGCCTCCGGGATCCCGGTGGTATTCTCGGAGGCCGGGCGGCTCTGTTCTGTTGAGCGGAGCCGACGAAGGGGAAGCCGGGTCGCACTCGTGGCGGGAGCCCCCGAGTGTTCCTGCGGCTGCAGTCCTTCCAGTCAGCCCTCCTCACGCAGTCGAGGAGACGGAGCCCCAGAGGGTGGCCCCTTTGGATGAGCCTGCACGGGTCGCATGCTCGGTGGTCAGTGACGCTCCTGTGGCTGATGTGGTTCAGATTAGCGAAGGGGCGGCCGGGGCGTCCTCGGGGCAGGAGCCTGCGAGCGCTCCTTCGGCGGCCAGCCTTCCAGCCAGCCCTCCCCATGCAGTCGAGGAGAGTGAGCCCCAGAGAGAGGCCTTTCTGGGCGGTTTCGCGCGCTTCCTGCGCGCTGAACAGCTTCTGGTACGGTTGTTTCCTTCTGGACTTCTTTCTTTGCCGCTCATCTTGGTCATACTTTTAACTTCTCCACCGCATGTGCTTCAGGACGATACGGTCCCCGGCCGAGGTGTGCGCCGGGGTTCTTTTCAAGGGAAGCCTTGAGCGGGTCATCGCTGACGGCACCATCTTGCCGCGGCGTCGCTCGAGATCGCATCCTCACCGAGGAGGTTGGGCAGCTGCGGCGGAGAGTTGCGCAATTAGAGGGCCTCCTTTCTGCTGCGGAGGAAAGGATCGCTGGACTAGTTGTGGACGCGGTTGGGCAGCATTCTCCTTCAGAGTGGCGGTCGGCGATGGACACTCGCTTTTGGGACGGCATCCGCCAGGCCGGGCAGATCGTCTCCCCTGGCGGCTCTCACGCCCCAGCCTGGCGTCCTTCATCCAGGAAACGCCGGGGTAGGAGAAGCGTCGCGCCTGAAGACGTTCCCTGAGGAAGCGGGCCCGTCGAGTACTGCTGATTAGCTTCTGTCGCCGTTAAGTCCCGAGTTTGGTTTTTGTTGTTGTATCATGCTTGTCGCTTGTATAATGTTTGTATAAATGAGAAGCTTTTGCTTGCGCCTCGCGTCCATGCTTCCCTTATCATACAGCGTTGTTCGCCTTTTGCTTCGCTTTACTTGTTGATCATGCTTCGCGTTTGAGTATTGGGCCCTTTGGAGCCGCTCTCCGATTAAGGCCCTATACAGGTGCCCTCTTGCGTGGTGCTCGCCCTTCGTAAGAGGATGTCGTCACAGCTCACGCGTTTGGGGAGCTCGATCCGCAAAGCGGATGTCGCCGCTAAGCCCCCGGAGCCTCTGCGAGGGCTAGCGCAGCTGGTCGCCGCGTTAACCGGACTCCCGGGTCTAGGCCTCGGTCGCGTATAATTGCGGGAGGTGTGTCGCTCCGCTCAAAGCGTTATGAACACCAAGTTGAGGTCCTAGCCCACGACCATTGTAGACTCGAGGCGCTCTCTTCGTGCAAGAAGGTCGTCGCACGCCCTAAGGTTTTGTTGGCCGTAGAGTGGGTTCTCCAAGAGCCCCTGTGGCCATGGGTCTCGACCGCACGGGTCGTAGGCGCGTAGCCTTTGGAATGGATCGCCTGGATCCGGTGTCTCAGCTCACGGCTGGACGCCTCCGGGCTGACTAGCACGGGGCAGAGTCTCTGGGTGGCCGCTGGGGCCTTTTGGCGCGAAGCCATGGTGAGTAGAGCCGTCCCCAGGCCATCTAGCGTGAGGACGGAGTCCTGCGACGGTCTGCTCTGGGCCGCCTGGCACTGAGCCAAGGACTGGTTTTGCGGATGGACGCTTGTCCTCCCGACTTAGGGGCAGTCTAGGTCGTTTAATTTGATCGTGCAATGCATGCTATCAACTCACACGAATGAATATGCAATATGACAATAAGAGTGATAACGTTAACCAAAAGACAGGAAACATGATCAAGCACTCATCATGATGTATGCGCGTCCGCTTTACAGGTCACCGTTGCATTATTGATAATATTTCCTTAAGTTGGCGGCATTCCATGTCCGCGGACAAGTTTGCTGCTCAGGCGCGAGCTTGACGCTCCGCTCCGGAGGATTGCGGAGACGAAGAACGCCCTCCCATCCCGGGGAGAGTTTGTTCTGTTCGCGGTCTTTCCCGCCGCTCTACGCTCCGGAGGACCAGATCTCCAACTTCTAGCGGGCGTGCTTTCACCCGCTTGTTGTAGTATCGCGCCACTCCTCTTTGGTAGGCGGCGGTTCGAGGAGCGCGGCGTCCCGAATTTCGAGAGCAAGTCCAGACTTTCCCGAGCTTTTGTGCGTTGGTAGTTGGGTCAAGTGTTCGACCCGCAGCTTGGCATTCCCACTTCTACGGAACCACCGCCTCAACCCCAAGCGAGAGGTTGAAAGGCGTTTCCCTTGTTGATTCCCTAGTCGCTCGGGTACGACGACCATAGCACCGATGGTAGCTCCTCCACCCAGAGCCCCCTGGCGTCTTCAAATGTCGGGTCTTTATCCATGGAGCAACGTGCGGTTGGTAACTCCCGACCGCCTGGGTTGATGTGGGTGCGCCACGGATGTGTGCACCGGTTGATGCGGAGGTTGTGGCGATGCACTTTGTAAGCGTTTCCCGGTGAACCGGGTCCCGTTATCGACCACCACAACCTCGGGGATCCCAAAGCGGCAAACAATGCCTTGGCGTAGGAACTCCGGTCGCATTGTGCTCGATGATCCTAGCGAGAGGGGCAGCTTCCACCCATTTCGTAAAATAGTAAATACCGACGATCGAAATTTTCTGTCCCACGCCATTGGAAGCGGACCAAGTATGTCGAGCCCCCATTGCGCGACGGCCATGGGGACCGGAGATAGTGCAGCTCGGTGTGCGGCCGGGTGTGTCATGTTGCCGTGGACTCGGCAACTTTCACACTTTATGACCCGAACTCCATAGCGTCTCGCTTCATGGTGGGCCAAGAGAAGCCTTGCCGCATGACGTTGAATGCTAGGTTTTCCCGCCAATGTGTGATCCTTTTTGACCCAAGTGTACTTCGCTAACGCGTAGTCGGCCTCCTCGGGGTAAGACATTTCGGGAGGGGGAGCCGAGTACCCCGCCTTTGTCTGACCTTCCGTTCGTAATCGTGTACCATCCTGCCGCTTTCTTGACCCGCTTGGCATCGTTGGCGTCTTGGTAAGGTTCCTCCGACAAGAACCGTATGTACGGCGTCATCCAATTATCTCCCCGTGCGTCCGCATTACTTCTTTGTCCTCGGCGCGTCGATCTTTGGGTGCGTTTAGGACTTCACAGGCTCCCTCGCGTCACGCTCCGCGGTTCTGGCGGCAGCGTCGGGCGGCCCGGTGGCCAAGACGTTCGTTATCGATCTCGGGATATGCTCGATCTCGAATTGACCGAACTCAGGGATCAGGGTTCTTACTCTCGCCAGATACCTCACTAGTTGTGGGTTCGCGGCTTCGAAGTTCCCTTTCACCTGGTTGACCACGAGCTCAGAATCACTACGCACGACCAGCGACCGCGCGGAACACTCCCTCGCCAGTCGCAGGCCCGCGAGGAGGGCTTCATATTCCGCAACGTTGTTCGTGGCCGGGAAGGCCAGTGTAACGGAGTATGTGATCTCCATGCCTTCGGGCGTCCTTAGCACCACACCAGCTCCGCTGCCTGCCTGGGTTGATGATCCGTCCACGTTGAGAGTCCATACGGCGAGATCTCCGTCCGTCTTCTTCTCCGCGTTGTTGTCCTCTGCTTGCTCTGGCGTTGCCGCTTCGACAATGAAGTCCGCCAGGGCCTGCCCTTTCACGGCCGGTCGCGGCCGGAACTCCAGGTCGAACTCCCCGAGCTCGACAGCCCACTTGACCAGCCGGCCGGATGTCTCTGGCTTCTGCAAAATCGTCCTCAACGGCTGGTCGGGTAGCACGCATTTATCCGATGTGGGAAGTAGGGTCGTAGCTTCCGTCTTTGCATAGACGAAAAGTGCGAGCGCCATCTTTTCGGGCGTGCGGATAACGGGTTTCTACGTCCACAAGACCCGGCTCACGTAGTACACCGGTTGTTGCTTGCCTTCATGTTCCGCCACTAACACGGAGCGAGGGCGGAAGCCGACGTTGCGCTGTAGAGGTAGAGATCTTCTCCTTCGCGCGGTGAGCTCGGGGAGGCGCTACTGGAAAGATAAGTCTTCAATTCCCTGAATGCTTCGTCGCATTTTTCACTCCATTCGAACCTGTGCGACTTGGTGCCCCTTAGCGCCTTGAAGAAAGGCAAGTATTTCTCAGCTGACTTGGCCAAGAATCGTGAGAGGGCTGCTATCCGCCCTGTCAGCTTCTGGACTTCTTTTACTGTGCGCGGAGGGTTCAAATCGAGTATTGCCTTGATCTTCTCCGGATTGGCTTCTATTCCGCTACTGGGATACAATGAAGCCTAAGAATTTTCCAGGTTACCCAACGCGCATTTGGCGGGGTTAAGCTTCATCCCATCTTTGTCGGAGGATCTCGAAGGTCTCGTCTGTGTCGTTGACGTGGCGCCTTGCTACCTTGCTTTTTACGAGCATATCGTCGACGTACACCTCCACATTCCGCCCGATTTGAGCTGCGAACATCTTGTTTACGAGGCGCCGTACGTTGCGCCCGCATTCTTGAGACCAAAGGGCATCATTTTTAGTAATCGTCCCTTGGTCTGCTCATGAACGAGGTGTGCTCCTCATCCTCCTCCGGGTCCATCCGGATCTGGTTGTATCCCGTCACGCGTCCATGAAGCTCGGCAGCCAGGTGCCCGGACGTGGAGTCCACGAGTTAGTCAATCCTTGGGAGCGGAAAGCTATCTTTGGGGCAGGCCTTATTCACGCCGCTGAAGTCGACACACATCCGCCACTTGCCGCTTGCTTTTTTACCAAAGACGACGTTGGATGCCCACTCCGGTACTGGACTTCTCCGATAAATCCCGCCCAAGAGCCTCTTCACTTCTTCCTCGATGGCGACCAACTTCTCGACGGAGTGGTTCCTTCTCGCCGGGACGGGTTTCGGCTCGCGTCAAGGCCCGGCTTGTGGACTATGACTTGGCCGATATCCCGGCATGTCACGTGAGCCCCATGCAAACACATCGGAGTTGGTCCGTAGGAAGGTAATTAGTCCTGTCGCGATCTCGGGTTCAAGGATTTCCTATGCCGACGCACCGCCTCGGATCGGAGGGATCGAGCGGATCGCCTCGATCTCCTCCCGCCGGCCTGTTGGAGCGACGTCTCGTCGCGGAGGTCCAGTCTTCACTTGGTCCGCAAGGTGTCGTAGGGACCGATTTGGGACAAGTAGCACGTCCGCCCCATTTCTTGATCTCCTAGAACTTCTCCCACCCCCAAGGGGTGGGAAATTTCACCTTCAGTGCGGGATGGATGTGATCGTCAAGGCCGTCGGGAATGGTCGCGCCGAGTATGGCATTGTAGGCAGACGGAAGGTCGACGACGAGAACGCCAACTCGCGCGTCATAGAGCTTGGTGAGTCCCCATCGTGACTTCCAGTCGTATAATCCCTTGCACTGGAACAGGCTCGTTGTCCAAGCCGTATAATGGTCCGTTTGCTGCCCTCATTTGGCTACATTTTAGTCCCAGTTTGGTGAACGCAGTAAGATACAGCAAATTTTGTGAGCTTCCGTTATCAATGAAGACCCGTTTCAGCTGGTAGTCATCACCACCAGCAGAAACGAGGGCCGATACAACAAGGGGGTCAGTATGGGGGGAAGTTACATGTGCCATGTCTTCGCTGCTAAAGCTAATGACATCATTTCTAACCCCTAACTTCGCCCGCTTGCTACTGGAAGCTATTTCCGGCGGTCCGTGCCTGGCGTTCACAGTGTTGGCGGAAGAGATCATGTGGACTACGCCGGCCGCCGTGCGGGCTCTTGGTGGCTCGCTGGGTTCTCCGTCAGAGGGGGCAGGTTCTTGCCCCGAGCCTTTCACGAATCTCTTCAAGTGTCCTCGCCGGATCAGATCTTCAATCTCCCGCCAGAGTGCGTGCTTCTTCGATTGAGTGCCCCCAGACCGGCGGTGGTACGCGGGCAAGATTAATTGCCCGCCGCAGGACCCTTGGGTGTCTTTGGCCACTTGAAGAATCTTTCATCTCCGATCTGCATCGGGATGTTTGTGGGGGCTATCATTGGCGGGGGTCGAGAGGCCTGCCAGAATCCTTCTTAGGCCCGGGGTCGCTGGCCGCTTCGGCGCTCCATGAAGCCCGGGCCGCCGCCGTCCTCTTTCTTCCTCCCGGTGGCTCGAGGTCTCCAGGGGCCGATCCGCCCGCTCGGGCGTTTTGCTTCGTTGGCCTCTTCGGCCGTGATATACGCCGGGCAATGGTCTCCGCCTCCCGAAAGTCTGCGGGCGCCGGGTGCGACAGTGCTTGAAGAAGTCCCCGCCGCCAAGGTGGCGATGAAGGCACCGAGCTTCGCTTCGTCGGAGAGGTGCGGGATCGTCGCGCCTCGGTGATGAAACGGCCCAGAACCGCTTCAAAGCTTTCATCCGATCCTCTCTGGCGGAGGCGGACTAGGTGCCATGGTTGTCTCTCCTCCCGCCCGCCGGGAGGCGCGCTCGGGAAGCTATCGGCGAGCTCGTCGAACGAGCATATGGAGTTCTGGGGGAGGCCATGGAACCGGAGTAGCGCTGTCGCCCCTAAGGGTGACGGGGAAGCTCGACACATCGTGGCCTCGCTTGCCCTTGTAAAGTGAGGTGGGTGCGGAAGCGATTGAGATGGTCCATGGGATCCTTGCTTCCGTCGTATCCCTCCATGACCGCATTCGAACTTGCTCGGTAGAGGGGCCGTGTCCGCAGTCCATGGCGAAGGGCGACTGCGGAGATCGGGCGGAGGAGGGCGTGGGCTTCTCCTTGTGCGGGGTGTCCCACAACACCTTGACTTTCTCCTCCATCGAAGGATCCGTAGAGCCCCCTTCGGCAGATTGAGGACGCGCGCGGAGCTCCGTGTTCCCTCGGGGTTCGCCTCGCTTTGTCGGGGTGGCGGCTCTGCATGGGAGGCGCGCTCCCATTGGAGCTCGCGGCCGTGGTCTCCGTTGCCACGCGAGTTGCGGAGGAGCGTCCTTCAGGCCATCCTCCCCTGCCGCCATCGGCGAGGCGGCTTTCCGCCTCATTCGCCGTTTCCGGGTGCGGGCCGGGCCATGCGTGGTCAAGTCGATTGGCTCGCCTCCTGCGAGTGGCCTCGACGCCTTTCTTTCGGGAAGTTGATGCCAGGCCGCTAGAGGGGCGGCCCCAGCACGGGGTCCCGGTGTTCGCGCATACGGCGAGGAGGATCTCCTTCAGGCGTCTAACTCGCGGAGGTGGCGGGTGCCTTGCTCTCGGGTGGGTTGTTCGCTTGGTTCCCCGTGGGACTCCATCTGGGACGGTGGTCTCCACCGCCGGAGCAACTGCGCTGCGGTATTTACCATGCTTGGTTGTTCACCGGGTAGGGAAATGACACTTGGCTTCTGTCGATTTCCACAGACGGGCGCCAATGTTGCGTCCGGGCCCAAGGTTGTTGTGCGGATTAAGGAGCGCCCGATTCCTAAGCGCGCGGGGCTCGGAAGAAGGATCCGTCTCCGTCTCTCGTAACCGGACTTGCACAACACAAACAACAAACAAGAGGTGAAGGGTGCTGGCAGATTTCTCCCACCAAGGCCACTCCGACGCTCAAGTCGGCAAATTCCCGCATTGGACGGAAATGCGCACGCTAAGGTGGTGCGCGTAAAATGTTGTGGTGCGTAAGAAGAACTTATGTGGTGATGAGTAGAAAATGCAAAGGAGGGTGATGGAAGGCCTGGCTTCCTTGGTGCCTTCGCGATGAGTGGCTAACTTTCCCGCTTGACGGATGAGAAGAAGGAGAACGATTTGGCCCAATCCGGTGGAGGATTGGAACCTTATGGGAGTGGACTAGTGCTTGGGATCCAAGGTAACCCTTAGTCGCAAGGTCGCGCAACCGTAAAACCGTTCTCGAGTTCGAATCCAAATTGAGAGAGAATCCCCTTCTCCGGGAGGGTGAGAGCGCTTATATGCCTCCTCCCGTTTGGACTTGGGCGCCAAGACGCCCGTTGCTCTGGGTCGTTGACCGCCGGGTCACGGGCTGTCCCCGAGAGCGTGTCTGCACGGCAGCTGCTGTCGATCACGCTCGATTTTCCGAGAGAGGAGTGGTTGGCCGTCTGCAGACAAGGCGTGGCGAAGCGTAGTGCAGGCTATGCTCTATTGGCTAGCCTTTCCGCCTTTCACTCCTGTTCGACGCATTTAATGCGCGCAGTTTCCGTTAGCGTGACTTGCGACCATTCCCGTTGGGTTGGCACGCTTTCTCGCGTGCTCCTCCTTTCTCATAGTAGCCATTGTTTTGCTTTGTGCCTGACATCTCGGGGCCTAACATAGGACCCAACAAAAATTAATATTGTCTAACTTATACATTAACTAGTCAATAAAATAAAATTATTATTTATCACTGTCAATCTAACATGAAATTTTAATATTAATCTATCAAATAAGTAACCGCCTACCAATGAAAGCAAAACGAGTGGCTAAAGTCCACAGGGATTAAGAAATGGCTGGGCAACGTGGGGGTCAAGTTTAACCGGGCAAAGGTGTCGTTTGACGAGTGCATGTACAGCTGGCACGGCAGAGGTGATGGCTGGACCTGCTGGCTGTGATTTTATTATACCCATCAACCACCCCACTATGTTGGTTTATAGAATTTCAATCCACCCTACCCAAGCAGTGCACGTGAGAAACATAAGAGATTTTGATATACCTTGAAATCTAATTTTTTTTATATATTATCATTTTTTTAAAATTTAAATTTATAATTTTGATATTTTATGTAAATTTAGAAAAGATACAATGAGTTATAGAATGAGTTTCGAATAAATAAATTATAAATTATACATATTAAAAATATATATAAAATATCATGAGGCATAACTATTTTTTGGCATTAAATAGTACTCAAATTATTAAGACATTAGATAAAATAAAATACATAAGAGAAGAATAATATCTTTTGAGTGGTAGAGATGGTTATAGAGGAGTAAAGTTGAATTCCTTGATGGGAAGACATATATGAGGTTTTATGAAGGATTAATCTTATATTTTGAATAGTCTATAATAAAATTTTGATATGAAATAATAATAAGTACTTTTTTTTTTTATATGGACAATAATAAACTCTCGGTTGAAGTCTTCTCTAGACCAAATATCAACATATTAACATAAAGTAAAACTATTATAATAAATACGTATATTTATTATGTTATGTTTACTTTTTAATTTATAAAATATTATTTTAATTATTATATTTTAATTATATTTTAATTTTTTAAATCACTAATAATATCTTATATGTCCTCTTTTAAGTACATATTATTATTCAGTAGTTGGATGGAAATTGATATGAAAGTTTGAATGCAATTATGTAACCAATTAGGTCGACTATCCATTGTTGACCTGTCTTGGTATCGTTGACTCTTCTTTTGAAGTTTCCTACGCCCAGTCGTTTGCCAACTAAGCCGAGGATCTGAACACCACAAAAATCAAAAATTTAAAAATTTAAAAATTTTTTAAAAATAAAATTTCGGCATACCCTAACCCTCACACGAAAATAAAAATAAAAATAATCGTCGGCTCTACTCTACGTTACCTATTAACATAGTATATTTATTTCAATATAATATTGTCAAATATTTACTTCTTTAATTAGCCTCACAATTAAAGTATTTTTAAATATTTTATTACCCATGTATATATATATATATATGTTAGGTCCAACGTGAAATTAGGCCAAGATCGGTTTAGACCAACTGGAAAAAAAATGTCCACCAGTAGAGAAGCACAGTCTACGAGAACAAACTTGGGTACGAGGTGACAAGGCATGCTGAGCACCATGCGACAATACCAATCAATTTCACCTGGGTCCCTGCTGCAGCTTTTGCGGTCTGCCAGTGTAGGGGCCGACGAAAGAATTGCCATGTAATGGGGGATAAGGTAAACATTGGTAAAGCATGCGCCACCTCGTCAGACCTTCCAACCAATCCAAGTAAGGTTAAACGGACTAGTCTTTGGCCACGCCTAAGTAACGATTTTTATCACCGTAAGCGCAACAATCGACACAATTGGCTATGGGTATGGATTGCAATAAAAATATCGGCTTGCCACATGTTGAGATTCTCGCACCCAAGGTGCTTCATCATGGAGCCTACAAATATCCCTTCCTTCAACGGAGAAGGGATCCTTGATTAATCGATTGCCATTGATACTAAAATCTCGATTGAGCAACCTTAATGAGCCACTCCCTGTAGTACAAACCCAGGAGCCCAACCTCTAACAATCGCTCAACGCATCTTACATCTTTGCATCCTTTCAGTTCCCCACTGCATTTTTACATTCACTCTCGCATTTTTTCGTTCATAGGAAAATATTTCTGATTTGAGCGTCGAAATGTTTTCGGTGAAAAAATATCCTGCCGACCTCTGACTTCTTATCTATAGTTTGTGTTGCGTATGACTCAGATTGAAGAGAGTGAAGACCAGACCCGTTCGAGATTCAATCCAGGCGTGGATTAGAAGAATCCCTAATCCGTCAGAGAACCCAAACTCATGGACACAACAATATATAATCTGTTTACACACTTATAATTGTATAGTTTTATATGGGTTATCTCTTTAATATAGTATCAAAGCCCACCATGTCTTCTACTTATCTAAATCCTCCGATCAGCTATACCACATCTTGATGATTCTGAGTTTTGTCATTTGGTTAATCGCAAGTTTGCTTCCATCACAAATCTAGAAGCCACAATCAACATCACCACTACGGACTTGTGTCCCGTTTTGTCTGAATCCCCGTGGAATGTTCTGAAACCACAAACCTACTCCTCCATCACCACTATTTCATCAATTTCTTTCTATTTGTATATCTTCTCTTCCATCTCCACTCCATGCTCTCATCACTCCAATATGATAGGAGTGGTCTAAACCAAAGTCACAGTTACCACCCTAGCACCTTTCATTATTGTTCATTGTAAATTTTTTGATCGCTGCTCTGAAATCTTCCCCCTTGGAAAAAAGATAACACAAACTCCAGTGTTTTGCGTCATCTTGCTATTAAAACACAACATTTTGATCTTTGGTGCACAACTCATCTTTTCCAATCAAATTGTATGGCATCACTAATCAACAAATTGGTTATAAATTTTTAAACTTTAACTCAAAATAACAGTATCGTTCTAATCGAACTTGCAATTATTGTTATGCAATCAACCTTGTCAAAATCATTTGTCCTAAGAAAAAATATCAATATTAAAAATAAGGTTCAAACTCCTTCCATATTGCTGCCATCATTGAGGCTAAGCCCGGATTGCCAAACTCTACCTCTCAACCCATTGCTCTATCTGCAGGTAATTTCAAACTAATTATTAATTAGGTTCTATTATTAGCCTTTCTTTCAACGCATGCGCGCTAGCCATATTGAATCTATCTCTACACTTTCACTCTCTCTTTTCGACACATATCTTATATTTTCTTCCTTATATTTTCTATTGTCAATAAGCCAATCATATGAACTGGGTTTTAAATGTCATTTCTCATCTCCTGGCGGTGATGCGTCGGATCCCTGGATAGGTCAACATATTGGAGCAAGCAATAAAATTAGGCATCTTTTTCAACTAAATACTCTTCATATTTCATCACATTTTCCTACATTTGTTGCTCTTCATTGTGGATTCTTTAAATCCATTCAGCTATGACATACTTATCTTATAATACCCGTTTCTTATTTGATTTAATTTAACATTATTAATTTATCTTATAATACATTATAACTGTATAATGTGAATTTAAAAGATATTCAAAATAAGAAAACAGTTTTCGCATCTGAGACACGTTCAACACGTGCTTATGCATATATTCCAAATTGGGGAGCGCCTGATGTGGCTATTGAGAGCGAAATCCAGAGTAGGTGCATTCGAGGAGTGCCCGAGTCAGCGCTTGTGCTTACATGGGGTCAGGCACAGTACTCATGTGCCAATTCGATTATATAAAGTGCAGCATGTGCAGTTTCGATCATTTCAAGTGGGAAAGAAGAGAATGAGAGAAAAAGAATGGAAAGAATAGAAGCTGTACTTTGAGGCATCATTTTGTTAGATATGTAAGATTGGAGGTTGAGGTAGCTATCATTATACTCTATTCTTAATCTATTTCTATTTTCGATTATTTTTGTTTATATTTGATGGATTTAATATATATACATATTACTTTACTTATCCTATTTGACTCCATTGCGCATACCTGTTACTTTTATCGATTATTTTGAGGTTTTGTTTTGATTTTAGTAAATATTTGACGATTTTGCTTATTTTGTAAAAATAAATAGCTAAATCTTTTGAATCACTATATTTATATATGATTATATTTATAAAAAAAATCATGAAAACTTACATATAGGTCGTGTATGTAGTATCCAAGTATTGTACTTTGGGTCAGGTTCTATTTTGTGTATTTAATTGATATGTGACCCTTTTTAAGGAAAAAACTTTGTGATTTGATTTTTTTGAGTTGGAATTTTGACCTTTTTTTCCAAATAGGAAAAACTTTGAACTTATGATATGCAAACTCTCCCTAATTTGTATTTTTATAAGAATCATATTAATAAATTTAATGAAATTAATATATTTAAATGTTTTATTAATCGGACAGATTTGAGAAGTACACCAATTACGAGTGATAAAAGATAATTACTTCCTTCTTATCTATAGGAGAATGTATATAGATAGCCTTACCCGTGGGTCAAAATAGTAGTGATATGATCTAATGTTATCGTGAGTAAAAGTAACTCTTTCTCAAATTTGTCTTTTGATCTTTGGTTCTTTAATTTGTACATATTTTAGATTTTTAATATGTTTTACTTGTATTAAATTATATTTGAGACTTCAATTAATATTCTTGAGTTTTGCCTATAGATGAAATTTGGTTGATTTCGTACATTTGGAAATTATGATTTCATTTTGAATTATACTATTATGTACAAGGCCACATTCAAATTTTCATTGGTCTAATTTATCGAATATTTAGATTTTGGCTTTTATGGGTCTTGTATACATTTTAATTCCTTTTGTTCTACTTATAGATGAGTTAATTTACTATATATATTATGTATAGATACTTACTAAACATTCAGCTCACGTTTTCACTGTTTTTTGTCCCTTCAGATTAGTGGACTTCGGATAAATTATAGGGAGCTTCAACGCGAATTTAATTAAAGTCTCACTCAAATTTAGTGAGTATCAACCGTGAATTTGAATTATAATTATATCAAATATATTTTGGTATTGTTTGGAGCGTCAATCAAAATAATAGTTGTATGTTATATTGTCAATAAAATAGAGTCAGAATTATCTAATTAATTGAATTTTTTGATATTTGGTTTTGTTAATGTTCGATGATTTTATTTGTATTATTGATGGTCACTTCTTCCTTACGATATTTTAGTGCAAGTCATAATTATTTAATTGTTTGGATGGATCGTTTAAAGAGATCCTATGAATGAATGATATTATTATCGTTTATTATTCCTATTATTGTCGGGACTTTTGATATGTTGTTAGGTTATGCTCCAATTTAGGGTTTTATTTTGGTTATTATTTTGTCTTTGATATTTTACTTATAAATTATAATTATTCTTAATTATTTTTAGAACCTGTTTGATTTGAAACCATGACATATCTTGTTCATCCCTTATCTAACAAAATTCAGCTATTACTATACATTAGTTGTTTAGATTATGCTAGAAATAAAATTATTGTTTGTATGTCATACAATCTTAGTCAACAAAAGGCATTGTCATTTAGGAATAATGATTTATTCCGTCTACTCTATTTGATCTTGTTCATCAGCCATCCGGGGTCTTCCTTTGCATTAGGGAAAAATCTAAATATTTTGTAATATTTGAGAATGACTTTTTTGTTACATGTAAATTTATCTTATGCATAATAGTTTTTAATTGTAACAAATCTACTAGAATTTTTTTATTATTATTTTCACTCAACTTACACAACATATCAAAATAACGCTAAAGAATATCATGACTCCTCCTTTCTTAACATCTTCAAATCTTATGGTATTATCTTACAAAAGTCTTGCCCAGACACTTCTCAACAAAATAGTTGCATTGAAGGAAAATTTTGTCATATTTAAGACACTATTTGATCCCTTCTTATTTTATAGCTCTTCTCCTATAATTTTGGAAAGAAATAGCCATTCCTACCATATATACTATTAATCATCTTCCCTCCATCATTGAGAATCAAACTCCTTGTGAGCCCATGACGAGAGAAAAATCCATCTATGTTCTTCTTTAAAATTTAGGTATACTTGTTTTGTTTATGTCTAACCTCATAAACTTCATGAACTCAGACCTCATACTCATTTGTATTATTTTTGTTAGAAATAACATTGAATATAAGGGATGGCCCTTGTTTTAATCTTATCTCTAATTAATTTGTACTTCTCGTCATGTTATTTTTGAAAATATAAGATGTTCAACAACTTATCCATTCCTTCTTCTATCTCCATAAGTTCATATATCATTTTCACTTGTCCTACAATTGACTTACTCCCCGAGTCTCCTATTGATGAAAACCCCACCCTTGATCTTCTCTGTCGAACGACAATATCGGTGCTTCCAACAAAGATTGCCAATCTGCTGATCCTTCCCACAAACCTACTCCCCCACCTGTCAACACAGCAATTCGTTGCTTTGCAAGGGTTAGTGCACCTCTTGCTCACTTACGTGATTATCACTACTATTTTGCTCTTTCCTCCTTGTATGAACCTAAAACTTATAAACAGGTAAATTCCAACCTCCATTAGCAACAAGTCATCGCTGAAGAAATCTACACTCTGAGAAAAAATGCTTTTGATCTCTTGTCCCATTCTGGATTGACCGATAGTAAGACAGTTCTAAGACCCTTGAAACCTAATGTTTGTCTTATTTTATCTGAGAGTACTCTTACTTATTGATGCCACGTAGTATCGACAATTGGTTCAAGTCTTGCTATTTTATGATCACCCATCATGATATTGCCAATACAATTTCTCATTAATCAATTTACGACAGCTTCTCGCTCTGTATTAAATTGATATTATTTGGTTTCTTTAATATGTGAAAGGATCCTTATTTTATGAATTTCATTTCTCTTCACATTCATCCCTTTAACTATAGGCTTTTTGATATTGATTGAGTTGAAAATCCTGTCGATCAATATTCTACAGCTGGCTATTATTTCTTTTTGGATGTATTTCTCATCTGGTGATATATTAAAAAGTAATCTATCTTTAATCACTCTAGTACTGAAGTCAAATATTAAGCCATGATTGACACTACTGTCAAACTACTATGGCTCTTAAAAACATAAATGTTACATCCGTTAGTGCCATTATCTGATACTACAACAATCAAAGTGCTATTCAAATCGTTTGAAACAATATTTTCTATAAGCATACCAAACACATTAGAAATGGTTATCACTTCATCTATCACCATACCAAACAAGAAAGTTTACAATTGTGCTATATACCATTTACTAATCAACCCATGAATATATCAACCAAATCTCACTCTACCACTTGATTTGACAACTTAGATTTCAAACTCAAACCGATCTCTACACCACCATCTTGAGTTTGAGGGATGTTAATGTAGCATATTTATGTTAGTATAATATTATCAAATGTTCTCTCCGATTACTTCCCTTACTTGGTCTCAAAATATTTGAATAATATTCTCAAATATTCTTTCACCAATTATGTATATCATCCTCTATAAATGCTCCTCTATATTACTAAGATAATGCATTGAATACATATGATAAGTATCTATTTATGTATTTGTGAATATGTACTCTTGTGTGGGTTATCTCTTTAACAATACTAATATAAAAATATTTTAATTTTTATTATTTAAATCTATTTTATTCTTATATTTGATTGGAGATAATCTGTCTTATAAATTTTATCCATTTTACATATTAAAAATTTTCAAAGAAACTAGCTATAAAATTATATTTTAATCACAAAATTGTGTTATATAAAAGTATACATGAATATTTCTCTTGTCCATTTCTTGCACCTCATCACTTCTATAATATCACTTTCAATTGGTAATATTAATCTCATTTCATAAATATAAAAATTATCTCAAACGTTCTATTTAAATAAAATTCACTTTAATTAAAAAAGAATATTCTTATACATTTTGACTGTATTGCTGATTGAGTGGAAAAGAGTATTTCTTTCACCCAAATTTGATGAAGCTGATGGGACAATCATCTGTAAAATAATTATGTGGCTAAAACAATCACAAATCGGAATTTAAAATCGATTAAGTATACCTCCGGCCATTTGATGCTCTGTTTTTCAACTCGCGATTCGGATGGGCTCCGTGCTTCCGACACTCCTTCACTCGTTTAGATGGTGTATTACTTGAGTTGGGTGCAGGGGACAAAGCCAAAATGCTCAATTTATAGGCGAAACCATCACCCGCCTCAACCGAGCGTTTGGAACTCAAACCGCCAAAATTGATGAATTAACTTAATGGGAGAGTTATCACCTCTTAATGGACTACAAATGCTTGAATTAACCGAGAAAAATGCCAAATGGTTACAAATCCATCAAGGAAGATGAAGAGAACGAAACTCTTCCTCGGCTCAAAACGGCTTGCCGTTCCTTGGCTCAAGCGCCAGGGACGCGTGGGCCGGCTCAACGGTTTGGGCCGGCTCACCATTTGGGCTGAAGCCCACATACCCCACTTGGTCCATATTCAACTTGATGTGATAACTAAGATCATCAATTTTCAAACTTTTAAGAAATAAATATATGAATCATGGCGATAAGTCTCCAATAATGAGTAATATCTTCCATGTATTACAATATATTAATTTCTCAAGTCATCCGGTAACTTTACTTTATGAATAAACCCTATGTTTATTCTTTTGTCCAACCTAATGATATTCTCAAATTAATTAATGTGCACACAATTTTGAGAAATATCACAACAATAAAAACAGAATTTTCAATATCATTGTCCATACAATGAAAATTACAAAATGGAACTCAATCCCATTTTGATACAAGATCTTTGAACCTTAATGGTGGCATGCCTTTAGTCAAGGGATCAACGATCATTAATTCAATCTTTGATATGCTCAATAGCAATTTCATTTCCTTTAATCGCTCCTTTATGGCTAAAAACCAATGTCGATGTGTTTACTTGTTGCTACTTTTATTATTTTTAGCCGAGAAAAACAAAGTTGAATTATCGCAAAATATCTTTAATGGCCTTGAGATGGAATCAACCACTCTAAGCCTAGACATGAAATTCCTCATCCATACACCATGCTTTCAGCCTCGAAACAAGCAACGAACTCGGCCTCCATAGTGGAAGTAGCAATCAAAGTTTGCTTTGCACTCCGCCAGATACCACCGGCAGAAACAAAAATATGTAACCGGATGTTGATTTACGTGAATCAACACACAAATGTCCAATCTCAGTGGAGTCCCCAAAACTTCCAGATGGAGTAAAATCCATATGTAAGCATGAAATCTTTTGGTACCTTGAAGATACCTCATGACTTTCTTGGCCTTTTCCGGTGTTCGATTCCGGATTACTCTCAAATCTTCCCAACATTCCAATCGCCAAATGCTATGTCGGGTCTTGTACATACCGAGCATACATCAAACTTTCAACAACGGAAGCATATGGAATGTTCTTGATGCATTCTCGCCCAAATCATTTTTCGAGCATTGGCTCAAATTGAGCTTATCACCCTTCACAATGGTGCTACACTCGTGAACAATCTTTCATCCGAAATCTCTAAAATCTTATTGATATAGGTCTCTTGAGACAAACCTGAACACTGCTGTCATGCCTCGATGTATCTTACCCGATGACATAAGATGCATCACCCATATCCTTCATTTCAAAATTTTTAGAGAGAAATTGTTTCACCTCATACAACAACCCTTTATCATTGGATGCAAGTAAAATATCATCCACATATAAGACAAGGAAACAAGTCTTACTCCCATGACCTTCAGTATATACATTGATCCAAAATATTCTCTTCAAAGCCGAATGAAGAGATAATTTGCCAAATTTTAATATCTGGGGACGGGATGCTTGTTTGAACCATATATGGACTTCTTTAATTTGCATACCAATTGCTCACCATCACTAGAGGAGAATCCTTCCGATTGTTTCATGTAAACCTCTTCCTCTAGATCACCATTCAAAAATGTCTGTTTCACATCCATTTATTTGCAATTCCATATCAAAATGAGCAACCAATGCCAAAATTATACGAAGAGAGTCCTTTTTAGATACGAGGAGAAAAAGTCTCCTTGTAATCAATTCCTTCTTTCTCGAGTATAACCTTTAAGAAAGAGTCTTGCCTTATATCTTTCAATATTACCTAATGAGTCTTTCTTTGTTTTAAAGACTCATTTACACCCTATAGCTTTCGCCCCTTTAGGAAATTCAACAAGATCCCGAGACTCTATTGCTACTCATGGAACTCATCTCTTCTTTCATAGCATTTTGCCATAATTGTGATTCATTACAACTCATGGCTTCAGGAAAACGCCAGGATCATTTTCGAGCTCCACATGTAGTCGAGACTCTTCCGGATATACAACATAATCACTAGGGATTGCCGACTTTCTCATTCTAGAAGACCTTCTTAATGTTGTATCATCATCCTCAACAGAGCATGTTGACAACTATTTCGGATAAATCCTCGAATTTCATGGTCAAATCCAAATAGAATCAACATTTTGTGGAATGACATTGATTGGTTGTTCAACACAAGATTGATCTTGAGGAGTGTTGTGTACATCAATCAACCTATCATATGAAGCGGAGGGTTGTGAATCCAAATGATCAGTTCTTGATCGTTTCCTCCCACTCATTAAGTCATTCTCAAGAAATTTTACATTTCTTGATTCCACAATCCTAGTGGTATGAGATGGACAGTAAAATCTGTATCCCTTAGACCGTTCAACATATCCAATGAAATGCCCACTTATGGTCCTTGGGTCCAATTTCTTTTCATATGGGTTATAAACTCTTACTTCGGATGGGCATCCCCATGCATTACATGTTGCAAGCCGGTTTCCAACCTTTCCATAACTCAAAAGGAGTTTTGGAACAGCTTTTTATTTGGGACAGTTTAATATGTACTTTTCCGTTTAAGAGTTTCACTCCACAATGATTTTGGAAGTTCGGAGTTACAAAGCATACTCCTTACCATGTCCAATAATGCCCCGATTTCTTCTTTTTGCTACACCATTTTGGTCAGGAGAACCGAGGCATAGTATATTGAGCAGCAATCCCATTTTCTTGAAGAAACTTTGCAAATGGACCGAGGCATTTGTCCATCTTGATATATACTACCATAATACTCTCCACTTATCGATCTCACAATTTTGATATTTTCCGGTTTGTTTCTCTACACTTTAAACAATTTAAAAGCATCCAAGGCTTCATATTTATTATGAAGCAAGTAAAGATACATATATCGTGAGAAATCATCAATAAATGTGATGAAATATTTTGGACCATATGAGTCTATATCAGACTACAAATGTCGGTATGTATGATCTCTAATATGTCCGAACTCCTCTGGCATTTTCTTAGTCTTGTTGGTCTACTTTCCTTTAATGCATCCACACAAGTTTCAAAGTTAGTATAATCTAGAGTACTAAGTACTCCATCATTTACCAATCTTTTGATTCTATCAATGGAGATATGTCCAATCTATGCCACAACATCGAGGAACATTCATTCATAACACATCTTTTAATTCCATTATTAACATGCACAAAGATAAAATTGGAATTGTTTTGTAAATTCAAACAATAAGACTATCGAGGCAGTTATACCATTCCAACAATATCGGACTTATAAGATAAAGTGAATAATGAGTCGAAAATGTAAAGGAATATCCAAATGGTACAATTCTAAAAGAAATCAAATTTCTAGAGAAATTTGAATATAAAAGGTCTTTTCAAGAGACAAAACAAAACCACTACTCAAAATTAAATTGCATGTCCCAGTGGCCTCCACATGTGAACGCATCTTTGTTTTCGGAGAAGATGCATTGTTCATGCCACCGTTTTCTTTAGGTTTTGCAAGCCTGTAAGGAATTAGAAATATGGATTCTAGGGCAGTAGTCAATCCACCATGTGTTATGTGCAACATTAACCATATTAGATTCATAACATCTGAAAGAGAATGGATTACCTTTCTTTTCAAGCCAATTTTGATACTTAAAACAGTCTTTCTTTACGTGTCCCTTCTTTTTACGTAAGAAAGCACTTGGACTCCTTCTTGATATCGGTTTGGGAGGTACTTTACCTTTCCCCTTTGACTTGGCTTCGTCTTGAACCTTCCTTTTGCATGAAGAGGCAGCTTTTAGCTTTGCTCCATCATGAGCCTTCCTTCCTCTTGCACACACATGGTCGTGAAGTTCATTGATTGACCATTTATCATATGTGTGTTATAGTTTTTAAAAGGCTATATTGCGGTGGGCGAATTTAAAATGTAATGCACCATGAAAGGTTCGGACATTTCCCACCTCTAGATTTTTAGTTGGAAAGAATATCCCTCATTTGCATTATATGTTCACGCACACCCTTAACATCTGGTGAGCCTAATAGATGAAAAACTTCATTATTAGGGTGCTTGCAAGTGCCTTATCCAAGTCACAAATTGTTAAGTCTATGGCCTTGTGAAATCCCGCACTTTTGTATCTTTGGTGTGAGCCACGAATCAGAGTAGAAATTTTTTCTTTATGAACATTAAACCGAGGCGATTAGATCGCTCCCGAGCGTTCATAAAGAGTTACCTCATCCGGAGTCTTGGTAAGGGGTAAGAGCCGATGGTTCGTCTTTCCCGGATAGCATAATCGATGCTCGAAGCCACCCTAAGTGAAGAAGAATTCTCTCCTTCCACACTTTATAGTTGTCACCTTTTAGTTCGAATTTCACATCTAATATCGGAAAGATTCTGAGATTGAATACCGTGATAAAAATAAATACATGCTTAACATCCAAAATTGAAATTCAATAAATTACAAAATTATGTTTTACCAATGTAAAACATACATCATGAATCAATAGACAAAAAATTACCTGTGGGCTAAATTTTAATTCCAGTAGATTCATGTTTAATTTTATATGATAAAACTATCCAATTATATTCTTTCTTAATTAATAGGCCAAATTAAGAAGAAATAATAATTTGACATTTTATCCTGATTAATTAATTTAATATAATAAAATTTCTTGTGGGATAAATTTTATTATATCAAAATAATTCCACAATTTATGTCTTTATACCATACGTGATAAAAATAAAATAAAATAATTTATTAATTAAAGTCTTTGTGGCTAATCCTCAATTAATTAAATTATTTTAATCACAAGACATTATTTATACATATATATACAATTATATACTGGATATTATATTTTATATTTTATATATAATAATATAATTATATATATATATAAATATAAATATATACGTATATATATAATATATATATATTTACCGAATCGTATATAAGTAATTTAAATGCCAAAATTGGCGCAAGGCGCTAAGCAGCGCAAGCGGCAGCCCGCTCCTTCCTTCCTCCACTCGGGTTCAAACCCGTCGGGTCGATTTTTAATTTCTGATTGCTGATGGGCGAAGAGGCGGGCATGACAAAACGGATTTGGGCATGAACGAAACGCCCATAACCGATTTAATTAATTTTTTTTAACCGTAAAGGGAACGACGCGTTTTAATAACTGGAATTAGATTAACGAAACGTGGCCGTGGGAGCACAAATACAAAACGACGACGCGACGTTTTACCAAGCGTAAACGGCGTTGTTCTCAAATAAAATCTTCGCCTTCGCTTGGTTTTTCGAACCCATAAATCTAACGATCAATTCAATTACGTGACTCGATTAAAAAAAGACGTCCCCGAACACCATAATGATAAAAATATATGGAAATTTCGGAATTTAATTTCCCATCGATTTCAAACTTTCGTTTTGAACCGATCTTCAAAACGAAGACTTTAAGTTTTTTCGATTTGAAAAAAACCGAAAACAATAACATCAAAGAGTTGGTATGCTCGCTTGATATAAATGTAAAACAATTATGTGGCTAAAACAACCACAAATACGGAATTTAAAATCGATTATATACCCCTACCGTTTGACGCCCGTTTTTCAACTTGCGATTCGGACATTTCGTCTTCCTGACACTCCTTCACTCGTTTAGATGCCAGATTCTTGAGTTGGGTGACAAAAAGCCCAAAATGCTTCAATTTATGGCGAAACCATCACTCCGCCTCAACCGAGCGTTTGGAACTCAAACCGGCCAAATTGATGAATTAACTTAATGGGAGAGTTACCACGAATTAATGGGCCAACGCCTAAGAATTAAGCGAGAAAACGCCTAAATGGCCATAAATCCATCATGAAGATGAAGATAACGAAACTCTTCGGCGGCTCAAAAACGGCTTCGTGAAGCGTTCCTTGGCTCCCGGCTTGTGGACGCGTGGGCGGCTCAACGTTTGGGCCGGCTCACCATTTGAGCTGAAGCCCACATCATCCACTACTCCTATTATTATTATTATTATTATTGTTATTGTTATTATTATTATTATTATAAACATGAAATAAGCATCATAAAAACCTCAAATAAAAGTTACAGAAACTTTCAAAATATTATATTTAATTGTTACACAATATTAGTGGATTCATACCCATGTAACTTATCGGACTGAGGGGCCTACTTTTTTTAAAGTAAAAAGATTTATTTTTATTTTAATTATTTAATTTTAAATAAATAATTATAATTTAATTATTTTAAAATAATTAATTTTAATATATGTATTTTAAATTTTTTAAAAAATAATTAAGTTAATTATCTATTAAAAAACAAATAAAAAATAATACAGAAAATGAATTTCTTCGTCACTATAGAGATAAAGTTTCCCAAATTCATAATTTACCCCACAATTTTATCCATCTTTTTTCTTGATCTCTATCCACCCGTTTAATCCAAAGCCTCCAAAATGCTTCAGCTCAAACAACTTATAGTGGGGAAATTTTTTTATTAAAAAAAAGGCATCAAAATTATATTGTCAATCTACGATTAACAACTTCAATTTAACTATTTAGTCATTTCTAAGTTCCAAACAATAGATTACTATGACATTACTTAAGATAATAATTTTCTAAGTATTAAACAAAATAACAAAAACTTAAAACGAATGAGCCCTAGGTTTAATCTAGGTGATTTAAAGTCTGCATTTCTTGATTTGCTCATTTCTTATATTCTCACACATACGCGCGCATGTGTATATATATATATTTTGGTTCTTTTTAAATATATAATATGTAATTTTATTTTTATATTATAAAAAAATATATTTTTAAAATATAGTAAATTTTCGTATTAATGGCTCAAAATTTGCACAAGTTTCTCTTACTTTATAACTATTATATTTTGAGAGTTAATATGTTCTTTTTAATTTATCGTTATCCTTAAAATATTGTACTGAATAAAAAATAAGAGGATCCTATGTTGGTTTAGGCGCAATCTGGGTGCAAAATAAACAATCATTCATGGTTGGCAAGGCCAGGTAAAAATTTAAATAAATAAATACATAAATACACGCATGGATATTTGCTTGGTTGCTCCCAAGCCTGCCGAAAGTTGAGAAGGTGTCGTGCCATGAAAGCGTACCATTGGCACGTCCCTGATAATTCGAAGAATAGATTAAGTGTTGACATTTTATTTAATTTAGACTTCCGCTTTGCTAATAGGATTGGAGGAGGCCAAGAAGCATAAACAGCCATCGCCATTTATTTCTATTATTGAAAGATATGGTGGTAAATCTTTTTATTTTATTATTAAATAAAATTCAATATATCTCAGAATTTATATATAGTATTCTTGTTTTTATCTAACCAATAAAATAAGATATATCTAATACATCCCTGAATCTACAAAGCGTTGGTGATTTGTCCCTATTTTAAGCGTAACAGTTTTCTTTTTTCTTCTTCCTTCTGCCAATTCAATTAATTAATAATGCTGAGTGGATTTGGATCATTTAAATGAAGGTATTTGTTACGTGGCATTCTATGTGTGTAATTATATTACCGGGATGAATATTTTAATGTTAAGTCATCCAAAATGTTTCGTAAATATCAAGGATATCTTTACCATCAATTTTATTTACACCTGAGGGTTGATAAAAATTGTTAGAAAGTGCATGAAAATATTTAATTAAAACTATATATATTATAGTATTAAATGGTAAAAATTAATATGTAATGGCAAAAATTTTAACATAAAGAATTGTTAGAAAGTACATGAAAAAGAATATTTGAATTAAAACTATATCTATATTAGTATTAAATGGTAAAAATTAATATGTAATGGCAAAAATTTTAACAAAAAAATTAAATATAATTTTAATTTTAATTTTTTTTTCAGAAATCTAACATCCATTGACTACTCAATTCAAAATTTAAAAAAAAGTTATTATTATTAATTAAATAATTTTTTAAAGAAATTTTAAACCACACTCATTAATTTTTTTTTTTTTTTATCAGGAAATGAAAAAAAATGTAAAGAGCTATATCTTATTTGAGAGATGCTACCTCCCGTTGGAGGGCAAACCTCCTTCATGGGCAGGACATCCCATTTGCTATAGAACCATCCCATGTCCATTTTATTTTAGAAAATTTCAGCAAATACTAATATTTAATATATTTATTTTATATGTATTTAATAATATAAATAAATAGGTCATACAAATATAATTTTTAATCGTTAAAAATTATTCTAAAAGTGTCTATAAATTATTTCTCTTTTAAATGGTATAGTGTTTATATTTATTTAGCTGTAATAAATGTTTTTAGTATTGATGGGTATATTTAAAAATGGGCTGGATTCTACGAAAGTCAGGCCCAAGACGACGATCAACGCTCTAACGACTCCAATTGGAAAAAATGCCTGCTAACTCTCAAAAGCCTAAGGCGGTCAACGCCTGCTGATTGCCAGTGGCCATTAACTAAACAGACGGCCAACTCAAACGCTCACCGTCTCGCCTCAGGCGCATTGGGCCTAAAGAAGCACATAATAATGGGCCTCGCATACTGCGCCATAACCCATCAGTTAATAGCTAACGCTTTACAAGCGGCAATGCACGACGCTTCGCCTGGCCAACTCGAACGCCGACCGGTCCGCTGCTTTACACAACGGGCTCCAAGAAGCCTTCTACAAGAATTTGACTCCGACGCTACGAAGTTCTACTTAATCCTCAAAAGGCTAACAACGATTCACCAAGGATATTCCACTTCTATCTCAACTCGACTAAAAGGACATTGACAAGATCGGCGCCAAAGAATGAAAGCGCCATCTTCCCACCACAACCAAGTACCAAACTGCAATATGCCGAGGAAGGAAAGAAACCAACTTGAAAAGTCATAGCCGCTCACAAGGAAACACCACACTCCACTCGCAACCGGGGTATTCTCTCCAAGGCAAGCTACCTAAGGTGGACAGAGGGGATCACGCTTCCAGAAAGGAGGCATCACCCTCTCACTATTAACAACTCCTAATCATCATTCTAGGGATTTTACCCATGCTTCATTGATGCTTTCGGTGACACAACGTAAAAGGCTATCAAATCACGCTGAAATAATCAGCCTGGTAAATCTACCACTACCACCTTCACCCTCCAAAACCCTAAGGCAACAAGCTGACTTTCGCATTAAGCATCGCTTTTCTCACCTTCCAGATCTAAGACATCATGTCTCTCTTACATCTGGATCAAACAATCAAACTCTCTCTTTATTTATTTCTCGTTTCTTCCTTTGAAGACTATTTACCGACTTGAGCGCTCGAGTGTTTCTGGTGAGACAACTTCCCGCCGAACACCCCGACCTCTTTGTTCTATTTAGGGCAAAGCATGGGCGTGATCCAACTCAGGAACTAATCTGAGCCAAGACAGTGTAATCATTCGAATCCGCAAAGCCTCTGATCCAAACACGCATCAAATATAAACAATTAATATAATATTAGAGCCCCTTAGGGGGCATTTTTCTTATGTCTTGTCACTATTTTTGAATTAAATTTATTTAAATAATAAAATTCATCAGTTAAATTTTTTTATCTTTTATAAATTAAAGAAAATATATCGACTGCATCTCATTTGAGAGATGCAGCCCTTATTTGCCGGCATGCCCTGCATGAGAATGGAATGGGAGACTTTATTGAGAATCAGGTTTTATCTTATTTTAAATAAAAAAAATTATTTTATAAATTTAAAATATAAAAAAATATTTTGGAAGTAAAATTTTTGTTTTGAAAAGCAAGAACGCCGTCTGGCATGGGCATGGCCTTCCATTTGACTTAGAACCATCTATGACCATTTGTTTTTGAAAAAGAAATAATAAATATCTTTTGAATAATTCAATATATATATTTATCATTATATATCGACGCTGCACTTGATCCGACTTAATCGTATTCGATTCTCCGCGGATGCCGATCCGGCCCGCTTCACCGAGTGCGGGTCTCGCGCACCACTAAAACAAAACAAGAGGCCAGCGCTAATCCATGTGGTGAACGGCCGATAACTTCTCCGACGCCAACAGCGTAAATGCCTTCAAAGAAAGAACTGAAAGAAGAATAAGTTGTCGTGGAGAGCTGCTCAATTCAGACGTAAGAGAGAAACGCAAGGTCCTTCTTGTATCCGAAATGGTGGGAAAGGCAAAAGCAATCGCGGGGATTCGCTTGTCAGCTTCTGGAAGCTTTATGGTGCGCTTCCCGAACCGAAATCGTTCGTATCTGTAAGACTCGGAGTTTTCCGTCAGAGTTTCACCCCCAATTCAAGTATTTTAGTGCTAATGAGAGCGTGCCTGCACTAAGGTTCTCGGGGCTGGGATTTATGGAAGAGGTGGATGATCCTCTCTCGAAGGCGAGATCCTTTCCCTCCACCGCTGGTCAGCCGCTTCTCCAAAGCAGATCTCGCCGCCATGGTGGAGGGGATAGTTTCCTTGCACGGCCGCCACTTCCCGTGACATTTCTTTCCCTTTCGATTATTACCGGGTTGTTCAGCGGGCAAGAATACTAGGAAGATCTCGGCGCCTTATTCAAGGGCTTAATCTCATAGTATCCATTTAGGATCAAAGAGGACGCGTGAAGGCCGTGGGTTGGCGGCTGTGAGGGGCATGGGCCCAAGCCAAGACAGCCCATTATCAGAGGAAGGCGTTAGCCTGGGCCCACCGCAGAGGAGAGGACGGCCACCTGGAAGCCGACTGCTTGAGCCGCCCGCCGGGAGAGCTGGGCAGTTTCTCTATCGCCTGGGCAGCTGGGCTTCGGGGCCACAAAGGGAATGGGCCCAAGATCGTAAAGGCTTGAGGCCTAAACGGTTGGTATAAGGTATTTCCGGCCAACATTTCACACCGCTTTCATGAATTTGGGCCGCTTCGGTCACCATTAACCAAACGCCGACTGTCGGGGCTTTCCGCTTTTGATCCGCTCGCTGGGCCGCCCATTTGGCGGCTGCATCTATCATCAGTTTCATGCCGCGTCGACAATTCAAAGATGTTTCACGGGTGCCCTTTATAAACCGCTCGCCTTCATCGCTTCGATTTACTCCTAGCTTTGTCGATCGCTTGATCAAATCCCGAAGCTGCGTAGATGTCGACTGCCTCGTCAGCTCCAGTTCCACTGTTGATCATCTCCGGTCAATCGGGAGTTCCTGCACTGCCGACTCCGCCCCGGTCAATTCCTAGTTCCAATTGTTGACCGGCCCCGCCAATTCCCGGAGTTCTGTAAACAAGCTGACTGTCCTGTACACCCGAGTTCTGTATCTGCCACCGGGCCCCGGCCAATTCCGAGTTCCGGGGATTTGTCGCCCGCCTGTGCCAATTCAGAATGACTTCACATCTTTCGGCCACGATCACAGCAGAGTGGTACGGTCCTTTTGGTTGAAGGAAATCCGCAATTAATGCGCCAGATCCGCTCCTTGGTCGGGCCGAGTGGGGCGGCACGTGTACTCGACTTGCCATTAATGTGCGGGAGTCCCATGGTCATTGGTCGAACGAGGAGACGCATACGTGGTACGGCTAACTAGCTGCCTTTTCAAGCTTGGCGCCCCAAGACTTCCTCCCGTTGCTGGTTACCACTCCTCTGCCTTCCTCACTTCCATTTCACAAATCAAACCTTCCCTTAAACCCTAGCACCTTTTCTGATCATGGCCTGCTAAGGAAATCTCGTCCGTCCCGAGAGAGGGTGATGTTAAGGCCTTGTGTGTGTTGAATTCAATATCCCGAAGGGAGATGGCCTCGAAGGTCTCAGATGTGGTGAAGTTGCCTCTCACCCACCTGTGTGAGGGCTACATCACCGCCTATGAGGCTCCACTCCGAGAGCGGGTTCGGCTGCCTTCCGGAGGAGATGGAGCCGATCGTAACGGGGTTCTAGGGGTTCCCGCTGCAGCTTCATGCCAACGCCGTGAGGTACATTTGTACTTTATGTGCATTTTTGCCCTAAACTCAAATGGCGTTTAGGATGTCCGGTCTTAAGGTCATATTTACAGACTCAGGGGGTGAGTGATCTTACCTAGCCTTTCCCCGTCCGGGGATAAAGATAAATAAATGATGATGACTTCAAGAACCGGAAAACCGGTTCTTCTTCGTGAAGGGGAGAGGGATGCCTCGCGAGGAACCGAAGTAGGCTCCGAGGTGCACTTCCCGCGCACCGATCGCGGGCGGAGTCTCGGCCGCGTATGCATGGTCGACCGCGCCATACGTAAGAATCCCAAGAATTTAGAAGGGATTTCTTGTTTCTGGAGGAGACCGAAAGTTGGAATGGGGTCCACCACACGGGTCCGTCAAACCTCCAGCTCAACGTCCAAGCCGCGGCTCGTGGAAGTTGCTTATCCGCCCGTATCTTCGGAGGAGGCCGAAGTAGGGCGATCGCACGCCTTCCCTCCTCTTCCTCCTCTCACTGACTCAGGGTTTCTGGATCTCATGGTGGACCCGGCAAAAGACTTCCGGAGCTGAGAGGTCCACATTGAGACCATCCGAGGATGCCGAGGAGTTATTTTGGCCCAACTCGCGGCGGAAGGTGGTTCCGTGTGCTGCCCGGATGGGATCAGCGGTGAGCCGTTTCGCGATGCTACTCAAGGCTCGCGGGTTTATATTGTGGATTACGACGAGGACCGATCTTCCGAAGAGCTGCCCACGGCGCCGGGAGAAGAAACCCGCTACCACTATTCCAAAGGTCATAGGAGATAGCCCGCCGCCGCTGATGATGATGAGGCCACTACTGACGAGGCAATGGGTAGATTTGGCGCAAGAGGGCGTCTTAGCCGACATCTCCGATCCCACCGGGCACTCGCCTGGCCGGAGTCCGCACTGCGAGGTCTCACCGAAGATTTACGAGGTATGACCGTAATGTTTCCCCGGTATTTTTGCTCATGTAGCTCACGCTTGTTTTCGCCTTGTGCAAATTAAAAAGAGGGTCAGCTTGTCGCCCGAAATGGAGGCATGGACTTATCATTAAGGAACGGGAGGCCGAGATAGCCTGCGACTTGCTTGGGCCGCCTCTCGGAGGAGAGCTACGGGAGCAGCATAACCGCCTCGAGGCCGGTCGTGGCGACTTAGAGCAGAGATCGCTGGCAACAGGGCGGAGGTCGCCTCAATCAAAAGAAGAGGAAGATCGGGCGAAGACGGACAACAAACGCTCTTTTCGGATAGAGTCGCCACCGTAGAGGGCGAGTTGGATACTCTGATGAGTCTCCACGCAGGCTGGGGGCGCACGAGACGCCTTGGGCCTGTTGGAGGGGCCTAACATCAAGGCCGCTGCCGCTACGGTTGGTCGCTCCCGATTTCCCTGTGAGCGAGTAACGGCGAACTGCTGCGGTGCTGCGTGCTGGAAGATTGCAGGAGAGCCCCGAGACAGCTGTGGTGGCCGCCACCCCGTAGCTCTTGTACTTTTCCTCTTTTGTTTTTTGGCTTGTTTGTAAATTGTAACACACTTTTGAGGGCAATAAAACGGAAGTTCTTTTTCAGTTTAGCATCCATCGCTTCTTATTGCTTCGTGTTTGTTTGTGTCGTTACATCGACGGCCAACTTGGCTGGCCGGGTGATCACATTGGTTGCCCAAGGAGCCGAGCCCTGTGCTTGGCAAGTGGTTGTGGTAACCAACTCGTTGCCGGGCCCGAGGAAACTTGGGCGCTTAATGTCGAGAAGGAACGCTTCGTCATTGTCTCACCACGCTATTGCTTTGTCGAGAAGGTTAATGCGTGCCAACTTGGTTACGGGCCGCCTAAGGAGTAGGTCTCAGGCCGAGCAAAGTGCTGTGAGAACTACCGTGGCGCCTGCTCAAGTGAAGACTTGTCAGCTAATACTGAGAAGAGATGCTTCTCCTTCGACTGTCGTTGATCGACGCCGGCTGCTTCCCGAAAAGCAGGTCGCCGCAGCCATCTTGCCCCTAAGGTTTTTGCACCGCTATGGGCCACTGGATGACCAAGGTTTAGTACGACCGCTTATTGGGCCGCTTGATGACCGGTTTCGTGACCGCTTATGGCCACTTGATGACCAAGGTTTTCGTACCGCTACGTGGGCTACCCGGGATGACCAGGTTTAAGGCCGCTAACGGGCCACCTAGATGACTAGGTTTTGACCACTTCGCCACCGATGACTGTGGTTTAACAGAGGGTGAAGACCCTCCCGACTTAGGGGGCGCTCTAGGTCGGATGGGTACTGCAAGGCAAACGCAGCTCATACATCCTAGTATTCTATATGCTAAGTAAACTCCTTACCTCACACAAATGCTTACACAAGCGAATGTATGCACGTAGAAGGGTGAGTTCATACCAGCCTTCCTATCGGAGAAGGCTGAGAAGGGCCGTGCCCACGTTCGTGGAACTGGGCCTGGCCCCGGTTCCGGAAGTCAGAGGTCTACCAAGGCAGATCAAGTGAGACGAGGAAAGGTCCCTCCCACCGAGAGAGCTTGTTACGGTCGCACGAGTCGCAGTGGGCCTCGACGCCACGCAGACCAAGTCGCCTACCTCGAACCTGTCGGCTTTCACTTTCTTATTGTAGTATCGGGCCACTCGATGTTGGTAGGCGGTCAGCCCGTATTCTCGGGCAAAGATCGCGGCCTCCTCGAGCAAGTCTAAGTGCTCCCGACTTTCTCGAGTTTTCCAAGGTCAAAGGACTCCACTCTTAGACTTGGAAGCCCGATTCCCACTGAATTATCGCTTCAACCCGTAATGTAGGCCGAAGGGCGTCTCGGTGCTGGCCCTTCCGGCTGTTCGGTAAGACCGCCAGAGGGACTAAGGGAGCTCGCCGACCCAAGAGCCCCCAAGGCCCTCCAACTTAGTTTTTAACCCGTGGAGCAACGCTCGGCCAGGATCCACCGTCCGTTGGCTCGTATGCCATCAAGTGTGGACCACCGATACCCGTGTTGGTGCAATACTCGTAAATGCTTCGAGAATCGGGTCCCGCTGCTTCTGCTACTGTTTTGTTCTCCGACGCCGGGTCTGCATAATGCTAGCTGCGAAGGAATTCTGTGGCATTGTGTTCGTGATTTTAGCCACGGGGGCTGCTTCGACCCACTTGGTGAAGTAGTCGATGCCCGCTATGATGAATTTCCGTCAGCTTCGAGGCAACGGAAAAGGGCCGAGAATATCGAGCCCCATTGCGCCAAGGCCACGGCGCTTTGTAGCGATTTTAAGTTCCGCGGACGGCTGGTGGTGAAGGTCGCTTGCGGAAGTCACTTTCTACATTTCTTCACAAATTCCAAAGGCGTCCTTTTCACGAGGCTGCAGAGCCCCGCCATGACCTTGAAGGCCAAGTTTTTCCGTCGAGGCGAGATCTCAGATCCCGGGAGGTGGACCTCGCTTAGCGCGCAGTCCGCCTCGGGAGCTAGGGCAAATGGAGGTATGGAGTTGAGTACCCACGGCGATAAAGCCGTCCGCCAACTAGCGCATACCAACCGGGTTGCTCCTTGACCCGGGCTGCTTGTTCGGCGTCCTCCTAGAGTGATCCGTTAGCCAAATAGTTTAGGAAAGGAGTCATCCAAATTGCTCTGCTTCGGAAATCGCATGGCCTCCGTTTTTCTCGACACTGGAGCGCTCAGATCTCTCGTGATGTCCCCGAGTACTGCTCCGGTTTTGCAAAGAGCGCCTCGCACCTGTCCGCCTTCCAGCTTTCAAGACGCTGGAATGTGAACAAGGTCTAGTCTCTCAAAACCTTGAATCATTTTTGCCTTGGCCAAGTAATTTCACAAGAGCGGTTATTTGGCTCGAAGCCACCGTTAACTGGGCCGGGACGTGGCGAGCCTTGAGCGTCGCCAGATCGGCCGCCTCAAGTGAGCATTTTCTGCTAGTCTCAAGCCAGACAAATAGTGGTCGTGACGCAATGTTATTCATCACTGGAAATTGAGTTCAGGAGTATTTTATTCGACCATTTTTGGGAGTTGCTGCAGCAACTCCCGCGCCACGCCTGGGCCCATGGACGATCCGTCTACATGGAGTACTCACTGACTCCGACGCAAGGCTGCTTTTCCCCATGGGGCTGTCTATCGAGAGCCGGGTCGTGGTCTCACGAAACGTCAAAGGTTTCGCTTACTGCTGGCCTGGCTGGAATTAATGTTTAACTCGCCAACTCGATAGCTCATTTGACTAACCTCCTGTAACACGTTTCGGAGGGATGGTTTTTAATGGCTGTCCGTGAGGACCACGCACGATGGGCCCGGGAAGTAGGCCTTAGTTTTCGCGCTGGAGGATATTAGCGCTAAGGCCAATTTTTCGCGCGTGAGTAGCGAGCCTCGGGCCGCCAACATTTTGCTCACATAGTAGATCGCCGCTGGCCCGCATCCCTTGGGTCGACAAGGATTTGAACTGAGCGCCGGTTTTCTCGATACTGGGCGAGGTAGAGGTATAATACTCTCCCCACCGGGTGATACCACAGCGGCGACGGCTGGCACGCTCACCTCTTCGGCGCTGGCAACATGTCCACCGGAAACTGATTTTCTGCTCCCCCGCAAGGCTTTGAAAAGGGTCGTACTTGTCTCCGTGACTTCGCGAGGAAGCTGGACAGCCGCCGCCCGTGAGCTCAACGCCTTCGCGCTCCGAGGCCGCGCCGGCGGAAGGCTTTGATTTTTCGGGTTCGCCGATCCTCACGGGAGACTATGAACCCAAGAATTTTCCGTATAACCCGAAGACGCATTTAGCTGGATCTGCCTTCATGCGATGCCTTCACACTTCTAACGACCTACCAAGTCGCGATCGTGGTCGCCATGACCCCGCTTCTTACGAGCATGTCATCGACGTAGACCTCCATATTGCGACTGATCTGACTTCTTCAACATCTTGTCGCACTTCAAAGCGCACGTAGGTTGCCCCGGGCCGTTTTAAGGCCAAAAGGCATCACCTTATAACAGTAGGTGCCTTGGTCCTCACATGGCGAGGTGCGCTCTCATCTCTGGATTCGCGAATCGGGTTGTAGCCCGAATAGGCCCATGAAGCTCAAGAAATTTCATGTCCTCATTGTGGAGTCAACCAAACAGTCTATTCGAGTAGGGAAATGGCCTAGGACAAAGCTTAATATCGGTGAAGTCGACGCACATCCGCCACTTTCCGTCAGCTTTTCTTGGAATGTGGAAGTGGATTTTACATTAGAGAGCCATCGGTATCGACTTCCCTAATGAAGCTCAAGGCCTCGGGCCAGCCTTCACCTCCTCTCGGATGGCGACGCCTTTTTTCGACGAGTGGTTCCTCCGCTTCGCCAACTGCTTTGCCAGACGAGGCCCAGCCTTGTGGACTATTACTCACGGGACCCATGTTCCACGAGTCCAAGCAAAGAGAGATCTCAAGGTTCTTTCGTAAGAACGCGATCAGCTCTTCGCACAGCGGGCTCAGTTGGAGTGAGCCACACCAACGCTCTATCCGGGTTCCCGGTCCAAGTGGGATCAGATCCGTGCTTCTCCACGCGCCACGAGAGTTGTCTCGCCCCGATGGTCGGAAGTTCTCCCATAGTTTTATTGCCGCGCCGGGGCAATCCGCCATGTAGCGTGTCCGTCCGGCACTCGATCGCCCAATGCTTCACCGACCGTGAGGGGAGCTGGAACCTATTTTTAGATGTGGTATTGAC